>CM053625.1:285434787-285446746 GCA_028646595.1 Phalanger gymnotis | reverse complement strand
AATTAGCCAAATGGAAAAGGAGGTCTAAAAGACCACTCAAGAAAATACCACCTTAAAAATTAGATTGGAGCAAGTGGAAGCTAGTGACTTTATGAGAAATCAAGATATTATAAAACAGAACCAAAGGAATGAAAAAGTGGAAGCCAATGTGAAATATCTCATTGGAAAAACTACTGACCTAGAATATAGATCCAGGAGTGATAATTTAAAAATTATTGGACTACCTGAAAGCCATGACCAAAAAAAGAGCCTAGATATCATCTTTCAAGAAATTACAAAGAACTGCCCTGATATTCTAGAGCCAGAGGGTAAAATACAAATCGAAAGAATCCACTGATTACTTCCTCAAATAGATCCTAAAAAGAAAACTCCTAGGGATAATGTCTCCAAATTCCGGAGCTCCCAGATCAAGGAGAAAATACTGCAAGCAGCCAGAATGAAACAATTTTAGTATTGTGGAAATACAAACAGGATAACACAAGATCTAGCAACTTCTACATTAAGGGATCAAAGGGCTTGGAATATGATATTCCAGAGGTCAATGGAGCTAGGATTAAAACCAAGAATCACCTACCCAGCAAAACTGAGTATAATGCTCCAAGGAAAAATATGGATTTTCAATAAAATAGAAGACTTTCAAGCTTTCTCAGCGAAAAGACCAGAGCTGAATAGAAAATTTGACTTTCAAACACAAGAATCAAGAGAAGCATGAAAAGGTAAACAAGAAAGAGAAATTATAATTACTAAAGTTGAACCGTTTTGTTTACACTCCTACGTGGA
This sequence comes from Phalanger gymnotis, assembly GCA_028646595.1. NCBI lineage: Eukaryota > Metazoa > Chordata > Mammalia > Diprotodontia > Phalangeridae > Phalanger > Phalanger gymnotis. Next base: position 285,445,966 of record CM053625.1, on the reverse strand, counting down.
AAGATGATGTGTGTAATTAATGAGACCTCAGTGTTAGGGTAGCTGAAGGGAATATATATATATATATATATATATATATATATATATATATATATATATATATACATATTATATATATATATATATATATGGAGAGAGAGACAGACAGACAGAGGGGACAGGGTGAGTTGAATATAAAGGAATGACATCTAAAAAAAATCAAATTAAGAGATGAGAGAGGCATATATTGAGAGAGGGAAAAAGGGAGAGATAGAATGGGGTAAATTATCTCACATAAAAGTGGCAATAAAAGGCAGTTCTGTTGGAAGGGAAGAGGAGGCAGGTGAGGGGGAAGGAGTGAATCTTGCTCTCATTGGATTTGACTTGAGGAGGGAATACCATACACACTCAATTGGGTATCTTACCCCACATGAAAGTAGGGGGAAGGGGAAAAAAAAGGCGGACAATAGAAGGGAGGGCAGATAGGGGGAAGAAGTAATCAAAAGCAAACACTTTTGAAAAGGGACAGGGTCAAGGGTGAAAATTGAATAAAGGGGCACTGGATAGGAGGGAGCAAAATATAGTTACTCTTTCACACCATGACTATCTATGGGAGTGTTTTGCATAATGATACGTGTGTGGCCTATGTTGAATTGCTTGTCTTCTTAGGGAGGGTGGGTGGGGAGGGAAGAGGGTAGAGAATTTGGAACTCAAAGTTTTAAAAGTAGATGTTAAAAAAAGTTGGTTTTGCATGCGACTGGGAAATAAGATATACAGGCAATGGGGAATAGAAATCTATTTTGCCCTACAAGAAAGTAAGGGAAAAGGGGATGGGGGGAGTGGGGTGACAGAAAGGAAGGCTGACTGGGGAACAGGGCAATCATAATATATGCATCTTGGAGTGAGGGGGAGGATAGAAATGGGGAGAAAATTTATAATTCAAAATCTTGTGGAAATCAATGCTGAAAACTAAAAATATTAAATAAATAATAATAATTTTTAAAAAAGACACTTGCTCCTTGGAAAGCAAGTTATGGATCTGGACAGCATACTAAAAAGCAGAGACATCACTTTGCTGACAAACGTCCATATATTCAAAGCTATGGTTTTTCCAGTAGCTTTGTATGGCACAGAACTGATGCTTTTGAATTGTGGTGCTGGAGAAGACTTTTGAGAGTCTCTTAGACGGAGAAGAGGTCAAATCACTCAATACTTAAAGACATTAATTCAGGTTACTCACTGGTAGGTTAAGTACTGAAGCTGAAGCTTAAATACTTCTGGCTGCATGATGAGAAGATGGGACTTATTGGAAAAGACCCAGATGGCAGAGACAGAGAGATAGTGTCATGGGAACAACGAACATTTACTTGGACAGACATTGAGAGATAGTGGAGGATAGAAGGGCCTGGCATGCTATGATCCATAGGATCACGAAGAGTCAGGCATGAATAAGTGACTGAACAACATTCAGCTCCCTTATTTTCCCTTCTTGGATGAGGAAACTGAAGTTCACAATGTCACACAGTTAAACCAAGTCTAGGATCCAGATCTCCTACGCTTGTGTTCCTACCATTACACCACTCTCCTTCATTCGGATTCTTCAGGATAAGGTCCTTTTGCCACAAGGGCAGGTGTCTGCTGGAAATAGCAGGAACCAGCTCTTGAGACCCAACTGTTAAATTTTCAGTATGAGCATCTTACACCTCTGAAATCAGCAAGCGCAACAACTCAGGACCTGGTTTATTGTTTTGTTGACTTACCTAAACTTAAGAATGTGATGGAGAAATGTTAAAAATGTAAATTCAACTTAAAAGTGAGTCATGTATACTTTTTAAAAAAGGGCTGGTTGTTATATGTTTAGAAGAGCTGGTCGTTATACATTTACTGACATATCACTGCGTAAGGAGAACATCATCCAATACCATGGCCATTACTAATTACTATCCCTCTTAAATTCAATTTCAAATAATAATGAGAGGCTAATATTTGTGTAGAGCTTTAAGATTTGCAAAGAATTTTTACCTGATTTAATCCTTACAAAAATCCCGTGAGGCAAGTGCATTTATTATCCCCATTTTGCAGATGAGAGGCTAAAAGGTTAAATGACTTGCTCAAAGTCACAAAGTTCAGAAATGTCTTAGGCAGGAATCGAACTCAAATCTTCCAGAATCCTTGTGGGCAGACAGCTCTGGATAACTGAACATTGACCAGAAAATCATTCTGGTTATCAGAGAGCAGGAAAATACCTTGGGTTCTGGCAGAATGGAAGTAAAGGGAAAGAGGGAGGGGACCAATGGAGACTCATGGGAATAAGGGATGGTGGCTCCACCAGAGAGGGGGAGGGGGCAGATAGATCATCTGTAAGGAGGAGACTGACTATGAGAAGATAATGTGGTATACCATTTAGTTACTTATATTATTAAAGGTAATAAAAAAAGACACCAAATCTAGGAACAAAATATTCTAACTTTCACAGGGACCCTTCATTTGGCTTCTTTTTGTTTTAACTTGCCTTAAATCTTCAAATGAATATATATGAGCTCATCACTGTAAGTTCCATCCATTCACACAAATTGTGGGCCATGTATGCCTACCCCCACCCACCCTATGCAATTTTTCTCTCTGTCCAATCCTTGCCACACGGCCCACTCAATGTTCTGGGGACCTTCCTCACTGTCTCTTGATGTTGAGAGGAACACATGGGTGTGGTTATTCCTTACTCTTACCACGTGACCACCCATGCTTTTTCTCCTTTAATTTTTTCCCCTCATCTTTCTCTAAATGAGTCTATATGATCCAAAATTATTAAAGGAGTTCATAGATACAAAGATTGTGAACTATCTAAATATGGTCGCTTAAATTGTAGTGACAACTCTTTAGAGACTTTCACCTCAAATAATCTGAACACACATTACGTCTAAAATATTGACAGATCTTTGGAGTTTACTGCTTTGAAAGTGGGGGGCAACTAGGTGGTACAGTGGGTAGAGCTCTGGGCCTGGAGTCAGGAAGACTCATCTTCATAAGTTCAAATCTGGCCTCAGACACTTCCTAGCTGTGTGACCCTGGGCAAGTCACTTAACCCTGTTTGCCTCAGTTTCTTCATATGTAAAATGAGCTAGAGAAGGAAATGGCAAAACCACTCCAGTGTCTTTGCCAAGAAAATTCCAAATGCGGTCATGAAGAATCAGACATGACCAAAACATCTGAACAATAATTCTGAAAGTGAAAAGGGAAAAAAAAGAACCCTTTTATTTCACAGATGAGGAAGCTAGGGACTAAGGAGATAATGACTTCCCATGCTCACCCAGCTGGTTATGGGCAGAGTCTCTTTTTGGCCCTAGTAGCTCAGTTGTGCCTCAGTAGAATGGAACAGGGAGAAGGACCAATGCAGAATCATTCAGCTCAAATGGGCACTCATGCTATCAGGCTGAATGAATTGGCGTTGACCACATATTTCTGCAGTAATACCTACCTTTGACCTTGGCCTCTGCTTATCACTTCCCCGCTGACCTATTATGTCTGATTTTGACCTTGACTAAAACCCCCGTCTTCAGTGCTACTACTCATCAAGTAACCTGGCATAGACCTCTTTGACATGGCATTGGATGGAGATCCTCACTTAGCCTAATCCTTCCTCTGATGTTGCTGCTGTCTGAATTCACTGCTACTCCAAATACTCACTTTTAAAAAATTGTTTTTAATTTATGGAATAAAACAAGCATTTCCATAACACAGCATAATAAAATGATAATTGCAAATGAAACTGCAAATCTACTGTTTAAAACGTGCTATTCCTTTTAAACATATAATAAAGTTACGTTAATTTCATTTTTTTTCCTTAGACACAAGTACCGCTTACATATATATGTAAAATCATTCTATACATATTTCTATTTATCAGTTCTTTCTCTGGATGCAGAAGTCTTCTCTCCACACTCACTTTTAAAGATCTCTCTCTGTATCTGTGGCTGAGACCTTTAGTCTCCTAATCCTGAGATTGCCTACCTCTCCTTTTCCTCCTCCCCTCACCCCAGGTCCTACTCCTCAGCTCCATCCCAGAGGTTGGGTCAGGTCAGACTGGACAAATATGATGCAACTGTACAGTAAGCTTGGAAAAGATTAGTTGGCACACAAACCTAGGAAAGGCTAAGAATAGGTTAGGAAGGAAAGAGGCAATGGCCTTGCCATTTGGATTTATTCTTGTTCCAACACTTTTCCCCATTTCATTTACCTACATAGAAGAGCAAGGGAGTTCTGGAATTGAAAATATGGAGTGTGCAGAATCCTGCAGAATCTTTGGCATTGTGTTGGGCAGGTAGCCACTAAAATGTTTACTGACTAGGAATTAAATAGGGAGTGGCCTAGACTTTCTGACCCTCTCCCACCAGAGGAGTCTCTAGTAGAGACACAGTCTTGAGTGATTGGACACAGGGAAATGGACAGGGTCTAGACCTCGTATAAGGAACTCCCAGGTAAGGACGACCACTCTATCTTGAGAAGATACACATCACCACCTTCTCAAGTTATAGTCTTAGAGAGTTGCCCCAAGTTTAAATGACTTGCCCAGGGTCACACAGGCAGTATGTGTAAGGGGCAGAACTTGGACCAGTAGAGGCCTGCTCTCTTTCCATTTTGACTAAGAAATAAGAGTTTTTATTTTCAAAATAGACTTAAACCTAAGAGTTTAACTTACCTGCAGTAAGAGCTTGGTATTTTTTCCTTCTGGAAGAGAAATGTCCATTCCAGACAGGGCTCAGAGATGGAAAAAACATAAAAATTGGAAAGTTTTTCCCCTCCTCCCTCCCCTAACTCCCAGGAAGGCTTTTGCTTCCTAGTGAGATGACTGGGGGTGTTAGAGTGTCTGCTTTTTTTCCCCTTAAGGAACCTCAGCAAGAAAACTTCTGGACTTTAAACACACCATGGCAGGATCCACTCTTTGGATGAGATAGCACCTCCCCTGAGGATTCCAGCTGAAGACAGAAGATGGAAGCAGAGAATAGCTCTACCACCACATGCCCAATGGAGAGTGGCAGTGATTGCAGTCGGACCGTATGAGACCAGCAGTGAGACATGCCAAGCAGAGGTTGAGCAGTGAGTGGACTCTATCCATTTGGCAGAGATTGCATGCAAGATTGAGACTGCACCATATCCTTAGGGAGTCAGGTGCATCAGAAGCACTATGACGACAAGACGTCAGTGGCTCTGAAGTACCGCCCTATAATGTTGGAGGTGTGAGTTTCCCCTTCATACATGTTCCTAGGTCACAAATGTTCACTACATATGTGCCTCTCCACACATTCTCTCTGTGTGTCCCCGCCCACTTTGGACTTAGGTGGGGAAGGGTTGAGATCCTTTATTACTACTTTTCTTACTATACTTTGCTTTGAACTAATTGTGCTTTCTGGCTGACTAGAAAAGATAAACACATTGATAGGGGCTCAAGAACTATGAAAGAGTGGATACAGACCCATAATCTTATGCTATTTTAAGTTACATGTGAATTATTTTTTTTTTCATTAAGAGGCAGCTCAGTGGTACAGTAGATAGATTCCCGGGCCTGTAGTCAGGAAGAACTGAGTTCAAATCTAGCATCAGACACTTACTAGCTGTGTGATCCTGGGTAAGCCATTTAACCTCCATCTGCTTCAGTTTTCTCATCTATAATATGGGGATAATAATATATCTAATTCCCAAGGTTGTTGTGAGGATCAAATCATATAATAATTTTAAAGTGCCTGGCACAATGTAAGTGCCATGTAAATATTGTTCTTCAGTTGTTTCATTTGTGTCTGACTCTTTGTGACCCCATTTGGGGCTTTCTTGGCAAAGATACTGGAGTGGTTTATCATTTCCTTCTCCAGATCATTTTATAAACAAGAAAACTGAGGCAAACAGGGTTAAGTGACTTGCCCAGAGTCACACAGCCAGGAAGTGTCTGAGGCCAGATTTGAACTCAGGAAGATGAGTTTTCCTGACAACAGGTCTGGTGTTCTATCCATTGTGCCACCTAGCTGCCCCATACAAATGTTAGTGATGAAGATGATGATGACGATGATGATGATGATGATGATGATGATGATGATGCTCACTAATCATGGAGGGAAGGACGTTGGCAATCCAAAAACATCTGCCTCTAGCTTTATGATACATAATATAATTTTTCTCATAAGCGGATATTAGGGATAGAGATTGGAACTGGATCTGTAACTTCATCGGGGTAGGGAGCTCCTGGTAAGGAACTTCCTCTATCAATGAGAGTTAACCTCTTCTCTACAACTTAGACTTTGAGAGAATTGCCTAGAACATATACCTAGTGTCACCTAGAATGTGGCAGAGGTAGGGCTTCAATTTTCCTGGCTCCAAGGTCAGTTCTCTATCCACTAGTTTTTATCCTCTGAGGGTTCCTCATTGGAGTTGGGGGAAATAGCACAGGACGGAGAAGAGGAAAGCCATCCGTGATCCATGTACAATTAAGGAAATACGGCTCTGTAGGCTTTAAGCTTCCAGGTAACTCACCCATTTGGATTTCTCTCCAGCTCATTCAAAAGAGTATGATCACAGTACTCAAAAACCAAATGCATCTTCCGCTTTCTCCGGAACACCTCAATGAGGTTCACAAGGTTAGCGTGCTTTAGTTGCTGAAAAAGAGCCAGAATACAACATCTAGTGATTTATTCTGAACACGTTATCCACTTCATGGCCTCTACTCTGCTAAACATTCCCTCTGCCTCATCTGACCATTGAGATACAACAGTTCACACACATCCTTCTCTAAATAAGATTTAGAGATTCTTGGAGTTGGAAGGAATCTGAGAAGTCAGTGGGACTAATTTTCCATCTAATATAGGAATCCCTTTTACAGCATCAAAGGCTAAAACCACCCTGGGACATGTGGGTATGCCTGATGCCCATCTGGAAGGCTTGCTGCTAAATGAGACAGACAACAGGAGAAGCAAGGAACGAATAGAAAAATACTAGATATAAAAAATAGCATAACTAAATCATTACAGTAGCCTTTAATTATAGGCAGAATGAATACCTCATCCAGACATGAGGATCTAGGAAAAATGCAGGTGCCAGAAATCCAAATGTGAGGCACAAAGCAAGGGGGATCATGGACAACAGGGGTTTGGGCATTTCCTTGCTATCTCTCCCTTTGGGCAGCTCCAGGATTAGCCTCTAAGGGACAGGGAGTTGGGGGAGCTCAGTTTGAACTAAACAATTGTTGTGAGCACACAATTAGAATTAGCAAGCCTCACTTCACACTCCTAGGCAAGGGCTAAAGCAAAGGATATCGTTCAAGGAACCACAAGAAGCTGTGGACCAAGAGGTACCATTGCATTGGTTTTTTTAAAAATTAAATGCCAAAATTAGGTACAGTACCACTGTATATTGTTTTACAAATGGCCTTAGAGAAAAACCAGGTGTAAATCAAATCTTGTTTTAAAAACACAATATTAAAATAATAAATTTAAAAATTTAAATAAATATATTCAATAGAACCTGCTTAGAGTAAATCTTTTAAGAAGGGGAGAATCCTTTATTAATGTGATTAATGGCACTGCTTTATGAGTTTAGTTTTAAAAACGAGAAAAGTGGTTTAGTTCTTTAATTTAGTAGTCATACCAGCATAAAGCTGGTTGCTAAAAACCCAGCTGATGACAAAGAATCACACTTTATAACATGTATAGATTGGACCAGAGAAGCAATGTATAGTGGAAAGGGCACTGCTCTGGGATTCAGAAAAAAGGGCATTCTAGTCTCAGCTGCATGACCTTGGATACATCATCTGACTCTCTGGTTTTCTCATCTGTAAATAAAGATGTTAGATTAGATGATCTCTAAGGCTTCTTCCTGTCCTAAAATTGAATGATTCAAACTTTAAAAAAAGTTTATATTCAGTATTTCTGAATTATTTGAATCCAGACAGGTCAAATCCCATTAGAACAAATGTGTGTGTGTGTGTGTGTGTGTGTGTGTGTGTGTGTGTGTGTGTGTATATATATATATGTATATATATATACACACATATACATGTATATGTGTATACATATATACACACAGGCATATACATCTATCTATCTGTGATTACACAGCCAGTTAGTGTCAGAGGCAGGATCTGAACCTAGGTCTTCCTCATCCCAAGGTCAGCACTCTATCTACTACGCCATGATGCTTCTCTGAATATATGATTGAAAACTACAGTGAAAATATATGGATAACAAAAGTATTTCCAAGACTCAACAAATTGCCAATAACTACACTGTACATGTAAACTACACTGTGCATGTAAACTGCACTGAAATTTCATGACATTCTGGAATATTCCATCAAAATTACCTACCTTCAATAAACGTATTTCTCTTAATGCTATCTTCTTAACAATGGGATCGTCCTCAGATTCCACAAATTTTTTAATGGCCACAACTTGTCCAGAGCTTTTATTTCTGCACTTGAATACAACGCCATAAGATCCTTCTCCAATCTTACCGAGTTTTTCATACTTTTCCATTATATTTGAATTATGAATTAAAGTACTATGTGTTGATGGATTTTGTTGCACCTAGAAAATTAAATGTAGTGTTTTCTTTAAGATTTAGTTTTATGTGACAGTATATTTACAATTTTTACATGAACCGAAAAGACCTGGGATGCCGAAAATGTCAATTATCCTAATCTATTCATTTTAAAACATTTATCACTTTATTTTGAAGTTAAGTTTAGCCCAGTAGACTTGTACTCAAATTGCATGCTTTTTTTAAATTGACAGTAAACAGTTGGTTTTACTTTTACATTCTGAATCAGTGTTGCCCAAATTGCACCGTTCTTCACACAAAGGTCCTTACATTTTAAAACCTTTTAACCTAAAAATTGGACATCTCCTGCTCTTCCCAACTCCTATTCTCTCCATCTCTGAGGATGGTCTCTTTAGCTACGGAGAGGGAAAAGTAAGGGTAAGGACTGTGCTAGAGAATTTAAATAATTTACAAATCTCAAAAATCAGTGTGTGTAGAAAAATGCCGATCTAAATACTTATTTTAATGAAAGGAGAAAAAAAATTGCATTGGAAGCTACAAGAAGGCCACACACACACACACACACACACACACACACACACTGCTAGGTAGTACGGTGGATAGAGTGTGGGGCTTAATGTCAGGTAGACTCGAGTTTGGTACCTGTCTTTCTCACTTAGGAGGTGGACAACCCTGGGCAAATTTTTCAACCTCTCTCAGCCTCAGTGTCCTCATCTGCAAAATAGGGATCATAGTTTTTAGCACTAGAAGAGCCTTCAGAAGCCATCAAGTCCACCCCTCTCATTTTACAAATGAGGAAACTGGGGCACAGAGAAGTTAAAGGTTGTTTTGTGTCACACAGCTAACATTTTGTCTGAGGGCAGATTTGAACCCAGTCCTTCCTGATTCCAAATTCCAAGCTAAATCCAATAGCCTCTATGTATGTTAAGAGGATATAGTCATACATACAAAAGACCCAGGAACCAGAGAGAAACCATGGCGGAGAGTATGGGGCGGGGGAAGATGGAAGATCCCTCCCAGTAGAGTGTGAGCTTATATTTGCCACCATCTTCATGAATCCTTCCCTGATTCTCCTCAGATGCTGGTGCCTGTCCCCTTCTCAAATTGCCTTGTATGTGCTTATTTGTGTATGCGCTGTATTCCTGAATAGAAAGTAGCCGCTTGGCAAGAAGTCTTGTTTTATATTCATCTTTGTATCCCTAAACTGAGTATAGTGCCTTGCACATAATAGACATTTAACAAATGTTTATTGAAATTAAAATTTAAGTTGTTTTATAAGTTTCCTGTGCATCACCTCTTGATGTCTTTAAACACCTCCCCCTTTTCATCCTCATTGGAAGTATCTGAGTTTGTGTTAGACTTTTGTTCTTTATGAGTCTCCTTCCCTTACACAATTTTAGTCCAATGGATCTCTCTGAACTTAACTTTGCCTTCCCCAAATCCACAGCGCTGAGCTTTATTCCTGTCCTCTCTTTAATTTTTATTTGGAGTGATCTCATCCTCCCAGGGCTTGTTCCCATCATTTCTACTTTATCAACCAGATTTCTTTATGGTTCAAAATCATTTCCAATAGCAGGCTCCCTCTGTCACTTGTTCCAAGTTTTGAAGACTGAAATGATTCTTAAGACAGCCAAGAATTTATCGGCTACTTTGTTTTTGGCAGAGGGGGATACCCAGCAGATGTCTGAATAATTAAAGTCCCCCATCCCTCTCCTAGGTTTGTGATCTGTTTCCCAAAGTTGTCTTTTTTCTTTCTTCTAAGTGGACCGGCAAGATATTCACATAACAATATTCCCTCCTTGTTCCTTACTCGAATCCTCTCTACCATGCTTCCTGACCCCAATTCCTAGATCTCCTCATCTGAATATATCTCCTAACTATATAAGGCTCTTTTATTTGTCTGTTTATCTATTCTCTCTCTTTTAAATAAACTAGATCCTAGTCATGAGTTTTACTCCTCCAAAACTCAGTAACTCCTATAAGGTCAAATTTGCTTTCTTGCATTTAGATTAGCTAGGTGTTTCTATGGATAGAGCACTTAACCTGGAGTCGGGAAGACTTGAATTCAAATCTAGCTTCTAGCTATGTGACCCTGGGCAAGTTGCAGTTTCTTCATGTGTAAAGTGGGGGTAATAATAGCATCCACCTCCCAGGATTGTTGTAAAAATAAAATAAGATAAAATTTGCTAAGCACTATATAAATGCTTGCTCTTATTGGTTTACCTTGTTAATTACCCATATCTGACACCTTTATCAGATTTTGAGTGGCTCTATTGGCAATTTGCCACATTTGCACATGAAAAGGTCATAGATGGGGCTGAGCAGTTAACAGAGACAAGGAATTTCCATTCCCTCTCTGCCCATCATGCCCTAACCCACAAAAATTGCCTCTACGTTTTTTCCTCTGTCTTCCTATTTATATCGGTTAAAGGGGTGTAACAGCAAGCACCCTGGCACACCCAGGATGGTCTGCTAGCACTGGGTCTTTGATCTGCTTTTCCAAAAGGAAAGGCACTTTTAAGGTGTTAGCAGTCTTCTTTCAATTACATCCACTAGTTCAGGGGAAAGGTCAGCACCCTGAACATGGAGAAAATACAAGCAGAGAAATTAGCACCAAGATCAACAGACAGGACTCCAACTGTCTGATCAAAGTAATACAA
>CM053625.1:285344104-285434687 GCA_028646595.1 Phalanger gymnotis | reverse complement strand
TCTAACCTCAGACGCTTGACACACTTACTAGCTGTATGACCTTGGGCAAATCACTTAACCCCAATTGCCCTGCCAAAAAGCAAAACAAAAAAAAAAAAAAAGCAAAAAAAAAAAAACAAAAAAAAACCCAAAGTAATACAACCACCTATGTACACTACTGGATCAGGAAAGCACTAACATCTGAGTAGTGGGGGGTGGGGGGGGAGCAGGGACTCTGAACAAATGGCTACTCCTTGTCCCATCCAGGGAATCAAAAGGTCCTTCTCATAAGTAAATCTCCAAAGCCAAATCTCACCTCAGAGTATATATACACTTTTGGCTAATAGGCTCAGAGCCAGAAGGCATCACAATGCTCTGACTCAGCACCTGATTAGCTTATGTGAAAGCCTTCATGCAATCAATCCTCCTCCTAAGCAAGCTTCTCTCTTAAGCAAGTTCCTCCTTAGGCAAGTTCCTCTGTCAATGGGCTCTATGTGACTCAGGATGTATCACTGCTGTGATTGAACACATGTGGTCACATAGGCCTATTACTGGATGGGGAAGATTTTTCTATTCCATTAACATTTCAAAGGGAGAGTCTTAGAGTTCAAAAACTGTATAACCTTGGACCTCAGGGCTGTTGGGTAATTTTTGGGTAAATGGCTATTGTCTAGCCTGGTCTGGTCTGCAGAGATGCAGATTTGGAAAGTCTACAAATCAGCATGAGCTTAGGTGAGGTTACTAATCGAAGAGGGTCAGATCTTTACCTGTAGTCAAAAGAAAAGGCTAAGCTCAAAGGGATGACTTGCAGTGACCTTGCTGTTCATTCCAGATAATTTGGCACCAGGAGCAAGCAATCTCCTGCCTTAGTAGACAGAAGACCTCAGTCTAGAACCTGAGGAAACAGAACTAGAAAGACATCTGCTGGTCCCAGGGTAAGAGGGGCTGCCCTTTTTGAAATGAGTTCGTTAAAGAAGCCTCACCATATCCCAGGTCAAGATTCGAACTGAGTCAGAGGCTGGAGCTAATGGAGACTATAGCCAAGCAAAGCTGACCAGAAATCAGTGAAGCAGCAACAAGGGAAGCAGTGTCTGGCACGGGCCACGAGAGGTTACTGAGAGTAGTCTTGCAACATCAGAGACCCAAGTTGTCTCTCCTCATCAGTGCCCCAGTTGCTCGTGTTTCCTACGTGTGTGCCTCTACTTGTAATCTCTGTATGTCTGCTTGTCCTATGTATATTGTGTGTCCTTATGGAAGAATATGCCTAAGGTTTATAGGGAATGATTTGTTGCTACTTTAAAAAACTATTGGCATTCAGTAAATGCCTTTCCTTTGAGCTAATTGTGTCCCCTGTATGAATGGTGAAAAGTAGACACACTGGTGGTGACCCATGAGCTAGAGTTTTAGGAGTCTATGTGCAGAGAGTACCTTGAACCAGGGGTCATCCTTCAGGGGACCCCAAACCTTGAGTGGAATCTGATGGGGGAGTTGGCACAAAAGATAACAGTGACTACATCTAAAGCCATGAGTTTTATTGTTGAGTCTCTTGGTTAACATTTCCTGTGATTCATTGGTAGTCTTCCTATGCTATAACTGCTATTCTGTATGGTAACTGTCTTAGCAGATATTTATGGGTAGTTTTCTCTTTCCGCTTACATTTTCAGCTTAAAATTCTCTTGATATAATTTGCAAGACTCCAAATAAATATGTTTTTACCAGACCTTCTGAAATGTGCTACATCACTAGCCAAGAATGACAATTTACGTGGTGAGCCAAAAATGTAGATCCTGTACTCAGACACCATTTTAACTAGCTCTTCAGTTCCTACATCTTTTTTTCCTTCTAAAAGCTATACTGCCAATCAGCAGTAGTGATTAAAATCAACTTGCACCCCAACTTGCAACCCTTACACCTCTAGTTTCTTATTCAGGTCTCTATAATCCCTAGTAATACTTTCTTGGTTCCTTTCAACAGTGTCATTTGTCTACATTATGAGTCACTAGAAGTGAGAAACAGTCCTCAGGTCTGAGTCATTTCAGCAGATTTTCTGTCAGAATTTGGATATATAACCCCAAGGAAGGCTATAGAATTCTTTGTTGATTGTATCAAATTGGCAAAAAGTTGCCTAGGCATCCCTCAATAGGCAATCACCTGCCATCTCCACTTGTCTCTCCTCCTTTATTGGATAATCCCTCTCCTGGTAGCACCTGGCAACCCTCATCAGCATTCTTTGGAGACCCAAGAAGCCCCTTTCCTGAGATGGTCTAATTCCACCCTCTCTGGGATGAGCCTCACCCTTGTTGCATAGCTCCAAATATTCACTGGCCCATTTCCTCTTCCTCTTATTTGTCACACTCTTTCATCTTCCCACGTCCTGACCTTTTCTTTTACCTCTTTTTTTCTTCTTCTGTGTTTTCTCCTTGAATCTCTTCCTCTATTCTTTCAGAGAACTTTTATTCTATGGGATAACCTGAAGAGTAGTTGGCCTTTTTCCGGGGCTTTTACCTTCTTCTTCACAAGGAAGACTAGCCTGATCTTTGGGCATGCACAACTTTTAATAACATGTATTCTCTCTCTCTCTCTCTCTCTCTCTCCCTCTCCCTTCTTCCCTCCCTCTGCCTCTCCTTCTCCTTTTCCCTCTTCCTCTCCCTCTCCCTCTTTCTCCCTCCCTCCATCCCTTCCTCCCTCTCCCCCCTCTTCTTTTCCCTTTTCCCTACAAACATTTTTTTAAAAAAAGATTGTACATGAAACCATAAACTTGTTACTTAAGGTTTGTTTTAAAATGTACATATTAAGTTTAAAAGAGAGCATCGAAATCACCCTCTTTGTTTCTAAATCTCCTTCTGGACTTCTCGTGTGTGTCTTTTTCCAGATTTTGTTAGTTATTACTCATCACTGGCAGAACCTCTTACCTTAATCTCCTCTTTGCTGGCCACTGCAAGGTCCCCTTTGTCTTCCATATTTGTTGGATTTGAGCTTCTCAGTCTTTTGTCATTCTTGTTGGTAGCTCTCTTGTTAACTCTGGTGGTGAACTGCCATGGAAGATTAGTAGAAGAAAAGGACAAAGGAGAGGTCAAATAGAGGCAGAATCAAAGGGATTAAAAGGGAGCAATTTTGAAGAATTAGTTATGCAACAGGCTACCTCGTGAAGCACTGAGCTCCTGATCACTGCTTAAGTGTTCAAACATGAAGGAGTTTGAACTTTACTCTGGAGGTGTCTAGCATAGTGCCTGGCCCATAGTAGGTGATTAATAAATGTTTATTGATGTTCTGGGGCACTAAGGGTTCTATGGGTTTTGTCATTGAATGACATGACCATCGCTGCCCGTAAGAAAGAGTCTTCTGGCAACTTTAGGAAGTATGCATAGGAAAGTGGATAGAAGAGGAATGTGAAAACCAATAAGAAACTAATTCAATAGTCTGGGGGTGGGGTGGGGGTGGCTACAATAAGGAGGGTCTAAATTAGGGCTGAAATAGTGGGAGTAGAGAGGAGGGAAGAAAGGTCCAGTCAAAAGAACAAGGTTAACTGACTGGATGTGAGAAATGAGGTACAGAATCACAAATAACTACAAGGTTACAAACAAGGAAAACAGGATGAATGAAGGTGCTACAGATAGAAATATGAAAATGGAAAATGGAGATGTAGTGGGGGAATAGCTCAATTTTGTGCTCATTCAATTTGAAGTACCAGTGGGACATGCAAGTGGAAGTGTCCTCCAAGTTGGTCAACAAGCATTTATTAATCCCTTATTACGTGCTGGGCAGAGTGTTGAGTGCTGGGGATAAAAAGAAAAAGCAAAAAGAATCCCTGCCCTCGAGGAGCTTACAGTCTAATGGGGGAGACAACACGAAAATAACCAAGTACACACAAGATCTAGACAGAGCAGAGGGAAGGTAATATGCAAGAGAGAGGCTCTAGCATCTGGGGGCACTGGGGAGAAAGCCTGAGGCCAGGGAAAGTAAGGGGTGGGGATGAAAAGGGAGAACATTCCAGGCACAGGGGATGGTCTGTGTAAACCCACAGAGAGAAGTCCTGGAGTGCTTAGAAGAGAGTCAAGTGTAATAAGGCTGGAAAAATAAGAAGCAGGAGATTGAGTCCTTGGGTTCAGGAAGGGGGTTAGGACTCGAGTTCTAGGTTTGGGATTCATCTACACAGAAGTGTCTGTTGAAACTGTGGGAATAAATGAGATTACCAAAGGAGATCACTCAGAGGCAGTACAAGATGAAGGACAGACTCGTGGAGAAACCTTTATCCAGGATATAAGAAAGGGTCACTCCAAGTCACCTTTGACCTCTCTTTCTCTCTCTCCCTCTCTCTCCTCTTCCTTCTCTTTTCTCTCTCCCTTTCTCTTTCCCTCTTCATCTCCCTCTCTGTTTCTCTCTCTCCCTCCCTCTCTTTCTTTCCTCCTCTCTTTTTCTCTCTCTCTCTTCCTCTCCTCTCCTCTCCTCCCCTCCCTTCCCCTCTCTCTCTCTCTCTCTCTCTCTCTCTCTCTCTCTCTCTCTCTCTCTCTCTCTCTCTCTCTCTCTCTCTCTCTCTCTCTCTCTCATATCTAGTAAGTCACTATATTTTGTTTGCTTCTTCCATTGTTGTTCATCTTGAATCTATCCCTTCCCTTCTGTTCTCACTGCTGCCTTCCTAGTTGAGACACACACTTTGCCTGGACAATAGCAGCAGCGTCCAAATTGGTCTTACTCTATCCAGTCCCCCCACTTTTCCCAACCATTCTGCAATAATCTGCCAGATAATTATGCTAGTTTATGGAAATCAACAGGACCATCCAACTGGGGCTAGGCTTGTATGTCCACATGTGAAAATTGGAGGCATTTGTGGCAGATGATCCTTGAGAGAATTAAGTACCCTTAACCCTGGGCAAACAAGCAGAATCACAGAGTCCTGAAGATTGGACATTCACCAAGAAAAGCAAAAAGGGTTGTTGAGCTCTGATCTTGGAGCTCAAAGAGGTTCTGCCTCTGCCCTGTTTCATATTCCCTGTTCTGTGCCCACGCAACAGTAACGAAGAGGTCATAGGCCTACAGATGACTCCTGACTTTGACCGATGCTGGGACAGAGATGCTAGGATTATGTTGCACTGAAATATTGCTTTCACCATGTTAACCTCTCCCCTTCTCAAAAATGTTCAGTGATTCTCCATTAACTATAATCTAAATTCAGTCTGATAGTCCCTCCACAATCAGACACTCAACAAGCATTTATTAAATGCTTACTGTATAGGGTCTGATGTGCTATGCTCCATGGGGTCACAAACAATCAGACATAACTGAACAACAACATTACAGACAGTGTAAAGAAAGGCACAAACATGGTCCCTGCCCTCAAGAAACTCACATCCAAATGCGGGAAACGTAAAATATTTAAATCATGTAAACACGTAAATCACCATGTAGATACAGATATGTACAATACAAATGAGAGGTAACGTTGAGAGAAAAGTCCAGCAGCGGGGGAAGGGGAGACGGCAGGGACGATCACTAAGACCTCCTGCAAAAAGTGAGTCTTCTGATTCTTGAAGGAAAACAGGAGTTGAGGGTGAGAAGAGAGAACATTTCAGCCATGGAAGAGAGCCAGTGCAAATACAGTCAGAATATCAAGTGCTGTGTGTGAAAGACAGCCCATAGATTAGTGTAGCTGGATCATATAGTGTGTGAAAGGGAGTGAATGACTTCAACTTCTCTTTCCAACCTTATTTCCCATTACTTTCCAACAGTCTCTCCACTCTAGCCAGGCTAGCATCTTTGCTGTCTCCCAAATATGCCATACTCTTAAATTCTTTGCTTTCTATCAACCTGCTTTCCCCAGTGAAATACCTTCTTCATCCCTTCTCCTGGAACTTTACCCATTTCTAAAGGTCAAGTACAGAAATTGATCTTTTCCTGAAACTTCCTAATCATGCCAGCCCATATAAGATCTTTCCTTCCTGTATAGCATTTAATTTATATATATATGGATACTTAGCATATATTATACACACATTACTTTATACAAGGAACAATGTCTAGGCAGATAGGTAAGACTATAGCATCCAGCATGTAAGATATTATATATTTACATATATATGAATTGTTGCATAAATACATATATGCATATATGTATATGTGGAGCCATAAATTCTTGCTTGAGTTTAGATCTCAGGAATACTTTTTGTTGATAAACTTATATGTTTTATGTTGGTAGAAAATGAAAATGGTTGCAATTATATGCTTTTCTTCTAGCCTTAGCAGTTAGAAAATTATTGCCTGGGGGTTTTGATTATCTGAAATCTGGTGCCTAAAAGTACTTAGCCCTTCTGTTCTTTTTTAATTAAACTGGATGTATATAGTTTAACATATGTATGCGTGTGTATAATAATACACACGCATGCTCTACTGACTTCTGAAAGGACTTCAGCCTGCTTGTAGATTTAAATACAATGCAAGGTACAAGAAAACATTCATATCATAAAATAAAATTTAACTAAAAAGATCTGGAAGAGTGAGTGCTTTGAGATACCAGATTTCAGCAAATTAAAACCCTTGGGCAATATAGGATTTCTAGCTTCTAAAGCCAGAAGAAAAACATAGAGCTACACAGATTTCCCTTTCTGACAACTGAAATCATGAAAATTCAACAGGAAAACAAATGGTTTTTTCCCTGGAAATGTACTCAGGCAGGAATGATTGCTCTTTTCATGAAAGAAGTGTTGCTTTTTGCAAATGCTAGTGTTATCAGCTTTGTTACCTGAAATTGTTATTTCCCTTCCCACACGTGTACATCCTGCTTCTCCCACTAGACTGCTCACGGGCAGGAACGGTGCCTTAAACTCTGTATCTTCACAGAATTTAGCACGGTACTTAATATGTGTCCAATTCCTTTTAGTGAAATGAAGGAAATATTTTTCTGCCAACCTTACACTCATATTTTGTTTTGTATTTCCCGTCTTTCCTAACTGCTTTGAAATTTAGTTGATTAAAAACTTCATGTTATTGTCCGTTTTTATTTCTCCAAATTGCTAAAATCATTTAAAATTATAATCTTATTCTCCATAGTGGTGGAGATGCTGACCCCTCAGTAGAAAGCAGAAACTTAATGAAACTTGTGAAACTTCAGTTGGCCTTGAGCAAATCACTTAACCTCTGTTTGCCTCAGTTTCTTCATCGGAATAATAATAGCGCTTGCCTCTCAGAGTTGTTGTGAGGATCAAACCAGGTAATAATGGTAAACCCTTAGCACAATGATTGACCCGTTTGTCACTGTTCAGTCGTTTCAGTCCTGGCCAACTTTGTGACCCTATTTGGGGTTTTCTTGGCAGACACTGACGTGGTTTGCCATTTCCTTCTCCAACTCATTTCACAGATGAGGAAAGTGAGGCAAACACAGAGTTAAGTAACTTGTCCAGGGTCACACAGCTTGCAGGTGTCTGAGGTCATATTTGAACTCACGAAGATAAGTCTTCCTGACGTCAGACATTGCACTACACCCAATGCATCCCCTTCTTGACGTATAGTAAACAAAATGTAAATGCTAGCTCATTATTATTGCTACTACTGTGTTCCTTCTCATACTTACCTTGATACTGGTTGTGGCTTTGGCTTGGGACATCCCTAATTTGAAGACCCATAGTAAGACATTCATTTCAAGATTGATATGGAGGTAGTCCAAAGTAGGGTGAGCCCAAGATGGCACAGACCAAATGCATCCACTGAACTTGGGACTGAAATCCCTCCTAGGATCCTTTTGCCTGGGAATGATCCAGGGAAAGGATCCAAGAGAAGTTCTACATTAAAGTGGATCTCCTGTGTCCATCTCACTCTTGACTTTATTTCTAGGCTAGACTCAAGTTTCAGCCCATTCTCTGGCACTGGGGGAGGAAGTGTCTGGCAAATAAATGGTCATTTGTCTCAATGTTTTCTTTGCACATCCAGCGATTTGCTGTGTGTGTACTCATCTAAGAGAAGTATGACCCAAGCCATACTTCCCCCAGGTTTTTAAAATTTTATTGTATAACAAGCAATCAGGATTAAATCAAATGTATGATGAAAATCAAGGCCCCTCATTGACCTTGGGGAGTCCAGAGAATAGAGACTTTGATGATCACCTCATACAAACCTCTTACATTTGGATGGGGAAACCAGAGACTATTTAACATTCCCAAACTAGCTGACCTGTCACTTGAAAAGGAAATCCATCGACCTGCCAAATTACAGAATCTCAGTTAGAATGGGAATGCTTTCTACAGTCTCACTGAGCCATGGCAAACGCATTTGTGTTTAAAGACTTTAGCAATGGGAATGGGTGGCAGCCCCTTCTGCTTTGGGATGGCTCTAATTATTTGGAAATCATTATTTGGAAGTAAAATAAAGTATTTTGCTTCTCTGTCTCCCCAATGGTTACGAAATACTTAAAAGGGCAGAGAGTGCTTTATAACCATTGGGGACCGCAAATCACATTTTATAATATATCCTAGAATTTTCTTAGGTTTTGGACTTATACTGGATTAGGTGAATTGCTTTGAGGTTCATCTGAGATAGAAGGGAAGGAAATAAGCATTTATATGGCACCTACTGCATGCCAATCACTGTACTAATAATCCCTTTCACAAATATTTATATCATTTGACTCTCCTAACAACCCTGTGAAGGTAGGTGCTGCTAATTATTCCCACTTAACATCAGAGGAAACTGAGGCAAATAGCGGTTAAGTGACTTGCCCAGGGTCACAGAGCTAGTAAGTGTCTGAGGCCAGATTTGAACTCAGGTCTTCTTGACTCCAAGCCCAACACTGCATCACGTAGCTGAGTATACTTGTTAAGGGTACCTTAAAAGTAGTACGGCAGAGATTTAATTTTTGTGATGTTAGCAAGGGCTAAAAGGAAATCTGAACTGGGCAGGGAGGGGGTGAACCTCCATGAAATCTCAAAAATGTCTGCTGAAGGCTTTTCAGTGATTTCATGCAATTCTTTAGATGCCTAAGAATACTTCATCTGATGGCACATAGTCTAATTATTTAAATAACTTATTATTTATATACAGTTATTTAAACTAATCTCAAAATCTCTTGTAGAGAAGAGCTGCTCTTCTCATCTTCAAGTCTTATTTGTTTATGTTATTTATAATAATTATATAGCTGATCATTTCTGAGTACTGAGATTAAAAAAAAAGTCAAAAGCTTATAAATGTTCAGTATTATCTACAAAGGACTTTATCTTCTTAATTTTATCCTATCTACTTTTCAACTTCCAGTTGGAATAGTATATATATATATGTGTACATATATATACGTTTAGTAAGATACCTTTTCAAATGTACCTTTTCTTCCTGGATACTATCTCCCACCATAACCTCCCCAAGGGAAGCCTTGATCTCTCTCTTCTGTGAATATTTTATACCTCTCATAAAATTTCAACCTTTACTTCACAAAAATTTGTCGCCATGTCTTTTTCTCTCAGGTAGCTAGGTGGGGCAGTGCATAAAGTACCAGGTCTGGAGTCAGGAAGACTTGAGTTCAAATGCGGCCTCAGACACTTACTAGATGTGTGACCCTGGGCAAGTCACTTAACCCTGTTTGCCTCTGTTTCCTCAGGAGTAAAATAAACGAAGAAGGAAATGGCAAACTACTTGAGTATCTTTGCTAAGAAAACCCCAACTAGGGTCACAACTGCACACAACTGAACAACAACTTTTTCTCTCTTCCCCCTCTAATAAACTGTAATCCCCTTGAAGGCAAGGACCCTGTCTTATTTTTCTTTGCATACCCTTAAGGTAAGAACAGTGCCTTTTAAATAAGAGGCACTCAGTAAATATAGAGTTAAATTAACTAGAGGAAAGAGGAAAAGAAATAAAGTTGGGGAGGGGAGGAGGAAGAAGTCTTGGGAGAGGCACTTGCTTTTGGCGTCCCTATTTTTCTCTTCACCGTCTTGAATTTAACTCTTTTTACCTGTATGGCTAAACTGAGCCAAATAAAGCAAAACAGAGGATCAAAATACTTCAGAAGAAGTTCTAGACTTCTGCCTGGTGCACAAGGAGAAGGAACATATGTGTGGCCAAACCATATCTCCAGTCTAAACACGCATCTAAGCCATTAGCCATTCCATATGGTTGTTATTCTTCCTGTTGGTGAACGTGTTTAAATTGTCACCTCGGATTTTTAAAAAATTAAGAATGAAAGAGAATTAATGGTAGTTTTCCCCAATTACTGTTAACCACTGTCACAGCCATATTATCTCAAATGGCCATAAGGAGTGTAATTCTTCTGCCCTTTAATATCAGCTCTGTGAAATTTGTAGTTACTGGATTAATGTGCTTTTCAAAAGTTACTATACGAATCATGCAAAGTGAACACATGTATGCATAATGAAAGTAACCAATCCTGGCATTAAAGAAAACTAAAATCTGTATCATTTAAGAAGTCCTGAATTTCTAGTAAAAGCAAGAACAGATATTGCTTAGTTTACTAAATATTTTGTAATTAATTAAAAATCAGATAAACCACTGAATTTAAAGTATTTTTTCTTATTTCTAGTATTTCAAATGTAAGTAAGCAAAGTTGTACTATAGTAATACTCTAGTCTTTTCTGTACATGGCCTACTTCAACAAGGAAAAAAGGGCCTTCAGATCCACAGCCTTGGTTGCTATCAAAAAAATTTTATGAAGCTTTTGCCTGGGCAATTAATCGATTTAATAAACCTTTATTAAGCTTCTATTCATTCATTCACCTACTATTTATTTATTAAGTACACTATTGTGGATACATTTTTTTAAAAAAAGTTCATTGTTGTGCTTTTTGATGGAAGAAAATGCTATTTTTTTAAAAAAAACCCAACATATTTTTGTATAACTAGCATTTTAAGACAACTCAAAGAACGTGTGGAAAACAATTCACACGGAAGACTTATCAATTGCTAAGCCCTGGGGGAGATGATGCAAAGTTAGTTGGTAAACATTCACTAAGTGCCTACTGTGTATCAGGCACTGTGCTAAGCACTTTGGACACAAAGAGGCAAAAAACAACCCATGATCTCAAGGAGCTCACATTCCAATGGGGAACACAAGTCAAACAAATATGTACAAATAAGCTATATACAGAAAGAGTAGGGAATAATCCAAAGAGGGAAGGTGCTAGAATTAAAAGGGATCAGGAAAGATTGTGTGTAGAAAATAGGATTTTAGCCGAGACTCAAAGGAAGCCCAGAGAAGCCAGGAGGAAGAAATGAAGAGGGAGGATATTACAAGGATGGGTTGCAGCCAGAGAAAATGCCCAGAGAGGACAGATGGAGCATCTCATAGGAACATCCAGGAGGCCAGTGGCACTGGCATGACTGGGAATAAGATGTAAGAAGACTGGAAAGTTAGGAGGAGGGCTAAATTATGACAGCCTTTGAATGCCAATCAGAGCATTTTGTATTTGATCTTCAAGGCTATAGGTAGCCACTGGAGTTCATCAAATAAGGAAGTCTTGTGATATAAAGATAAAGAAAATAGCTAAAAGATAAAGCTCTATCCTTGCCCTCAGGTGGCTCACAATCACTCAAGGAATTCATACACCATTCTTTGAATGACTATTTTGCTATATTACCTTATAATATGTATTCATGAGATGTGTGTGTATGTGATCTGAAGGCTACTCAGGTAATGATACATTTATTTTTCTTTAGTCTAGTGAGATAGAGGGTAGGGATAGAGGAGAGAGACCGGGAGTTGTCACTGGAAAGTAAGTTGCAATATCACAAAATTTTGTAGACGTGAGAATAAATGATTAACTTTTCTGAAAAGTTGCTTCATGGACATGCATCAGGATGTCCATGCCTGCCTCAATCTTAAAAAGTGCTCACTTGATCTTTCCTCCTCTTCTCAGTTAAATTCCTTGAGAAGTCAAGCCATCCATACTAGCTGTCTCACTTCCTCTTATTTGCTCCTGAAATCTCTGAAATCTGCCTTCTGAATACTACAGTCTCTTGGTTCTCCTTCTACCTGACTGATTGTTCCTTCTCAGCCTCCTCTGTTGTCAATTCTTCATCCATGTCACATCTACCAATTGTGGGTGTCCCCCAAGATTCTGTCCCTTGTCTTTCTTCTATTTTGCTGCTTTTTAATATCCTATCTCACTTAATGATCTTCAGCTACCATGGGTTCAATGAACATCTTTATGCAAATTATATGTATGTGTATATATATATATATATATATATACATTTTTATTATCTCCAGGCTTAATCTCTCTTCTTACAGTCACAGATTTCCAAATGCATCTTGGACATACATATCTAACTGGATATCATGCAGACATTTGAAACCCAACACGCTCAAAACAGAACTCATCTTTTCCTCCAAATCCTCACCTCCAAGCTTTCCTACCACCCTTGAGGACATCACCATTTTCCCAGTCAATCCCCATGTTCACTAATCCCACAGATCCAATCCATTGCCAAGTCTTGCCATTTGTACCTTCACGAAATGTCTTGCATATGTCCCTTTCTCTCCGCTCATCCAGCCACTACCTTAGTTCAGGCCCTCCTCATTTCTCCACCAGACTACGGTAACAGCAAGTGGTCTTCTTGACCCATCTGTCCCCACTTAGGGAACATCCAACACATTTTTCACTTAGCTGAACTCCTGGAGGATAGGGAAAGCGTCTTTTGCCTCTTTTTGTCTCTCCAGTGCTTAGCACAGTGCCTGGAATATAGTAGTAGGTGCTTAATAAATGTTTATTGACTATCTAAAGCATAGGACTGACCTGATCTTCCTCTTGCTTAAGGAGCTTCAGTGACTCCCTATTAACTCCAGAATCATCTGTCATTCAAAACTCTTCATCAACTGGACCATTCCCACCTTTTCCAGCTTTCTCATGCCTTCTTCTCAGTCTCCCCTTTCACCCTACCCCCCACCATCCAGCTTAACTCAGTCCCTAGAACTCATATGACACTCTGCCTCCCATCCCAGTGCGTTGTATTGGCTGTCTGCCATGCTTGGGATGTTCTTCTCCCTCTTCCTGCTTCTTCATTTCCCTGGCTTCCTTCAAGACTTAGAATCCAGCTGCTAATATTTTCCCCTTTCAGATTACTTTCATTTATCCCATATATAGCTTGTATGTACCAAGATACTTACATGTTATGTTCCTCATTAGAATGTACACTCCTTGAAGGCAGGGATTGTGTGTATGTGTATGTGTCTTTCTTTGTATTCCCAGTACTTAACACAGTACTCACTCAAGACTTTGTAAGTACTTAAGAAATGCCTACTAACTTACTGTGGACTTCCATCCATCTCCTCTCTACTGACCCAGGCACTACCGTAGTTCAGGCTCTGGTCTTCTCCCACTGGGACTAGTGGGATACCTTCTTAACTGGTCTCTCTGTCTCAATTCTCTTGCTTCTCCAATCTATCCTTAGTCAATCAATAAACACTTACTAAGTGCCTACTATGTGTCAGGCAGCACGCTAAGCGCTAGGGATACAAAAAGAGGCATAGGAGGGTCCTTGCCCTCAAAGAGCATATAATCTAATAGGAGACACAACAAGCCTTTGCAAAGATGACAAAGTGATATGTGTTCCTGAAGCACAGGTCTGACCATGTCATTCCCTTGTTTAAGTACCACCAGTGGATCCTTATTGCTAATAAGCTCAAATACAGAGTCTTCAACCTGGCTCCAACCTATTTTTCTAGCTTGATTATAATTACTCCTTGTTAATCAGTCAGTCAACATTTTATTAAATGCCTGCTCCTACTATATGCCAGGTACTATGCTAAGCTCTGGAGATACCACAAATTAAATAAATGAGGCAAAAATTAATCTCTGCTCTCAAGGAGTTCCCATTCTAATGAGGGAGATAATATGCAAACAATAATGTATAAACAAGCTATTTCTGCGGTGTAAATTGTAGAGAATGTACAGAGGGAAGGCACTAGTACTATTCTCTAAAAAGGTGGTATTTTAGCCGAGACTTGAGAGAAGCCTGCAAAACTAGGAGGCAGAGATAAAGAGAATTCCAGGCATGGGGGAATCCATGCCCTTCACAGCCTCTTTGTTCCAACTAATCTTCACTTGGTACCTCACCCAGGATGGCCCATATTGCTGCCTCTGAATAGGTGATAATCCCCTGTGCCTGGAATATGTTTCCTCTCTGCCTCTGCCTCTTTTTAGCTTTCTGCCTTCAACAGATCAACAAGAATTCATTAAGTACCTGCTCTGTGGCAGGCCCTCTTCTAGGCACTGGGGATCCCAAAATGAAATTAGTCCCTGTCTTTTGGAGATGACTACACTACTATAAGGTCAGCTGAAGGACTACCTCCTACATGAAAGCTTGACACTCCAGTAGCTGTTAGTGTCTCTCTCACCCCCATACTACCTTGTTTACATTCTATTATTTCATACATATTGTGCATCCCCATATATGTTAATATATTGATTCTTCAATGTAAGCTCCTTAGCAGAAGGACTTTTTGTAGCCCCAACAGTCTAGCACAGTGCCCTGACACATAGTAGGCACTTAAATGTTTGTTGATTGATAGTGGTTAGACATAGAGCTTAAATACTGATGAATTATAGATTTTGTTGGTAATAAATGCAACTATTACTGTCATTTTCCAAAGAAATTTGTTTAATGACTTCTGTCCTTCTAACACAAGCCTCCAGCCTTTAAGATTTTGCATTTGGTATTGCTTTTAGCCAGCCACACATCGAGTTACTTCAGAAACAACCTTCAAGGACCCTTTCAGCTTGAAATCTGTGAGGCTATGAACTTCCCAGTCCTGTGTTGTGCACAGATAGTGTTACCTTGGCGACAGCTGGGCTACAGCATCCACTTATAACAAGATTACCATATTATTACTTACACAAACTGATACATTTGAAAAAAGCACTTTTCTAGCGGTTCCTCTTATACATCTGTATTTCCTAGGATCTCTACAGGATCAGTGGCATTACCGCTTCTTCTCAGCCCTCCAAAACAGGCTAGGTTCCTATTACACATCCTCAGGCCACACCCAAGCTTTCTCTCACCTGTTGCTTGAAAATCATGGAACAAAAGGGAGACCGAGTATCATTTGCTCATTTCATCCTCTCAATCACCTTCTACCACAATCTCCCTCTCTCACGCTTTTCCTGCATGAGAATGACTCTCATCTGTCTCTTTGGCACACGCCGGATCCCTTGGCAACTCCAGCGCCTGCAGACCTTTCGTCCCAGCTGGACCACCAAGCTGGGCAGCAACTGGGTCAGGCCTTGTTGGTCCCTGGGCTATTTCTATCTCTATGATGCTCAGCGCCCGGGACCGTGCCTTGCACATCGTAGGCGCTTAATATTTGCTGAAAAGAAATGGTTGTTGAAATTTCACACCCCCTCCCCCCAACCTCTTCCCCTCTTCGAAATGAAAACTTCAGCCTATTGCAAAGAGATAACCCGTAATCCGCACAACCCTGCCTCCTTGGCCCTCGGGGCTCCCTGCCACCCCAGCCATCCCACCTCCTCGCTCTAGCTCATGCTGACGTCATCCCTGGCCTCTCCACCGGCGCAAGCCCCTTGCTTTGGTCCCGGGGTCTATTCGTAGAGTCACTTACTGCACGAGCCGGGGCGATTGTGACGTAATCCTGAAGTTTCTCCCCCCTCCCCAGTCTCAGCTCGGTTCTGGTGCTTAACCTGGTGCTTCTTGCGCTGGCCCTAGGGGAGGGGGAAAAACATTCACACATGCTCTGGGGAAAGGACAGCGATGGTTTCCAGGACAACGGGGACGCTTCGGTAGGGGCGGGGCCGCCTCCTCCACGGGTTCGGGTTACCAGGGGAGAGCCGGCGGGCTGCGCGTCTGCCTAGCTGGCCGGGCTCCTCCCGGATCTCGTTTCTTTGCGGTTCCTTCTTTCCTCCCCAACACCACACGTCCCTCTGGGGTCGCTCCCAGTGCACAGTCCAGGCGTAGAGACTGAGGCTAATATGGGCTCAGAGTCCTTCATTTATAACCGCAGTTGCTTTGGGACAAGCCCATTAGATGGAGTCAGCTTGCTGGAGTCACCTTTTAAAATCCTTTTTTTTTTTTTGGAAGGGGGTGATGGTCAGGACAGGGAATTCTCCATGTGTAAACTTCCTTCGCTGATGTAGTTGGATATCTAATCTGTAACTTAGTATTTCAGAGCTGTCCCGGGCACTGAGAAGGTATGTGACTACCCGGCACACATGCAGCCTGTGTCTTACTAAGGCAGGAGGTGAACCCTGGTCTAACCTGACAAGGGCCCTCTTCAATCCATTATGCCATGTTGTCTTATGTATTTCAATATTGAGTAATAACACAAACTTTTAGGGGAAACTGTAGCTTGGGGGACATTTCCTCAATAGTTTTACTTTGGTTCTTATAAGATTCACTGAAAATTAACAGCAGTCGAATTAGGTGTAGAACCCATTATATGCTCATATTAATGATTAGGCCCCCCTCCCCACTTCTTTATCCAAGGAAATTTCTTAATTTTTTTTGCATGGTTCCCTATTATTAACTGGATTTTTTTTTTGCAATATCTTGGTAGTCAAATGGATTTTGAGCAGAAGATATGCTTGAGCCAGCTTGCCATCTATGAGCAGAAAAGATATGGTAAATTACAGTCAAGACAACAGACCTCCTATGTGCTGGGATATAAAGAAAGGTTTGAAAAAAAGGCAAAAATCCTTGCTCTCAAGGATCTCACTGCCTAAAAGAGGAAAAAAACCACACTAACATGGATGCACAAAAAGAGGAGAACAGTTTCAGAGGGAAGGCATTAAGGTTAAAGAGGACTGGGAAAGCCTTCTTGCAGAAGGTGAGACTTTAGCTAAGATTTGGAAAAAAAAGCCAGAGAAGCTCAGAAGTGATGAGGTAGGAGAAAGTTGGGAGAAGGGGTGGATAGCTAGTGAAAATGATTTGAGTTGGGAAATGGTGTCATGTATGGAGAACTGAAAGAAGGCCAGTGTCACTGGATTCCAGCGTTGGAGGAGGCAAGGTATAAGAACACTGGAATTGTATATTTGATCCTGGAGGCAATAGGGAGCCATTGTAGTTTATTGAGTGGTAGTGGGGAAGACATAATCAGACTTGCCCTTTTGGAAGATCGATTTGACATTTGAGCGGAAGATGGACCAGAGATAGGAGAGAATTGAGAAAGGGGGATTAATTAGCAGTGGCCCAAGAAGGAGGTGATGAGGGCTTGCCCGCACCAGGGTTCTGGCAGCGTCAAAGGAGAGAAGGGGCAAAGAGACATTATTACGGTAGAAACAGCAGGGCTTGACAATTGATTAGAGAGGGGGAAGTGAGAGAGAGTGAGGAGTCCAGGATGATGCCTACATTTTGTGCCTGGGTGCGTGGGAGAATGGTGGTACCCTTGACAATAATATGGAAGTTTAGGAAGAAAGAAGGGCTTGGGGGGCAGGGAAGATAATAGATTCTGTTTTGGACTTGATTTTAAGATGTCAATAGAATACACAGTTTTCTGAGATGTTAAATAGGCACTTGGAGACTATGCCTGTAAGTCAGGAAAATGGTTGGAGCTGGACAAGTAGATGAGAGTCATCTGCAGAGATGTGATAATTCAGTGCTAGAATTTCTATTAAAAGATTTGTGCCTGCTTTGAAACATTTATTCTCAATATATCTAGCAGTATTTGTATTTAGTATGTCAAGATGATGGATTGTGCTCATGTTTGCTTTTTCCTATCAAAAAAACTTTTTGGATTTGCTAAAGTGATGCTAATTAGTACATAGATCCCTTTTTTTTTTTTTTAACATCAAATGTTATGTTCGGGTACCAGGATTTGGAGTGTAAGACCTTTAGACACTTCCCTTGAAGTGTCCAGAGCTCCACTGGAAACTTCTTGAGACTCAATCAAGAAACATTTATTAAGCTCTAAGTATGTGCCAGGCACTGTGCTAAAAAGATACAAAGAATGGCAAAAACATGATCCTGGCCCTCAAGGATTTCACATTCCAATAGGGGAGAAAACATGCAAAACGCCGTGTGCATATGGCATACCTACGGGGAAATAGGCACCACACGCTGAAAATCTTGCACTCTGAGATGAAAAAACGATCTCCTTATTGCCAGCTGAGCAGGAAGAGCCACTGGCTCAATGGATCTTTCAAAGGGAGTGGCCTGTCCTCTGTTCTGCCCTAAACAGATGATGTCAGAACTATCTAATGTTCTTTCTGGACAAATGGGAGGGGGAGGATGGTGTACTCCTCCTATCCTAGTAGCATTGTAGCTGCTACATGGCCGCAAAAGCCCATTTCTTGCCTGGATGAACTTGAGCCTGGATCTCAGAACCTTATATGCCCCCTCTGCTTTGAGATTCTTTGCCTGATTCTGGGTATCCTAGGTAAAATATCTATATAGCAGTATTGCAAATTTAATCATATCTTGATGTTTTATGTATCAACCTCCTGGTAGTATAATAGTAGTAATGCTATTACTATTTAAATTTTTCAGTCAATGCATGTTTGTGGGTCATGTTTAAAAGAAAATTTTTTTTCTCTAGAGGAAATAAATAGCTGTCCTATACCTGATCTACAATGTACACTGACTACTGTTCTGTTCTGTCTTGCAACCTAGACCTACTCTAAAACCTAAGCATTAAGTTATTATTTTTTTCCTGGGCCTCCTGGGTGGGATTGTCAAGTGCCAAAGAGTTAGAGAAAAAGAACATGATCCCTCTTTTAGGTAATCTGGCTTTCTTACAACTGAACCTGGTCAGCCTGTGGGCATCCAGAGTTGAGAGGATAGCCTTAGTAGAGATGAACATTCTAGAGGGCTACAACGATTGTACTGCATTGTAAAGGCTCAGAAAATTGTGAGCGCTCCAAGACTTTTTATGATGGCATTACTGACTTACCATCAGCAATCTCAGACTTTGCATTCCTTGAGGGGTTGCCAAATTTCGATCAATGATACATTTACACGATGTGTATTGTTGGTCATGGCCTGTGACCATGCAGATGAATAAATATAGAGGACCCTGGCACCATGTTCTTAACCAGATGAACTAATTTTACAGATAATTTAAATTTTCATGAAGATAAATATCATTTCCTTGCTTCGAATTTCTTATCACTTAGGCAGCATACCTGCTTTTACTCTCTTTAATTTGCCTGTAATCTCGAAATTGACCTACAGGGAACAATTAATTTTCCCAACTAGGTTATGAGTTACTTGAGGGTGGAGCTTATTCACTTTCTGTATTACCTACAGCACCTACACTACAGAATGATGTAATTAATGCTTGGTGAAACAAAGATTGTAAAATGTTGAATAAATCATTAATATTTTTTTAAAGTCTAGATTAACTGCTGACTAGTTTGGTCAATAGCATAACAATAAAACTTATTATTTTATTTCTGCCTAATTGAAAATTTTTTCTAAGGCTATCCATGTTATAGCCATATGAATTATAAAAATTACTTTTAAATACTATTTTTTTCTATGCAGCTCAGAGGCTAATGGCAAATCAATTATCAATTTACCATGAGACTGGGGAACCAAGGCATAGAAAAGGGATCAGTGAAGTCAACCAATGTGCCTTGCACATAGGAGAAGCTCAATAAATGATGCTTAATTGAAGTGAATTTATTTTTTCCAAAATAAAAAAAAGGAATGGAAAACCAATTTCTTTTAAAAAACAACCATACTGTCAATTCTCTTCCATAAAGCAAAAATGCAAATACCATGTCAGTACAGAAGTATGTTCAGACAGAGAAAAGATTGGGTATACAACATTCAGGAGGAAGTAAGTGCAGTAGCCAAGTGTTTGATAAACTGAAAGGCACCAGGCACCAGCTACTAAGGTAAGAACTGCTTGACAAATGTGAATAGTTGTGAACACTGGAAAATAGTGTGGCAGAAACTGGATTCAGACAAAAATCTTACAGTGTATACCTAGATAAGCTCCAGATGGAGCTCCAAATACATGTAAAGGGTGACATCATATACAAATTAGAGGAATAAGGAAGAAATTACCTGTCAGAAAGGATCACAGAAGATAATGGACAATTTGATTATATAAAATTACAAAGTTTTTGCTCAAACAAAACTATTGCAGCTAAAAATAAACTGATTTCAAATTTATAAGAATAAGACCTGATCTCCAATTTATATGAACAAGTAGTTTTCTAAGGAAGAAATCTAAGCTATCGATAGCTATTGGCGGGGCAGGAGAATGCTCTAAATCACTAATAATGAAATGCAAATGAAAGTAACTTCTATTACTTCACATCCATCAGATTTGCAAAGCTGACGAAAAAGGAAAATGACAAATTTTGGAGGAGATGTGGAAAAATATGCACATTATCAAACTGTTAGTGCAGTTGTGAATTGTTATAATTGGAAAACAATTTGGAATTATGCCCCTAAAGTTACCAAACTGTACATACCCTTTGATCCATCTATTCCCCTTGATTCCAAAGAGATCAGAGAAAGAGGAAATAGGTTAAAAAATATTTGTAGTAGCGCCTTTTGTGGTGGCAAAGAACTGAAAACTATCGAGATGCTCATTAATTGGGAAATGGCTGAACAAATTATGGCGTATGAATATGATAGAATAGTATTGGGCCACTAGGTGGTATAGTGGATAGATCACTAGGCTTGGAATCATAAAGACTCATTTTCATGAGTTCAAATCTGGCCTCAGACACTTCCGAGCTGTGTGACCCTGGGCAGGTCACTTAATCCTGTTTGCCTCTGTAAAATGAGCTGGAGTAGGAAATGACAAACCAGTATCTTTCCCAAGAAAACCCCAAATGGGGTCATGAAGAGTGGAGCGCAACTGAAAAACAACCCAACAACAACAAAGACAAGCAACTTTGAAAGATTTAAGAACTCTGGTCAATGCAATGACCAGCCATGATGACAGGGGAATGATGATGAAGTGTGCCCCCCATCTCCTGATAGAAGTGAAGGACCCAGGATGCTGAAAGCTATATTTGTCAAATGTGGCCAATGTGAGAATTTGTTTTGCTTTACTACACATATTTGTTACTAGGGCTTTGCTTTTCTTCTCTGGTTTCAATGAGTGAGGGCAGGAAGCGGGAGAAAGTCAAAATATTTTTGTTCATTGAAAAGATTAAATTTTTTTGGGGGGGGGGGTGGGAGGGAAGAGGAAAGCATGGTGCACAGGGCTCTCTTATCTGACTGCTGTTTCATCTGCTCTATTAACAGCCCTTTACTTGTTAGTGTATTGCTAGCCCATCCTGGGCCCTTTTCTCTTTTAGCTATCTCATAGCTCCCAGGGCTTCAATTTTCATTTCTTTGCAGTTCAACTCTACAGCACAACTTTGCTCTTGAATCTTTTCCTGTACTGTCCATGTCTTGCAAACCCTAACTGTGGATTATTCCTACCGTCGTCCTTCTACTTCCCTCCTGCTAAACAGAGCTGAAGGAAGTCATCAGATTGACTGGGTCCATTTAATAAATTTGTTATTTAATATCAACTGGGCCCTCATTCCATTAAGGCAGTCTTTTTACTTTTCCTCATTTATTCTCACTCAGTCACCAGAGCGGATGTTTTCTTCTTTCAATATGCCTATAGCACCATCTTGGCTTAGAACCTAGGCTCATACTGAATTGTGAGAAGAGATCATTTGCCTTCTTTCTCTTTTCCTGTACCTCACAACTCCCTGATCCAGTCCCTTATTTCCTCTTTTATTCCAATCTGAAGATGCCAAAGTGGCTTTTCTCTTCACCAAGGAACCCCTCAACGTATCCTCAGTCCCATCCTCTCATACCTTCTTTAGCAGATTGTCTCAGTCACTATTCTCTCTCCTCCCTCCAATCTTCAGTCTCTCCCTACCTCCTGGTATCTTCCCTACCCTTAAAAAACCCTCATTAAATCCCAAGAGCTAAGATTTATGTAGTACTTTAAGGTTTGCAAAGCATTTTGCACGTCACCTTACTGTTCTCACAACAACCCGGTGAGGTACATGACACTACTATTCCCATTTACATGAAACACAGGAGCCTGAAGCAGAGGTTTAGGGACTTTCCCGTGGTTACACAGTTGCTAAGTGTCTGAGGGAGGATTAGAACTCAGGTCTTTCTAAGTCCAAGTTTAGCACTCCACATACCTGCTAGAGCTATCATCACATCTCTTTTCCCTTTCTCAGCCAAATATGAAAAAGCTCTAGACTCACTGCCTTTCTTTCCTTTTATTCTTTTAAACCCTCTGAAATTTCATTTCCAGCCTCAGCACTCAATTTAAACTTCTCTCTTCAAAATTTCCTGATTTCTTTTGTAAAATGAGCTTTTATTGATATCTTTTGTTTCTTTGTACTTCATAGTTGCGTCTCTCTCCATCCCAGGAGTTATCCTATAGAACAAATGGTATTTTTTGGAGAGGAAAACTCCTTTAACACATTGGAGAAGTCTGAAAAACGTGCCAATGTGTAACACGTGGACATCTCCCCAAACCATTCAAGGATGGGTCGGAGTGTTCCCTCCTATCTCTTCAATCTCCATTCCCCTTTGTATAATTTGGCTACATTTACTTTTGATTTGGGTGAGGGGTGGGGGAGAGATGTTCTTTCCATTGACATTGTAGTTATCGTATATATTGTTTTCTTGGTTCTGCTTACCTCAAGCTGCCTCAAGCGTGGATCTTTCCATGCTCCTCTGTATTACAATTTCTCATAGCATAGTATTTCATTGCATTCATTACATTTCACATTCAAATGTTCCACGATTTAACTGTTCTCCAATTGGTAGGCATCTGTTTTGTTCCCAAATCTTAGCTATCACAAAAAGTGTTGCTATAAAAATTTTGGACAAATGATTCCTTAGTTGCCAAGTCTAATGGTCATTTCTCAATCATCCTTCTTTTGATATTTTACAATGTTGATATCACCCTTTCCTCCTTAGGCTTTTATGCTTGCTTTCTTGGATCTCCTTACATACCTCCTTTTCAGGCTCCTTTGCTGGATCATCATCCATATTATGCTCCATGATGGTGACTCTACCACAAGGCTCTGACCTGGAACCTCTTTTTTTGGGTCATGTGTCGACTATGAACAGTTATGAAGGGGGTGGGGGGGTGCCTAGGGGAGAGGAAAGAAAGGAGGAGACGGGGAGATGAGACTGATCCTGATTTCTGAGCTTTGGTCCAGGGCATACAACGAAGCACACGATGAGATGACGTTCCGGGGGTACAGGTTTAGGAAAACATCGGGGGTGTCCAGAGTTACACATCCAACCAGAGGTGGGGGCTGGGATTCTCCTTGGATCAGCAGTGCCACTTCTTTTTAGGAATTGAAGCATAGTGATAAGTGCCATCCCACTTATTTCAGCTCTTATGAAACATTCTTGTAGTTAAAAGTCTTCGTGCTAAAGAATTCTTTGATGGCCTAACTTCTTGTACTTAGCTTCTAGTTTCTTTGAATATTCATCCAATTTGTAGGCTGCCTGCTCAAGAGCTGCTACTTGCTCCTCAATTAAAGTGATCTGATCCAGATAAGGCTTAAGTGCTGCATGTAGATGCCTAATAAGTGCTTAATTCCAAATTCTCTCCCTCCCCTTTCCCCACCATCTGAGAAAGAAACCAAACCAAGCCAAACCTCAAAACTTTGGCTTTGTTTTAATGCTGCCCTTTCTTGGTTCTCCTTCTGCTTGTGTGGGTGACTATTCTTTTCAGACTCCTGGATCCTTCTCTCCACACTCTCTCGCTGACTTGGTCTGCTCACAAAATCATCATTTCTATGCTATTGACTACAATCTCGGTTAGCCCTGCTTTTTCTCCTGGGCTCCAGTTCTGTATTACCACATTTCAAACTGGATTTCCTATGAACATCTCAGATTTAACATATCCAAAATAGAAGACATTATCTTTCCCCCAGTCCTCCCCTCTTCCAAACTTTCCTATTTCTATTGCAGGTACCACAATCTTTATACTGAGGTTCACCACCTGATGTAATCTCGGGCTTCTTAGTCATCTCCCACGTTAGCTACTAATCTTGTTTCTCCATCTCTCACAGGTCTTTTTTTCTCACATGGCCACCACCATAGTTTAAGCCCCTATCCCCTTACCTGAACTTCTGCAGCAGCCTCCTAACTGATATCCCTGCCTCAGCTCTCTCCCTAACTCAATACATTCTCCACACAGCTGCCAAAATGGTTTTCCTAAAGCTCAGCCTTGACCACGTATGTCATTTCTCTACTTAAACTTTTGGCTTCTTATTCCTTTAAAGATAAAATATAAACACTGGCTTTCAAAGTCCATCACAAGCTGGCCATTTTCCAGTCTCATTGTACATTGCTCCTCTTTCATGCAGTCTCTGGTCCACCCAAACTAGCCATCACAATCACATCACATTCCATCTCCTGTTTAACTTCACAGTGGCCAGATTCCTATTTTTCTTCCAAACTTAGTTCAAGCACTATGTCTCACATTCCACCTTTCCTGATCTCCCCACGTGTCAGTGCTTTCCCCTAGATCACCCTCTGTCTTCTATAGAAGGCATCCTGTACCTTCCGTATACCTCTATATTTACACTGTCTCCCTGCCATGGGACAGGGATTGGTTCGTTTGTTTTTATCATCTCAGTGCCTAGAATAGTGCCTAACACACAGCAGGCATTCGACTGACATTTGCTGATGGTGTTTTATAAAAGTTAATGCTGATGACAAGTTACTATACAACAGCATGTTAAAAAACATTTTTATTTTACAATATGTACAATAAGGAACATATTCAAAAGCATTACCAATCACATTAATGAAGACCATAAATCACTATTTAGTTTGATCTGAGTGTATATACTCACATTAAAATATAAAGAACATATACAAAAAAAGAGTCAAAGTGTGCATTTTACTAAAACTTGGTATATACATATTCCATTGGAAAATAGCAATCAAAGATAACTTTGACCAAAACTAAATTCCTGTGATGTGTAGTAACCATTATTTGTCTGTATGAGGTAGTAACTAAATTATTTTGGCCATGTGTTAACACTAAATCAAAACAAATATGAAAATGATCATAAGGCCAAAAGAAATAAAAATACGACAGGGAATTTGAACCACTTCACTCTATGGAATGTTATAGTTCTTCAGTGTGATTATATGAAATGCTTAGTGTGGACTCTTTTCAATGATGCTAATTTTATCACTGTGTATACTATAATTCAAACAATGATTGCAATGTTATATCATGGTACCGCTATTCTGTGATTCAAACCCATTCCAGAAGGTATTGTTTTTTTAAGCAGAGAAGCAATCTTAAAGAATTTTGTTTAAATATTAAAAAGACCAGTTACTACGACAGGTGGTTAAATTGGCTTGTTTCACAAAGAAAACAACCAAATAAATTTTTAAAAGGTATTTTAAGCCCAATCCATATTGACAATGTCACAGCTTACTTTCGTGACTCAATACATCACATATCAATACTTTGTGCAAATATAAACACCAGTGTACTTGCATTAAAATAAAAAAACAAGATTATAAAATGATTTCAGCCTTGGTTACAATTTTAAAAGTTACAAGATTTATAGTTGTATTACTAAATTACATAATAAAAATACAATAGTGTTGTTAGATGTGTTCATTGCCAGGATCCTATTTTATAATATAACCACACCCAGAGAGGAGTTCTTAAAATAGTACCCCCAATTGCATTTTTGCATCAACCTTTACATCTGTACAGATAAGACACTTGTACATCATAAAAGGACCATTATCTACATCAATTCTTAGTGTATATCATCAGTACTATCAAGTTTCACTGAAAAATACTGCCTCTATGTACAAAGATTACATAATAGTGAATGAAGCACTGGTGTGGTACATGTGCTAAATACACTCATACCACACAAACAACCTTTCTCCTCCTTGTCTCACACCACAATAAATTACAAAGTCACTGAAGCTAGGTGACTGTAGCTTGTGTATAGCTTCAAGCATCCATTAATGTTGCAGCAGTAGTGTTCTCTTTCTATCATAGGTAAGTGTCATGCACATTTCTCAGTAACTGTTTTCATGACCCGCCAGGATGTATAAATTGCTATTGGCTGTAGGATTATCAGTTGGCCTACTTTCCAAAACCACGACCCTATAAAGTAATGAAAACAAAACAGAAAGTTACTTTGAAAGCTGATGTTAGCAAGAAGGCTCTTTCTTTTACTATATAACTATCATTTGCTGACTCTGTGAGCAGAGATTACTCTGAAGCCACTTACTAAAGAGGCAGTTCGTTTTCTAGGAAGCAATCTGGCAGCTTTAGTCTTAGCAAATGACATTTTCATGTGTGTGTTGTTGTAGGTTAATCTTTATTTTGTATAAACTGCCCACTGAAAAGACTGTCACCTTTATATAATTCAGAAGAACATTAACATTTCCATCTTATTTCCTAAGAGCTGATGGTTAACTTTTAGAGTGTGAGAGATACAAAGCTTAGCAAGGTTTTGATTAGTATATCATTTAAATATTTTTATTTCAGAGGGAAAGAAAACATAGCACACATTAATTTTTCATACCTGTCAGATCCAAGGAGCCTGAAAATCCTTGTACTATCTGAAATCTCTTGTGTTATCTGTACAATTAAAATAGAGAATGTTTTTAAAATTAAAGTTACAAAATTCAAAGTTATCATTTCATTTATAACGCATAAGGAAAAAGAACCTATTATTCCTAAAGAGTAGCAGTGTCCCTGGTTGACTGTCAGATTTACTAAGTCAGCATACGTAAGTGTTAGGCTGGGAAGAATAGGCTGTATCTGTTGTTATTACTACTTCTAAGGTTAACAAACAGCTTATGTTACAACCTTGTGCACTGAGTATATTATTTTCATTTTACATATGGGTAAGCTG
Source organism: Phalanger gymnotis (assembly GCA_028646595.1). Taxonomy (NCBI): domain Eukaryota; kingdom Metazoa; phylum Chordata; class Mammalia; order Diprotodontia; family Phalangeridae; genus Phalanger; species Phalanger gymnotis. The sequence continues at coordinate 285,407,919 of CM053625.1, read as the reverse complement.
AAGTTGTTGAATAATTACTGAATTGAACTCATCCTGGGTCAACACAGTCTTAGAATCAAAATTTGACATTAGGTCTTCTGACCTGACAACCCAAGTTCTTCCTACGCAAATGGATTTGTTATTTTACCGATGTGTATGTTTCCCAAATGCTGTGGCCAAAAGCCATCTGGGCAACACTTGGTCATGTAGATCAGTTTGCCCTGGCATGCTGGAGTTTTGTCTGCTTCTCTCTTGATGAGAAGGATGCCAGGGTAGCATCTGGGCTCTCCATTGGTCATCCCTTGCTCTCACTATATGACCAACTCAACTTTTCCAATTGCATATTTCTTCAATACTATTCTCTTCTCTGGTTCTTTTTCATATTTTCTTATTATGAGTTCCAACCTGCTCATACCTACCATCCACCTTCCACTCTAATTTTTAGTAATACTCACTTTTAACTCTTTAGTGACAATAACATTCCATGACTTATAGCCATATAACATGAGTAGAATCTTGGTATTAAACTGATATTAAATCTTGGTAGTAAGCCTTTATTTCAAAGAAAAGTCTGAGATCATTAAAAGAGCTTTGTAATTTTCCAAAGGCAATATTTGAACTAGTTTTATAATATTGCAATATGAAAAGCTATTTATTTATTGAACAATAGTAGATCTTAAGAGAGTCGTTTTTAGAATGTCCAATGTTGAATATATTTGTAGATAAAAGAAAGGAAAATATGATGATTTTTTAAAAAGCTGTTAGGTATAATACCTCAACTCACCAATTTGAAGTTAAATAGACATTATGACTAAGAAACAGTTAACTAAGATAAACTTTCTTGAAAAATTTATAGTTCCCTAAACACTATCTTCTTAAAACAATTTTTAATGACATATGCTTTCTACGAAAGTCCTTAAGATTAGCACTCTACTAGTCAGTCAGGATGGGTGACCTATTATGGTCAGTAATCTAACAAAATGGATGCCAAAGAATGAAAAAAAAAAAAACAAAAAAAACCCTAAAAACCAAAACACCAAACTCTAACCCCAACAACAACATGATATAACTTGGGCATTGAAATAGGCTGTCTCTTAAATTTGCTGGGCTGATAAAAACTGTGTGATCCTAAAGTTTAAATTTATCCTGCTTGTAAACACAAATGTGTTGAATATAATTCATCAGAAGGAATAGAGTGAGCTAGAAGAATTACAGATTACATGGGTAACCACTCAGCTATTTTCCTCCACTAGGTCCTCCACTCACTCCAAACAACCAATTCTACTGGTTGGAGCTTGGAAATAGTTGAAGCTAGCAACAGAAAAGGGAGAGGAAGACTTTTGGGGCTGGAGAACAAATTCAAATAAACCTAGGTCCACATGGGAGTAGGTAAATACTCTGACAAGTGATACTTAGCTAGGGTAAGTGAGATGATCATGGTGGGAGGCTGAATGCTCTGTTGAGTGGATGAGGAAGGTGGGAGAAGGGAGGAAGAGATTTTGAAAAAAATTTTATGGTGGGTCTGAGTAAGAACTAAGCATGTGAATGAATGGGGGGTGGGTGGGCTGAAGAAAAACAAGAAGGAACCCTCCATCCCCTAGGGTCTCAGTAGGCCAAGGTTCTTAAAATGTAAGGTAAAAACAGGCAACAGGGTAAATGGAATCGACTAGCCACTGCAGGATGGGAAAGGTGAAAGCACATTTTTGGGGTCACTTTTCCAGTAATGCTAAAAATAAATCTTGTATAAATAAAGATGATACTACTGACTTACAATTGGTAGGTCATGTACTCCAATTGTTTCGGAGTGTTGGTCAAAGACTTGATTTATGAAGATCAGACTCAAGATTTGGATCTTTTTAATAGGATACATACACAACTGGTTATCACAAAGTAAGCCAGTGAGGTCATATTAAAAGGTTTCCACCAAGAAAAGGCAGTAAGCACTTTTTTGTTAATTCTTTTTGCTCAAATAAAACAAAAATAAACACTCTGACTCAACCTTTCCACATATGTATGCCTAAAGCCCAGGTGGTAACTTCCTTATAGGTACAAAAGTTCCTTTTGTCCATTAATTTTGTGTCCTGGCACTGAAACCATAACTGTCTTCTTTCCTTATCTCAGCCTCTGAGAATACCCTGCTTCCTTCATCCAATGCACAGTTCAGGTGCTACTGTGTACAAATTACTCCAGATGTGTCTGGCAGTAGTCTCCTGTCAGAAATCACTTTATGTATACTTTGTACATGTTTGTATCCTCTCTCATCAGTGCAATGTAAATTTCTTGAAGGCAAGGACTACTTTTTTTCTGTCTTTATATCTCTAGTTCTTGACAAAGTCTTGTGAACATAAGATGTTAATAAACATTTGCTTAATTGAATATTATCTCTTTGCAAATACCTTTGCAAATAAAATCATATATGCTTCCTTAAATACATGAAATGTTTACAAAATCAGCATGTCAACTGTTAACTTTCATGAATTAGGCTTTCCCTCCCTAAAACAATTAGACAGAATTATTTTAAATTTGATAACCTTTTATGATAGTCTTATGTTTACGGCCCCACACTGAAACATCACTTACCTCATTTGATCTAAAACTTCTTCCTTGCATTCCATGTTTCCAGAAAGCTAGCACGCTGTCTTGTAGGCAAACTAGCAGGCAAAAACAGCTCAATTACTGTCAATTGTACAAAAGTTCAATTGATAAGCATATTTCTATCTCCTTTCCCATCTTTATTTGTAGTATTTTAATCTGCCACTAACTGGTAGAATTGTGTGGGTACAGGAGGAAAAAAAAAATCACATATGTAAAAAAAAAAATTGCATACTCTTAAATCTCTTTCTCATAGTTATTCATGCAGCTAGGAGAAGGGCAGAGTGTGCAAAGAATGAAATTCACATGCAGCTTCTAAAAGTTATCTTTGTTTTTTCTCATATAAGATAGCCAAAGGATGTAAATACAAATACAAATAAATTTTTAGTACTACTTCCCAGTATCATCAGCCTAAATATGAGGTTTTTGTTCTTCACTGTCCCTTAATATTAAAAAGACCTATGGATGTTTCTAGTAACAAAACGATGAAGAAAAAATCAGCAGTGGTAAAAAAAAAAAATCTGAAACAAGTCTGCTGGATACAGCAGTTATAACGATTTTTATCATTAAAGCTTTGCTCCATTTAAAATCTAAGCAGGATAAAAATGAGATGGTATTTTGAAAAGACATTTTACATACTAAACATTAATTCTGGAAGGGGATTTCTAATCACATGAGTTGGATTAGGGTGATTAGGTCCATTACAATATGAGATTCTCTGATTCTCCAATAAATTTAACAAGCTGTATTTCCATCCTACAAAACAAAATGGAATATTTCTACTTGAGGGGAGAATTTTTCATAAGATGACCATCGGAATTATATGTTCATTATTTGTAATTCTTTCTGAACAATGGCAGACACAGTTGTTAAAAATTGTAGTTTTCTTGGAAGATGAGATGATTCATGCTACAAAGGATCATACAAGAAAGAATATAATCACTTGCTGCAGCACATGACACATACATCTATGTATGTGAGCAATGGGAAGTCAGGAGGGGGAGAGATCACTGTGTACCCACACAGAGATATTATCATTCAAGATAAGAGATTTAGGAATAAGAAGTCTCTTCTCATTTGGTTGGCCCCTGGGCCAACTCAGTTGTAAAGAATCTGTTGCTGATGTTGTATGGTCATCTGTTGAATTATAATACAAAACTTAAGAGGTAGGGAACACTGTAAAGTAAGGTGAGGCTAGACTATAGGGAACACTGAACATTAAGATGAAGAATTTGAACTTTTTCTAAGATAACGGGGAGACTTCTGGTTCCCCATTGTACACCTATCAAGTGGAAAACCCAATGTATACATAGTACTAAGAGCTATATTCAGAATAAGTTTCCAATAACTTCAAATCAACATCTTGAGTTTAAGAAAAAAAGAATGTCAAAATATTATTATAGACAGACATTTTTAAAAATTCAAGTATGCGTGCGTGCGCATGTGTGTATATATCATCCATATGTTTGCGTTTTGTAGACTTTCGGGAGAAGAAAAGATTTATAAAACAACCAGTTAGAATCAATATATAGATTTTGTAGCCTCCAAAGTGTTAGGCACATAGAATATAGTAAATGTGTGATCATTAAATTAAATTGCAAATTAACTGAATCTTCCTTGTCCTCATTCTGATGGTTTCTTTCATAAAGCTGTTAGCACATAGAGGACTGGTTTTTTTTTTTAAACTCACCAAAAACAAAGAAAAGCTAAAACCATTAATTTTGGAAACAAGAACTAAAAGTAGCATGCTTTACAACTTTGCTAACAATCTGAAATAAATGCAACCGTTATGCTGAAATCAGAAGTACTGATAATTTGCTGATTATTGAAAGATATGCACTTAATGTGGAACTTTCAGCTGTGACACATTCACAATCAATTCTACTTTATAAAGCAATGGTAATGGACACAATGCAGCCCTACAGATGTCAGTTATGTTTTACTAGCTAAACGGACTCAGATTCTTAAACTGAAAGGTACTTTAGAAGTCATTTAGTCCAGAGTCCAAACTCTGGGCAGCATATGGCCCATAAGAGAGTGTAGCCCAAAGCAGATTAAAATGTAATTGGGAAATATTTAACAAATTAAATATTCAACAAAATTAATTTAATAATTAACAAATTAATATTAAAATTAAAAATCAATAAATTCAACAAATCAATATTAATAAAAAATAAATAAAAATGCAATAAAAACATTTAAAAAATGAATCAATATGTAGCCCAAAGGGATCATTATGCATGGATTAGTGGCCTACCACTGATCTAGTCTAACCCTTCTCCTTCCCACCCCAAGCATGTGTGTGTGCGTGTGTGTCTATGTGTGTGTATATACATATATATATACACACATATATATGTAAATATATATATATAAACATTTAAATAAAAATTATAAACCTGTGAAGAAACTGGGCCTAAAGGGATGAAGTGATCAGTCTGTGGTCACACACAGTCAGAAGCAGAGTAGAGATTACACCAAAGCAAAATGATTCTAAGGCTAGTTTTCTTTCTTTGACAAAATTATTTTCCAGCTTTTATTTTTAACATCTTTTTAGCATTTTATTTTAAAATATTCTCCTCCCTCAAGAGCCATCTTTTGTAACAAAGAAGTTCAGCAGAACTATGCAATGTCCCACTCTCATGACCTCTTGCTTCTGTAAAGGGAGATGAACCTTGTCCTTCAGGGATATCTCTGATTATTACGGTCACATGGATTGTAGCTTCATTTTTGTCCTTTGATTCACACTGCTGTGTTCAGTTCAGGTATCATCTACTACCCAAGGGCTTTCCTAATCTTCTACTTTGAGAGGTAACTCTCACATGTTCCATTCCTGAAGCACATAGTACTACTACCTGAAGGCAAAAGTAACTTGGTTTTTAAATTTGTATCCTCAGCACCTAACATGCTGTTTGCTCACAGTGGGGACTTAATAAATTCTTGGTAAATGAATAAGAATAGGAAACTGTAACCAAATAATAGAATCAAGTAGGAATTATATAGTGTAGACTAGTGATTCTCAATCTTTTTATAAGGACTCCCTTTTTTAAGGTAAAAAATTTTGTAGACTCCCATGCTTTTAGTGTCCATCAGCTGAGAAAATCCATACTGACAAAAATGACAAAGCTTGATGTACATATGTGGCTTCCCAAGGGTCTGCAGTTCATAAGCTAGAGACTTAGAGTCCATGCTACAAGGTAATGTAGACCAGTGGTATCAAACTCAAATAGAAATGGATCCCTGCAGAATCATATTGACTAAGAAAATCTCAAATTAACATTATTTATATTGCACTGTATTTTAATTTTTGTTAAATATTTCCCAATTACATTTTAATCTAGTTTGGGCTGAGGCCAGTTAGGAGAGTTTGACACTTCTGGTGCAGACCAACCACAACTACTATAGTTTAGAGGAGAGGGAAAGCAACATTTTAATGGTTATGTTTTTATAACAAAGTTTATTTAAGTAAACATTCCCTCTTTAACGTTTAAAGTGATTCGATATTTAAGCTGTAGTCATTTTGGTGATAAAATATTGTACAAAAGTATGATATTGAAGTCTAGTGAATTCTAAGTCACAAAAACACATTAAGAAACCCCAAATTTAGGATCATTGAAGCAGGCTACTTAGTTCATCCACTCCATTTTATATATGAAGAGACTGAGAAACAGAGTAATGTCAGAGGTGAGAATAGAACCTAGGTCCTCTCATTCCTCAGCCATTGTGCACCACACTCTATCATACAAAAATCCTATGTCTATGTAGTTATTAGGAAAAAAATTTCAGAATATATTTTAACATATGACATAATCAAGTTTTATAAAATCCATTAATTTGGCTAATTATAATTCTATGAAAAGTGACCTAAACCAATTAGTGAGCTACATATAAAGAGTTCTGTATCGACCTCTCTTCTACATCTTGTAAGACTAAGCCCTTAGCTACATCTAGTAATTACCATGAAACATTAATAATGAAAGTTTTTTTTAAAGCTGTAGAAGAAAGAGGGAACACAGAGCTGTGCTTTCAGTAGTAGGGGGAACTCTAGTTATGGAAACTTCCTCCATTGATGCAGATTGGTCTGAAACTCTCTTAAGTCACTTGCCCAAGGTCACACAGCCAGTATGGGTCCAAGGCAGGACTTAACTCCACATTTTCCTGAAGCAAGGGTAAGTACCCTATCCATTATTCTTGGCTGCTTTGGCAGTGGTTACTCAAATATATCTGAAATATTTCCTTTAATAAATTATAGCATGAAAAACAAAACTTTTGCTTACCTATTGATTCAATCTGGAAATCAAATGTGAGTTCTGATGACAATTTTCTACTAGATTTTAATCTGCCTTGTAGATTTACTATTTTAATACAACCTAGAAAAAAAAGAAATTGACTTACATATTAGGATAAACGAGCAGTATTATTAAAATACAAAGTTTAAAACCAATCACTTAAAAACAAAACAAAACAAAAACACCACTTACAATCCAAGCATACAAGAATGGTATCTCTCTCGAGTTGGGTTACATGTATAACACTTGTCTGTGGTGTGTCTACAACAAAAGATCAGAATAACATACAACTAGATTAACTTTTATAGCAAGTAAACATTTACTCACTTTTGAAAACAAAGTACCTTAGGGATTATCCTCATTTATAAGAATATAGGTTTTTAATTACATACTTGAGATGTGCATAGCTTAAGTTGTCCAACATGAAGTTAGGTGTCGGAGAATTCAATTTCTAAATTATGACTATAATTTACTACTTTGATTTTTGGAAAGTGACAAACAGGCTGATGTGAGGAACAAATGGGTTTTGTTCTCAACAGTCCAGTCTACTCATACATAGTCACTAAAGATTTATTTATAGTCAAATTCAATGGCTTGTTTGCAATCCTCATTCTTTTCTGACCTATCTAGAGCTCCTGACACAACTGATTATTTCTAACCTTCTTGATGCTCTATTGTCCCTTGCCTTCTATTTTTGTTTCTTTTTCTATTATAAATTTAACAAACACCAGCAAACACGAACATCCTGCCACACAAAGGACAGAAGAGAGGACTGGCTAAGAAATTGACTCTATTACATAAAGGCTTTAAAATAAAAAAGTATTTATACGACTTAATACCCTATCCACATTGCCCTCTTTTCTGTGTCCCCTCCTGCTCTATGGATGCTATTTTCTTCCTCCCCTGGCTTGTGTGACACTATCACAGATTTATTAGGAGTTTTCTGCCACCTATCGTCTCTCCTGATGGCAACTTCATCCATTCCCATGGTTTCAATGATCATTTCTATGCAGATGTCTATATGTCATCACTCCTGTTCTCTTCCTAGAACTCCAGTTCTGCATTTCCAAGAAACTGATATTTTCGGTTTGCTATTCCATGATTCTAAAACTAAACTTACCAGCTACCCCCATACGACTTGTCTTTCCTTTTAACTTGGGTCTTCCTGAAACCAAGGCCAGCGCTCTGTCTGCCAGCTGTTAGGAAGAACGCCTTGCTGCACCTGGCATCACCACCTTCCCAGCTCCCCAAGTTCTGACTCTTCCCTTTCCTTTGCATCTATATGCAATAGCTTTCCGGGTCCTCTCAGTTGCCTCCACAGTACATCTCACGACCACCTCCTTTCTATCCCACTCCCCTAATTCATGTCCTCACTCCTTCTGACTCATGCTGTTAGGAAAGTCTAACTGATCTTCTTGCTTCTTGTTTCTTTAACATCTATCCTTTAGATTACCGCCTGAGTAATCTTTTTGAAAATAAGCATGCATTGAGATCTTTTCTTGCTGTAACTTTTGCTCCTCTGTTTCTGCACCTCCTTTCCTCCCAGAAATATTTTTAAAAGGAGAAAAAAGAAGAAAAATTATCAGCAAAACTGATACAATGAAAAATTCTGACATTATATGCAATATTCCACACTCATGGATCCTCTCAATTCTGCAAAGAAGTGGGAGGAGGTGTACTCTCTTATCTTTTTTTGTAGCCAAGGTTAAGCTTCATAATTTTGAAGTGTTCGTTTCTTATCCGAATTTGTAATGTTAATTTTTGTAGTAGTTGCTACATTTAGATTTTAGTGGCCATTGTGTTCAGTTTTCTTGGGTCTGTTTATTTTGCTTTGTATCAGTCCACGGAGGTCCTCCCATACTTCTCTGTACTCATCATATTTATCTTTTCTTACAGCCTAGCAATATTACATTATATCTATGACAACACAACATGTCTAACCATTTCTCAATCCATGATTTATTTCAAGTATTTGCTGCAACAAAAAGTGCTGCTACAAATATTTTGGTATGCATTGGAGGAATAATCTTAACGTAGTACTCTGATCATGGCATTCCTTTCCTCAAAACTCTTCAGAGGTTCTCTAATGCAAACCAAATAGAGCACAACCTCCTTAGTTTGGCATTCAAGGCCTCAACAATCAAGCTTCATTCTAGCTTTCCAGTTTTACCTCCCACTATTCTTCAATAAATTCCATGTTCTAGTCTAAGTGGAGTACCCACTGTTTCATGTTCTCATCCTGCTTTCTCTTATTTCCACTGCTGGAACAAAAATCTTCATCATCACCTTTATCTTTTGAAAATTCCTTCTTTCCTTAATTTTCTTAATTCAGAGCCTATCTTGTGGATGAAGCTTTCCTTGATTCTGCCCTCCACTCTCTGCCCCCAAACCTGTCATGTCAATGAAAGTGATGTGTTCCTCCTCAAATTTTTCATAGTACTTTGCACTCAAAAAGTATGCACAATATTATAGTTTTTCAGATAAATGGTTAGGAATTTTCAGGAATTACTTATTCATCTGATTCCAAAATACCTGCTCATTAAAAAGAATTCCTATTCTCCCCCCCCCACACACACCTTTTTTGGAGAGGGAAAGGCAGGGCAATTGGGGTTAAGTGACTTGCCCAAGGTCCCAGAGCTACTAAGTGCGTCAAGTGTCTGAGGTCGGATTTGAACTCAGGTCCTCCTGACTCCAGGGCCAGTGCTCTATTCGCTGCGCCACCTAGCTGCCCCTTATTCTCCCTTTCATTAAATAAACAGGCAATGGAGACTGTTGATGTGCTTCAAATATTTACATTTCTCATTATGAAGAGAATCAAGGCCTTCCTTCCCTACTGTCTGTAGCAACCACAATCTTGGTAGTTCCTTACAAGCTGTTATTTGGCTTGTAGAACAAAATTATGACCCTATGTAACAAGTCCTATGAGGTCAACACATGGCTTCAGAAAAGGAAAAACAGTTTAAATAAAATGGAGTAACTAACAGAGTGCTTGCACTCAGTGAATGCTAGAGATGAATGCTGAATTGGACTAGAAAAATTTGCACAATAAAATCTGAATGTACATAATGTATATGTGCTTTTTCTTTTACACTTTGCTATTCTTAGAGTGGATTAACTTAATCTAATATCTGACTATTACCGAGGTAACAATGGTTGTGGATATGAACACCCTCATCACACTCTCCTTTTATTCAATTTTTGGGCATAATTACTTATCCATTTGAATTTTCCTTTGTGGATGCCTTGGTCGATCCCTCCTAAGACATCACCTAGAGAACTTTGGCAATAGAACATCCAGATAACCTTGTGACCAGAAAGCCCAAAGCAGCAGAAATTCTGGAGGTTTACCTGATACATCCAAATACAATATAGGCTGAGGGTCCCGGAAGAACAAAGGATGACAGAGTACATACCCATTTAGACCCAAGGAATAACTAGGAATACTTCAGACTTTGTGGAAGTGAAATTTCTTTAGCCATAATAAGATAAATTTCGCAAGAGGTAAAGGATTAAAAATCTAAATGACTGAGAAAGGCAATTACTTCAGTAAATAAAAAATGACTGATATGAGATTATTTTCAGTTCAGAAAAGAGAGAACTTGGTCCATGAAAAAGATTGTTTAAGGCATTAACAAAGGAAATTGGGAAAGCTGGAGACAAATTTCCTAGGCTTAACCTGTTTTCTTTCAACCTGCATTGGCAGCATGGTACAGTGGGTAGAGTACTGGCTCTGAATCAGGAAAACTGGATTCCACTTCAGCCTCTGACACTCCTTGAATGACCTGGCTAAATGAAATAAGCTCTCTGTGCCCCGGGTTTGCCAGACCGGCATTCACATCTACGATTGGTGAGGGAGTACCTAGGCCTTTTACGTATAGATAGTGGCCAGTCACTGGTCTGGACACATCACAGTCTAAAACCATGCTTTCTGAACCCTGGGTAAGAGTTCTATGAATATAATGAATCTTTTAAACATAATGACATACACTGCTAGCATCATTCAAAAAACTGAATGGAAGTATTCTACACAGGCAGAAAGGTGGTGCAGCGGATAGAGGGCTGGACCAGGAATTCGGAAGACTCAAGTTCAAATTTGGTCTTGGATACTTACTAACTGGGTGACCCTGGGCAAGTCACAACATGTCTCTCTGCCTCAGTTTTCTCATCCGTGTCTGAAATAGGATTTGAACTCAGGCCTTCCTGAGTCCAAGTTCAGTGTTCTGTCTGCTAGCTGTTAAAATTACTGCCTTGCTGCAAGTGAGAGCACAGCTGAGATGGAGTAACTTGAATCTGTGGGGACTCTAGCATGAACAGTGGATAGCGTACTTCTTCCATCAGCATTACTTATCAGTATGTGAGCAGAAGCAAGGTAGGTGGATAATGTAGCCCAGGCTGGGGTTTGGTGAAACATGAAGGCGCCAGGACGAATGGGCAGGGAATCGAAGAGTAGAAGACAAAGGAATACTGACGCAGCTAACTATAGGAGGGAAGTGAAGCTCTAGCAGTTGTGAGACGTATTTTGTAAGGATTCTGAGGAGCAGAGGTTTCAGAGATCTATATGGAGATGAAGACAAGGTTTCTGAGGAGTGGGAACAATAGGGAGCTATGGTGAGATAGAACCTCGACCTGTCTCCTTTACACATTTCTGAGGCGTCTCTGTACCACTGTAAACCTTTAATATAGTTTCTGTATCTCCTGGGCTCCTCTCACCTCCACTTCTTTTATAACAGGTATTCTAAAATCCTTAGCTTTCTTCAAGGCTCAATTCACATGCCAGAACATCAATGAAAGCAACTGTAAACTCCTGAGTTGGCAATACTCTCTTTCCTCCTCAAAGTACCCTGTACAGGGAATCTTTTTGTATCTTCAATGTTTAACACAGTTCCTGGCATGCTATAGGCACTTAATGTGTGGTTAAAAGGCTTCAAAATGTTTCTTTCTGCCTATTTTCAAGGAGAGGCAGAAATAGCATTTTTAGGGAATGGAAAAAACATTACTGCCTTGCTCAAAAGCCTTCAGTGACTCCTTCTGTCTACCACATGAAGGCCAGACTCTTCACTGTAGAATCAAAGGCCTCTAAAATAGAGGCAGAACATATGTTTCCAGTCCTATATCTCTTTTGAACCATGTGAAGTCTGCCTGTGGTTCCACGATCTTGGAGGAATCCACAGGGTCCTCTACCTCATCAGGTGTGGATTCATTTTCCTCTGCCTTCTGATATTTATTTAGAGTGGTCTACACTGTTTTAGATAGTCTGTAGGACCATCTAAAGGATCCTTTTGTCATTAATATATTCTATGTTGGTTTTTAATGTGTGTGCTCAAGGTTTTTAACTGAGCTTTCTTCCACCTGAGATCTCTGGTGGTTTCGATCTTTTCCCCTTATATTTCTCTACTGTTCACTTTCTGACTCCTTCTCTGTTGATGACGGTTCTTCTGAAGGTACAGCCCTGTTTCTCATTCCCTTTTACAGACTATAACTGTGAGGAAACTAAGTAACTCTTTGTTACCTCAACACGCACTGCTTTCCTGCTTCAGTCCTTTTGCTCATGATGTTTTCTTCTTCTTCCTGACTTCCCCACCTCAATGTCCATCTCAATGACATCTTTTTACTAAAGTTTTTCTTGTTTCTTCTAATTGGAAGTGATTTCTTTCCAAATATAAATCTAACTTTCTCATATGGCCCTCGCTGCATTATGCCTTATCATAGTTAACTTGAATGTTTGTCCTATGTTCCTACTTGAATGAACATTCTTTGAGATAGGGAAAGTTTCTTGAATACTCTACAGCATGATGATCTCACTGTCTTCTTGCATAGAAAAGGCAGTATACAATCAAAATTCACATTTCAGACTACAGATGGCACAGTGCAATGGGAAGAGTGCTGGATCAGAGGACCTAGGTTTAAATTCCATTTGGACCTTTTTCTACCTGTGTGAGCTGAGGCAAGATGCCCTCTCTGGGCCTTGGTTTTTTTCTTTTGTGAAATGAGGTGGCTGGGCTCCAAGGTTCTACCCCCTTAATTCACAAAGGAACCAATTTGGAAAAGTGAAAAAGCTGAACTAAGGGAAACAAGGTAGTTACTTGCAGAAATTAAATGAGCTATTCATTTGCAATGAAACATTATGCTTTAAAATACCATAGGAAAATATTTTTTAAAATGTAAGAGATTTAGTCCAAATGACTGATTTATCATCAAATTCTAGTCACCCACAATGTACAAAGCAACTAAACTAAGTTCAGTAATAACATGAAGGTTCCCTTACCTTAGGAAGTAAAACTAAAGTTTAATTAATTAAAACTTTATTAATTCCAAATCGGCAAACATTTGGGCATGAGCTGAGATAAAGTTTACCATCTTTACTACCTTTAATCTTTAAAGAAATGATTCTAAGAAATTAATCACATTAAGGATATTTGAGGGAAATGTTAAAGCTAGATAAAAACAATGCTGTTTTAAAGCAGTTCAAAGTACTTCCTAAGAACTCATCTACTCAATAATTTATAGATTTATTACAAATAAAAACTTCCATTCCATAAAGTAATTTCTCTAAGGACTCCTACACTATAATAACTTTATAGTCTAGTTTCAATTACAATATACATTTCAAATAATAAAGTACACTTAAAAATTTTGGTTTGTTAATTCAGACTAGCCTGTTAATTAGTTAGTTGAAGACTTAAGATATATTAAAAAAATTAACAGTCCTTTTGTCTAATACACTTAGAAATCTTAGAAGATAAAGTAGCAATAAAAAAAACTAAAGTTCTTCAGGTGGGAGGATGATGAGGATGGCCAAGTCAACTGGGACTCTCTAGGTAAAGGCACATGGAAATGGTTCACTATATTACCTTAAAAATTTGAATCACTGTTGATAAAATCTGGTATTATTAAAGGAATTCTTTCAGATACCAGTCATCTTTCATAGAATTATATTAACATCAACAAATAACCATTCAAAACAGAATTTTAAGAGTATGAATCAAAAACAGAAAATATTTCCAGCCCAGAATGAACATGGCAATAAAATATTATGCATATACTTGGAAGATGACAAAATTAAGATGTGTTACATATAACTGCTGGATTCTTTTTAAAATATCACCTTTTCTTACTGATCATACTAGAATACAGGTATTCCTCATTTTATGTAAGAGGTAATCATAAAAATGGACAGGTACAGGAATGAAGATAAAATTTCATTAAATGTAATCATTTTGAATTCATCAGAAGCACTGTACTGTGAATCTCTTCTGCAAATAGAAAAACAAAAACTTTTGAATAGTGACCAACACCATACAATTTAGCTTTAATTTGAATACATATTTTCTTATGACAAATTTGCCTAAAATAATGTGTAACAGATATATATTTTGCAAATCTATCAGAAAAAAAGAAATCAATAAAAAATAGATGCACAAACCTGATTCTGTAAACCACGAAGAGGTAGAATTTGGGTTGACAGTCTCAAACCGAACCACCTGATTGAAATCTCTCCCTCTACTAACACCAACACAAACTAAAGGGTATTCCTGTTCGGGTACTACCAGCATTTCAAACATTCTAAGTGGACATGGTATAGGAAAATCTATGTGCTAGAGAAACAAACAAAAATACTGTTAAACAAAATAAGGAACCATCATAATTTTATATACCAGAAAGTAAATATTATTATTAGTCACAAATAAGAAACTCTGTTACTGAAATAAAATTAAGCTAAAATGGTGTTCCCAGAATTATCTGTTCAAAGGTCTTCGAAGACTGAAGGTTCTGCACTGGAGACTCAGCCCCTCATCTCCCATTACCCAAGCTTACCCTGTCACTTCTCCGGCAGTGCCATGTTGAAACATAACTGAAATGAACATGATGTCAGCAGAGCAAAGGAAGAAAGACAGCATGGTATGCCCAAGGAACACTGGACTAGAGAGTGAGAATATCTGGATTCTGGTATTGGTTTACTAGCTGTATAACCCCAGGCAAGTTACTTATTCTTTTCAGGTCTCAGTTTGTCTGTAAAATGGAGGCAAAAATATATGCCCAACCTACATATAAAGTGATTGTTGTAAGAAAAATGGAACTGATGCATGTTCAAGTGCCTTGAAAATTATAAAGTACTGTACAAATGTAAGGTATTCTTCCTAGGATTTATAATATGACCTTGGAAAGAGCCTGTTTACCTTCAGCTGGGAAGGGAGAAACAGAAGCTGTCCTATGAAATATTTTTCTCATATATAATTGTGAATGTAAAGAGTTTTGCATAACATATGAAATTTTTTCTGGTTTTTTTTTTAAACTTAGATTTCATTATAAAGAAATCCCAGTCCTGGAGAAGTTTTAACACAATAATGGATTTAAAATTACTAAAATTGCTTTTCTTCTAATCCCACAGTTCATCTCAAGGCTAACAAACTGTTTCATGAAAGTTAGAAATAAAAATCTCAAGCATTTACAAGCTTGAAAATAAAGGGAAGGTAACATTTTAAATAGAGAGAGCTAGATGGCTCAGTGGATAGAGTGCTGGGCCTGGAGTCAGGAAAACCTGAGTTTAAATTGAGCCTTACGCATTTATTAGCTGTATGACTCTGAGTAAGTCACTTAATCTCTGTTAGCCTTAATCTACTGGAGGAGGAAATGGCAAACGACTCCAGTCTCTTTGCCAAGAAAACCCCATGGACAGTATTGGTGTGCTATGGCTCATGGGATAAAGAGTTAAACACAAGTGGGCAAGAATAATATTTTAAATATCATAAGACCATCTGAAACTGTGTTATAAGGAATCCATTACAAATCTATCTAAAGTAATTTCTATCAAAATATCAAGCAACAAAGAAATAATTATTAAATTATGATAGTATGTTCTGGAAATATAATTATTATTTCATCTGGCATCACATGAACGATTTATACTTTTGACACTCTGAATACACGTCGTCCAAGTTGTAAAAAAGCATGTTAAGGTAGTATAGAATGTATTAAAGAATATTCATTACTCAAAAGACTTGTGAAACTCTGAACCTAATTTTTTAAGATAATTTTTGGACTGCCCCATGGCAAATGAACAGTCATTAACAAGATGAATATTCTGTTGTGAGCCATCTTCTATTATCTTGGGCAAAGGACAACTCTGCAAGGGATTCTTTATTATGATAGCTTTAGTCACATATAAACCACATAGATTTTCTGGCTTTGTTCCCAAAATTCATCAATAGCTGTGAATACAACTCATTTTTAATTTTTCCATCTACTTTTCAAACTTTCACACAAAATTTCTCCAGCCCAAGAATATTCTTCATTAGAACAATTGGATTTCTGAAAATGGAAAGATTTTCACCAATCTGCCACACAATTTTATATAACCAAATAATATAAGTCAACTAGGAAGATACATTTTGTGGATTTTATAATATAAAATTTAATAAAAATTGGACCATTAGTCTTTTTGTACTAAGAACTATACAGGTTAGCCTTTTATGCTTACCTTAATTAACATAAACTTCTGCATTGGTTCAACCCATTCTAACAGAACAATGCTAGACTGAAGTGCCCCACAAAGGTATTTATGGCCTGTGTATGGATTTCTCACTGTCAAGACAAAAATCATACATATTTTCTGTTACTAGGTTTACACAGGGAGCATAATATAAAATTCTACATAATTTTAAAGTTCATTATAAATTACCTTAACTTCAAGGTTTAAAAATTAAGTTACTTGCCAATTAAGTTTCTTACTAGAAATTTGGCAACAACTTGAAGTATCCATAAACAAACAGAAAGGAACACACTGAGAATTCAGCTATAGGGGCAATAACCTGTTGATATTCCCCACATGGGAGGACAACTTTGTCTTTTCTTGTTTCTATATTGTTGTTATCTTGTTATATATTCCTCCTCTGAGATCTTACATAGTTTCACAAATGAAGTCATCACCTAGAAAACTTCCAAATCAAGTTCTAAATCTGACTTCTTTCCCAAGATCCTGTTTCATGCTTTCAATTGACTAATAAAGGATATTACCCCTTGGATCATTGCCTTTTCATGGCAGAAGGGCTTGTGTAGCTCAAGGAAACTAGAGCTATGCTGTGCAAGGTTACCCAAGACAGAAAGGTCATAGTAGAGAGTTTTTACGATCCACTGGTGATCCACTGGAGAAGGAAATGGCAAACCACTCCAGTATTTTTGCTAAGAAAACCCCGTGAGGGGTGGCTAGGTGGCACAGTAAGTAGAGCACTGGCCCTGGAGTCAGGAGGTCCTGAGTTCAAATCTGGCCTCAGACACTTGACACATGTACTAGCTGTGTGACCTTGGGCAAGGACTTAACCCCAATTGCTCAGCCAAAAAAAAAACCAAAAAACAAAAACCAAACAAACAAAAAAGAAAACCCCATGGATAGTACTAAAATGATAAAAGAGATGATAATGAAGATGAGCCCCTCAGGTCAGAAGGCATCCACTATGCTGCTGGAGAAGAGTGGAGGACAACTACAATTAGCTCTAGGACTAATAAAGGGGCTGGGCCAGAGCTGAAAGCAACCTCAGTTGCCGATGCATCTGATTAAACATCACTATCTTGGGGGGCGGCTAGATTGTGTAGTGAGTACAGCACCGACCTTGGAGTCAGGAGGACCTGAGTTCAAATCCGCTGTCAGACACTTGACACATTTACTAGCTGTGTGACCTTGGGCAAGTCACTTAACCCCAATTTCCCTGCCCCCCCCCAGTCAATATCTTGAGTGTCAGCAAACTTAAATGGATGAGAATAGGTGAATTTAATTCAGATGATCATTACATATACTCCTGTAGGCAAGAATCCCTTAAAAGAAATGGAAGAGCCCTCACTGTCAAAATGATGCAAAAAGCAGAACTTGGGTATAATCTCAAAAATAACTGAATGATACCTGTTGAATTCAAGGCAAACCATTCAACATAAAAGTAATACAAGTCTGTGCTCCAACCACTTGTGCTGAAGAGGCCAAAGTCAATCAGTTCTATAAAGACCTACAAACATCTTTCAGAAATAACACCAAAAAAAAAGGTGTCACACTCATCATAGGGGGCTGGAATGCTAAAGTAGGAAGTCAAAAGATAACTGTAATAACAGGCAAATTTGGCCTTGAAGTGCAAAATGAAGCAGGGAAGTGACTAATAAGAGTTCTATCAAGGTCATAACAAATATTCTTTTTCAACAACCCAAAAGGCAAGACTACACATAGACATCACCAGATGGTCAATAAAGAAATCAGACTGATTATATACTTTGCAGGCAAAGATGAAGCAGTTCTATATAGTCAGTTAAAATAAGACCTGAAGCTGACTATGGATCAGATCCTAAGCTTCTTACTGTAAAATTCAGATGTAAATTGAAGAAAGTAGGGAAAACCATCAGACCATATAGGTATGACCTAAATAGCAACCATTATGAATACAAAGTGGCGGTGATGAACAGATTTAAGGAATTAGATCTGGTAGATAAGAGTGCCTAAAGAACTATAGATTTGCAATACTGTACAGGAGGCAGCAACAAAAGACATTCCAAAGAAAACAAAGAGCAAGAAAGTAAGCAAAAGGTAAAGGATAAAGGGTAAGATTTTCTTAAGTGAGCGCAAAGAAATGGAAGAAAACAACAGAATGGGAAAGACAGATCTCATCAGGAAAATCAGAAATAGCAAGGAAACGTTTTGTGCAAAAATGAGCATAATAGACAGAAAACACAAAAGAACTATCTAAGAAAGATCTTAACATCAGTCGTTACTAATCTAGAGAATAAAGTCAAATGGGCTTTAGGAAGCACTGGTAACAATAAGGTTAATGGAAGTGATGGGATTCCAGCTGAGTTATTTAAAACCCTAAAAAATGATGCTGTCAAAAGTGCTGCACTTAATATGCCTGCAAATTTGGAAAACACGGCAGTAACCACTGGATTAAAAAATCAATTTACATCCCAATCCTAAAGAAGGGCAATGCCAAGGAATGTTCAAATTGCCGAAGAACTGTGAGCACTTCACACACCAGCAAGGTCATGCATGATATTCTGCAAGCTAGGCTTCAGCACTATGTGAACCAAGAACTACCAGAAGAGCAGGCTGGTTTTTGAAGAGGCAGAAAATCTAGAGCCCAAACTGCCAACATTTGCTGGATTAGAGAGACAGCAAAGGAGTTCTAGAAAACCATCTACTTCCGCTTCATTAACTACATTAAACCTTTTGTGTGGATCACAACAAAATATGGCAAGTCACCAAAGAGATGGGAATATCAGATCATCTTATTTGTCTCCTGAGGAACCTGTATGCAGGTCAAGAAGCAACAGTTAAAACTGAACATGGAACAACTGATTAATCTAAGATTGGAAAAGAAGCACGACAAGGCTATATATTGGCACCTTATTTAACTTACATGCTCTGTACATCACATGAAATGCCAGGCTGGATGAATCAAAAGCCAGAATTAAGGTTGCTGGGAGAAATGTGAACAATCTCCGATATGCAGATGACACCACTCTAATGGCAGAAAATATAGAGGAATTAAGAAGCCTCTGGATGAGGGTGAAAGAGGAGAGGGTAAAAGCTGGCTTGAAGTTTAACATTAAAAATACTAAGATCTTGGCAACAGACCCCCATCACCTCCTGGCAAATAGAACAAGAAGAAATGGAAGCAGTGTCAGATTTTATATTTTTGGGCTCAAAGATCACTGCAGACGGTAACTGCAGCCATGAAATCAAAAGACACTTGCTCCTTGGAAGGAAAGCTTTGGCAAATCTGGATGATACACTAAAAAGCAGAGATGTTACCTTGCTAACAAAGGTCAGCATAGTCAAAACTATGGTTTTTCCAGTAGAAATGTATGGTTGTGAGAGCTGGATTATGAGAAAAGCTGGGTGCCACAGAATTGATGCTTCGTTTGAATTATGGCATTGGGAGAAGACTTTTGAGAGTATCTTGGACAGCAAGGAGGTCAAATCAGTCAATACTTAAAGACATTAATTCAGACTGTTCACTGAAAATCAAATACTGAAGCTTAAATACTTTGGCCACATAAGATGGGACTTAATGGATAAGGCCCTGTGATATTGGGAAAAACTGAAAGCAAAAGAAAAAAGGGATAGCAGAGGATGAGATGGATAGATAATATCATGGAAACAACAAATATGAACTTGGACAGACTTCAAGAGACAGTGGCAGATAGAAGGGTCCATGGGGTAATGAAGAGTTGGACATAACTGAACAACAACGATGGATATTCTCTCCCATCATCCTCTCATATTAGTTAGAAGAGGACTCAGAAGTTATCTAGTTCAACCTCATAGTCCATATACAAATAACTCCTTCAAATGTTGGAAAATTTTGTGTTATAAAGCATTCCTTTAATGAGAATACTGAAGCTATTTATCATACACAGATAAAAATTCCCTCACCAGCATACCCCAGACTCTGCTTTGCTCTGCTCTTAGAGGATAAGGTAGCCCTTCTTGCCATACAGACAAACCCTCTAACTTGTGCTCTTGATTTAGTCTTCTCCAAGACTGGCTTCTTCAGTTAGCCCTTCTTTCTTTCCAATGTTCAATTTCTATTTATCCACTGGCTCCTTCCCTGATGTATATAAATACACACAGATTTCTTCCATTCTTAAAAGCCTTCATCTGCTCCCTGCCCCTGCCCTGCCCCCAGTCATAATTTCTCTTCCCTTTCACAGCAATCCATCCTCCCAAAAGACACTGTCTACACACATCACTGCCACTTTTTCCTATCCTACTCACTTCAGAACCTCTTGTAGCTTGGCTTCTGACCTTATAACTCAACTGAAAAAAAAATTCTCTCCTAGGTAACCAATGATGCCAATTGCTAAATTTAATGGCCTTTTCTCAGTCCTAGCCTTTTCTGACCTTTCTGTGGGCCACTTTCCTAAATACACTCTCATCCCCAAACCTTCACGACACTGCTCTCTCCTGATTCTTTTTCCTGACTGCTTCTTTTCTCTATCCTTTGCTGAATTATCCTAACAACTGATACATTCCAGGTCTCAGTCCTGAGTGTTTTCTCTTTTCTTTCCACATCTCTCCTCTTGGTGGTCAACGGTTGTCCTGGGTTCAATTATCTCCATTGAGATGCCAAAGCTACCAATTCAGCTCTAGACCTCCCGAGCTCCAGGTTTGTAAGACAAACTGCTTGCTGGTTATGTCTATATGTCTAACTGGATGTTCCCTAGTCCTCTCAAACTGTACCAGTCCAAAATGGAATTATCTTTGCCCAAGCCCTAGCAAGTCTCTTCCTAACTCTCCTTTTTCTGACAGTCCTAAGAGTCCTCTTTGCTTTCAATATCCAATCAGTTATCAAATTTTGTCAGTTCTAATACCACAACTTTTGCACATATCCCCTTCTTTCCATCCAGAGAACCACTATCCTAATTCAAACCCTCATCATCTTTTCCCTGGACTACTGCAATAGCCTCTTGGTTGGCCTTCCTGTGCTCAGTCTTTCCATTATCCACACAGCTGCTAATGATATTCCTAAAACACAGGTCTGACTATGTCTCTCCCTTTCTCAAGAAGCTTCAATGATTTCCCAGTGCCTCTGGGACAAAATACAAATTGTTCTTTTTGGTTCATTTAAAATTGTTAAAACAGAAATTTCTTAGCCTTAATCCTTTTTGACCTGTT
This sequence comes from Phalanger gymnotis, assembly GCA_028646595.1. Taxonomy (NCBI): domain Eukaryota; kingdom Metazoa; phylum Chordata; class Mammalia; order Diprotodontia; family Phalangeridae; genus Phalanger; species Phalanger gymnotis. The sequence continues at coordinate 285,386,409 of CM053625.1, read as the reverse complement.
GATTTTGCACTGGTGACAACCTCTTCCTCATGATACGCTCATCTCTTCCCTAGGTTTTCATGATATTGTTTTCTCCTGGTTTTTCCTTCTATCTGTCTTACCATTCCTTCTCCTGTGTGGGAGAACAATTGGGTGTGCCTTTGGCCTCTGGACTGGACTCTCTTTTTTCTTTCTCTACACCTCCTCTCTTGGTGAGCTGCCATAGGTTTGTTTATCCTGTCTATGCAGATGGTGCTAAAATCTTCTTTATCCTGCATCTTCCTGCTAAGTTCTAATCCTATTCCACCTGTCCAAAGTCTATTGGACATCTCTACCTCGATGTCCAAAAAGAATCTTAAACTCAGTATGTCCAAATTGATTTTGATTATATTTGCCACCAGAGCCACCCCTCTCTTCCTAATTTCCTGATTTCTGTGAAGGGCTGCCCCTATCCTTCCATTTACCTAGGTCTGCAACCTCAGAGCTACCCATGACTCTTCATTCTCCCTTTCTCCTATTTTGAATCCATTGCCAAGTTTTGATTCGATCTCAAAAAAATCTAATGTCTGTCTTCTTCCTTTCCTCGTATTGCCATAAACCTAGTTCAGACCCTCCTCACCTCTCTCCTGGACTATAACAAGAGGGGAAATGATCTCTCCACTTTTCACATCTCCAATTCTTGCTCTTGTCAAATGGTAGCCCAGCTCTGACTACGTCACATTTTTGCTACAAGTGTTTCAGTGGCTCCTTACTGACTCTATGATAAATGAAAAAATTCCTTTGTATGTCACTTAAAGGGCTTCACGATGTAGTTCCTATATATCTGCCCAGAATGATTTCAAATCACTCTCTTTTTTGTATTCTATTTTCAACACCACCTGAACTACTTGCTGTTTCTTGCACCAAGCATCGTATTTCCACCCTTCAAAATCTCTAGCTTCCTTTAAGATTCTTTCCTTTTGATTCTTAATCAAAAAGTCTCTCTTCCTATTGCCTCAGAAATTTCTCTGCATATTTACTTTGTATATAATTGCCCTATGTATATTCAGTTTCCCACCAATAGAATGTAAGCTTCCTGAGGGCCATTTCATTTTCTCTTTGTATATTCAGTGCCTAGCTCAATACCTTACATATAGTGTGTAATAAATATTTATTGAATCAAATTGCCCCAAAGGTAGGATAGGTGGCTAAGAAACCATTTTTGTCCTGAAAGGGACAACCAAACTCTTGTAGGTTTAGTGAGCTGTCCAGTGGCAAGGACTGCCTCTACAAAGTCTTTTTTTTTTAAATTCTTTTGGCACAGGATAAAAAAATGAACCTCATTCAATGCTCTAAGTCGGCTTGACAAAACAGAATGGCCCTTTTCCAGTGGTTTTAGTACTTACCAACACAACATTTCTGACACCACTTGGTTTCAGGAATTTTTGCAGATACAGCAAATTTCCTAAAAGATAAACAGAAATGGCTAATACAATCCATCCTCCACATAGCTTTCCAAGTGATTATTCTAAGCTGCAAGTTTGATCACATCATCCCCCTACTGTATTAACTCCAATGGGTCCTATTAACTTCTAGGAGGACAGATAAATATAAACTTCTTGGGGTGAGAGGGGTCAAGGGGGGTGGTGGCAGCACTTCATGGACTTTACAACTTAGCCTCAACCTACCTTTCTGGGCTTATTTCGTGTTACTATTCCCATGTATATACGACCCAACTACACTCCTTTTCTTGCTGTTCTTCACTCATGATGCTTCTTCTCCCTTTCCTACTGCATGCCATCCCTCCCTCCTTCTTTCCTCCCTCTGCATGGAGGGTCCTGTGCACTCCCTTCTCATTCCTGCCCCTCCAACTCTCCAATTTTCCTTTCAGACTCAGTTCAACCACTAGCTCCGAAGTGAAGCCTTTCCTGGAGTCCTGTAGCTGTGAGGGCTTTCTTGGTTCCCCTGCCCAAGTCACCCTGTATCACTTAACCTGTTTGTCTTAGTTTCCTCAGGACAAAATGGGGACAACATTGGCACCTACTCTAAAAGGCTGCTGTGAGCATCAAATGAGATGAGATTGGTAAAACACTTGGCACAGTGCCTGGCACACAGCAGGCACTCCCTTCCCTTTTTCTCTTTCACTTTTGTATACATTATGTACACATACATATACGCACGCATGTAGTCTCCCATGTTAGAATGTAAGCTTTTAGGGAAGGGACAATTTTGCTTTTATCTGGGTACCCCTAGAACCTAGTACAACAGAACCTGCCACGTGGTATTTGAGAAATGCTTACTGACAGCATGGTAAGAAAATAATTTCATTTGGATGACATGACTTTAGCTGGTTTATTCTTGCTCCCCTATCCCCCCCCACCCCCGCCGGTGGGATGAACATAGGATATGTATAGTAAGTGGTTTTTAAAAGATTGCATGAATTTTTCCTGACCCCTGGGGGATCTGTAAATCTCTACATTCTGCCTATGGCAGAAGATCCCACATGCCTGGCACACAGAACTGGACACCAGTGCCTTGAAGCCACATTAAATTTTAAGAATACCTCCATTCTCTTCCCACTTCACATATTTAGCTTGCTTGTACCTCTCTCACACATATATAATACTCTGAATTATGGATAATTGGGTATGCAATATATCTCCTAAGTGAAAGGTCAATTTAATGAAGAAATGGATGCAGTTTTATCTAAACTTTGTATCTAGTCTTGGTGAACAAGACTCTTTATACCTATGTGGCCCGACTGTGTATGTACGCTATGGTTCTGGAAATAAGCTTTAAGAAAGGAAACTAAATTGGCATGAAATCTTGGTAAATAACGTTAAAGGCTAGTAATAAGGGAATGATTTAAGGAACTAAAGATATCTAGCGGGCAAGCAGGAGACTAACTTAAAATTATTGTTTAATTTTATCTGTTAGGTGTCGTTGGCCCAATGGACTATTTATTGGTCAAGGGTTTCTGACCCCACTAAAACTATCCTTCCGAAGACTGCTAATACCTCTTTATTACGAAAGCCAATGGATTTTTCTTAGTTCTCCTTTACCTTGATTTTTCTGCCCATTTCTGCTAGTTGTCTCTTGATAGTTCTCCTTGAGAAAACCATTTATAACCAGTGCCTCCGCTTCCTTTCTTTTCACTCTCTTAACTCTACAGTCTGGTTTTCAACCTCTCAATTCAAACAAACTGCTCTCTCCAAAGTTCATAACGGTCCTTTTTCTCAATCCTCGTTCCTGCAGCCCCTGACACTGTTACCCTCTTCTCTACAGTTTCATGGCATTGCTTTCTCCACGTTCTCCCCTGACCTATCTGTCTTGATTGTTCCTTCTCAGCCTCGATTGCTGGATCTTCATGCAACCAGGGGTGTCCCACAGGCCTCTGCTCTGGGCCCTTATCTCTTTATATATATAATTATCTTTATGCTGATGATTCTCAAATCTACGTATATAGCACTAACTTCTCTGGGTGTCTCAGAGACATCTTAAACTCAATATGGCTAAAAATGAGTTCATTATCTTCCCCCCCCACACTCTCCTGTTCCTGTCATCCCTAATACCTATTAAGGGTCCCACCATCCACTAGATTGTGAGCTCCTTGAGGGCAGGGACTGTCTTTTGCATCATTTTCTGTCCTCAATGCTTAGTCCAGTGCCTGACAAGCATCATCCTTGTCTTCTTACTTCCCACATCCAAAAACTTGTTCTAACAACAACTAAGCTTCATAACATCTCTTGTATTTGCCCCATTCTCTTCTCTGACACTGCCATCACCCTGGATAAGTCTTTAATTCCTCACATTTAGACTACTGCAATAGGATACTGGTTGGTTTGCTTAGCCCAAGTCTCTCCCCACTCCAGGCCATCCTCCATTCAACTGTCAAAGTCCTCTTCCTAAAGCCTAGGTCTCACCATGCCACCTGCCTATTCATTAAGACTCCAGGGGCTCCTTTGGACTGTCTCCAGGATCAAATACAAAATGTTCTGTTTGGCATTTGAGTCCTTTATAACCTGGCTCCCTCCTACTTTTCCAGTCTTCTTATGCCTTAGTCCTTGTCACATACTCTTTGATTCAGTGACACTGGCCTCCTGGCTGTCCCATGAATAAGACACTCCATCATCTCTTGGCATTTTCACTGGCTGTACACCATGCCAGGAATGCTTTCCTTCTTCATCTCTGTTTCTTGGCTTTCCTGTATTCCTTAAAGTTCCAGCCAGAATCACATCTTCTATGATAGTGCCTTCCCTCTATTAGCTCCAATTTACCGTTATACATCTTGTTTACATGTAATTGTATTTTGTCTTCTACATTAGTCCATAAGCTCCTTGAGAGCAGGAATTATTTTTTGCCTTTCTTTGTATCCCTATTGCTAAATATCATGTTTGGCACATACTAGGCACTTTGTATTTATTGACTGGTGATGGCTTTTGCCCTACAGACCATCCCTTCCCTCCTGAAATTCACTTCACTCTCAGCTTTCATGGCATTTCTTCTCATTTTTCACTGTCTCAGTGTTCTTTGGAGGTATCATGATGCCCAACCTTTTTACTGTGGATGTTCTTCTCTCAGGCCTCTGTCTTGGTTCCTCTTTTTATTCCACCTCCGCCCCACTTTCTACATTTTCCCTGAAGAACTCATTGACCCCCAGGGTTTAGACCAGGGGTGGGGAACCTGTGGCTTCGAGGCCACATGTGGCCTTTTAGGCCCTCAAATGCCTAGAAGTCTTTGACTGAATCCAGCCTTCACAGAACAGATCCCCTTAAAAGGATCTGTTCTGTAAAACTTGGACTCAGTTAAAAGGCCACACCCAAGGACCCAGAAAGCCACATGTGGCCTTGAGGCTGCAGGTTCCCCACCCCTGGTTTAGATGATCATATTTATGCTTTGGAACACTTTAAAGAACTAAAGATAAGTAGTGTGCATCTAATAAGCTAATTTAAAATTACTGTTTAATTTTATTTGACCTCTTGTTTTCAGAGGTATAATTTTCCCTCTAAAGATTGCTTTAGCTCCATCCCAGGAATGATGATAAGTCATTTCATTCCTCAATGTTTTCAGAAATTCCTCAATATCAAAAATATCACTAGATAAGGGCAGCAATGTAGGATAGATGCAGCACTGTTGGACAGGATTCATTCAGTGTTTCCCCTGAAAAAGGCCTAGTCCAGCTCTTTGCCCTTACAAAGATTATTTTCTATTCTTAAGATCACATTATCTTATATTTGGTTCTTTGTAGTCTTTCTGCCACTCTAGGTGCTAGCTGCCATTGAGAAGTAATACATTCTACCTCTTGGATTGGGATGCTATCCAGAAAAAAAAAATCCTCAAGACACTTACCTCTTAGGTGGTAATGTTTCTTTAATAACAGCTTTTCCTTTCCCTTTAAGGGGAAAGAATGACCCTTCTACTTTTCCTACCACAATTCTAGTCACTTTTCTCTAATACACACACACACACACACACACACACACACACACATCTTCTTCTTATTGACAAGATTAAGTGACTTACCCAGGGTCACAAAGTCAAGTATTTGATAAGGGTGGAATTTGAACTAGGGTCCTCCTGCTTTACAGGTCAGCTTTCTACCTCCACTAAGTTATGTTCCTTTTGTTGTTGCTGTTGTTGATAGACTAAAGAAATTACTATCTCATCATTTTTACATCATCTGCTCCTCTGCTTCTGACCTCCCTCCCCCCTTTTATCCAATTTTACATTCTGTTACTTTTTTACACAAAACATACTGATTCGTCTATAGGGAGTAAGGGTAGATTTAGTCCCTGGAGCACAGATTCAGCTCTTCTACCTTGTTCTTCTCTTACTTTTTAAATTCCTCTTTTCATCCTTTAATGATCTCTCATTATTCTGTCTCCCAGTCAAAGACAATAACATAAACATGAGAGAAATAATTTCACTCTTTTTAAAATAACAATTGCACATAGTTACCTTTCTTAAGTTCTATTGTTGAATAATCTGCTCATTTCTATTTTTTCTAGGAATGCCTAAAACGCCTCTCCTTAATTGACGGTTATGGTCAGGTTTGTAGAATGTGTGAATTTTGGATTGCAGTTTGAGTTTCTTTGCATTTTGTAAGGTTATTCCCTCCTCATTTCTCATGAATCTGGATGAATCCTGTGTTATTACTTAAATCTGCCTTTCCTTTACATCTGAAGGTTTTTCTCCTGCTTGCAAAATTGGTTTTTTGTTACAGAAATTATTAATCTTAACTCTAAAAATTTTCTACTTTCAACTCAATAGATATGATCTATAGATTCTCTCAATGAATGCTTTATTGCTTTGTATTAAAAATTTTCCTTATACCGTTTCCTGCAATATTCTGTACAGATTTTAAAAGTTTTGCTCTTGCATATTTTTCTCAGAGATCTATAGTGCTCAGGTTATCCGTCTGCATCCTATCTTTAAGATCTGTCATGTTGTTTGTAGAGAATTTATGTGCTATTTTTAACGTTGATGCCTTTCCCTTCTTTTCTGTTGAAGTTTCTCTACTTCAGCATTTTAAAATTCCAGATTTGTTTTTCTCTTTCCTAGAGCTTTTTTTTTTTTTTTGGAGGGGTGAAGGCACAGCAATTCAGGTTAAGTGACTTGCCCAAGGTCACACAGCTAGTACATGTATCAAGTGTCTGAGGTTGGATTTGAACTCAGGTCCTCCTGACTCCAGGGCTGGTGCTCTACTCACTGTGCCACCTAGCTGCCCCTTAGAGCTTGTTTCTTTGGAGAGATTTTATATTATACATTCAGTTTTTCTTATTCTACTGTTTGTGTTTTACAATTCTATATTGTAAATTGTATTGCTCATTTCTAATTTGAACTCATCCCAAATTTCTTATTTTAATTATTTAATTTTTATTTTGAACATTTCTGGAGTTATGATTCTTGGGAAATGGTCAGGATTTTCCTTTTCATCAAATGATATTGGTTCATTTCCTTTTATATTATCATAGTTAGGGACAGGGACTAGACCTATGATTTCATTGGTATATTTTCTCTCACATTTATCATCTTAAAAAGCTGCCCAGAGCACTGAGAGATTAAGTGACTTGGTCAGGTGCAGAACCCAATGTGTGTCATAGGTGGGCCTTGAACCTAGATCTTCCTGGCTTTGAAGTCAACTCTTGGTCTACTACAGTGAGGGGTGGTAAATTTCAGTCTATGGGTGCACAAAAGGAGGCACTAGGCTGAATGTGGCCCTTGGGCCACAGCCAACCCCTGTACTATGCTAGTCTACCTCTCTCATATATGCTTCAATTTCTGGCCTTGAAGTTTTATTATTTTATCATATTTTCTGTTGGTTTATCTGCTTGAGAATTAGGTTTCTATTCTTTTGAACTCAATCTTATATTCCCCATTATTTGCCTCTGGGATCATCTTTATTCTTAGATATCACTCCCTTCTACTGCCACACGGAGCCTCCCTGAGTCTAATCTGCTGGGTGGCCCTAAAATGATCATGATGGAGTATATGAGTCAGCTGGGCCTGGATTCATGCTCTAAACAGGTGGGTTTCCAGTGCCCTTTTCTAGGCCTGATGCTTGTTTTCTTCTGGTATTCCCTGTTACACTCACTGCCCCCATTCATTCCTATATATTGTTCTTTTCTGTCACATGGTTGGTCAGAACTAGTGCTTGCTATTGTTTTTGAGATAGAAAGATTCAAATTGAGTCACTGCCATGGAGATTCCCTGTATCCAGATTCTGAGTCAAAAGCCTTTCAGTTTCCTGGGCTAACTGCACTGGGAAGGCATAGTAAGTAGAATGACAAGGAAGGGGAGCTTTAAGTATTAAAATTCCTTGTCATTAATTTACATGATTTGATTTTTATTTTATTGGGGGTTTTGTATTCTTTTTATGGATTAAGCCATAATTACTTTAGATCGAGTACATGAGGTTTTGGCGTTTGAGATGTCTACAGAAAACAAACAGTAATATTTCTAGCTTCTTGCTGGTCCCATGATCTTTCAAAGGCAGCTTAAAACTCAACGTGCCAAAAAAGGTTTGGAATATACTTCCTCCTAAACTCAACTTTGTGATTTCTCCCAAGGACACACCACTCTATTTTCAGTCACCTAAGCTTGAATTCTCAGAATCATTCTCTATGCCTCTCTTTTCCTCACCCCTATTTCCAAGCAATTCCAAGGACTGCTAACGTAATTTCCACAGCACCTCTCACCTTCCTCCCCTTCTTCACTGACATGATGATCACCCGGCCCCTAACTCAGTCCCCCTGCTTCACATCTCTCCCTCTCCAGTGTGACCTTCATGCGGCTGCTCGGTGGAGAGTTCTAAAAGCACAATTTTTACCATGTCAAACCCTTGCTCAACAAACTTTAGGAGTTCCTTTTACCTCGAGGAACAAAGGAAGCCATTTGGTTTTCTAAACTCTATACAATCAGGATCAAGGCAACTTTTTTAGATTCCCTTCCTATTACAGTACTTTCTCTTTCAATCAAGTCATGCCTGCCTATTTACCATTCCCCCATGCACAACATTTTCATCTGCACTGTATCTTTGCAAAAGCGATCTCTCATTACTGGTACATTTTTCTTTTCAACTCTACCTCTTGGAGATTCTAGCCTCCTTTCAAAAATCCCTCATCTTCCCTTAGCCCCAGTAGTTGGTGCTTCCCTCATTCCTGCTGGAAAATTACTTTGTATATCTTGTATATGCTTTTCTATGTATGTGGTCGTTCTCTCCCACCTCCACCCCATCCCATCCCCAAAAGAATGAAAGCTTCTTGAGGCAAGATACTGTCTTTTTCTTTTTACTTTGCATTCCTAGCACCTGACCCCACAACTTACATTTTGGCTATTAAATTGAACTGAATTTGTAAAGGCTCATGACTAAGCTGGCTATAGGGTAAAAAATTTTTTGACCACAGGAAATTCTGAGGACTGTGGTAGAGAAGGGTTGTGTTTTGTGTTGGCAGGAAGACTATGCATATTAAAGAAATTATTACAGTACACAATATCAATTCTAAACACTGAAATGATAAATTTTCATAAATTATTGGTCAATAAAGTACTTTATTTTTCTTTGATTAAAAAATAGGAGTGAAACAAGAAGTAAAACTTTCAAAGCCTAGAGGAAAAAAAAAAGAGAAAGAAAAATGACTCGAATGAAAGACAAGAAAATAGAAAAGGAAAAATAAGATCGAAAAAGAAAATGAGACATAGTGTAGGGAGACATGTGGAAAGGCAAAATAGAATACAAAAGTTTCTTTTGATCAAAATCATGGAATTTTTGAGCACAAATTTGATGCTTTAGTGATGGGCCACCTTGAGCAGAGATGGCTCCAAGAGTCAATAACATATATTATGTCTATAACTAACCACACATATGACCTCTTTGTATACACTCACCTGGGCAATATTCGGTCAGGGAGTTTGTGTGCTGGAATAGCAACGGGTAACTTTTGCATTTGTCTTGCATAATCAAAAAGTCCTGGTAAATTATGGGAATAAAGCTGAGATGCTTTACCTGGGGAAAAAAAGTATATGTAAAATAAAGCTTCAAATACAATAAGGAATATAATACCATTTCTCTAATATTTTAATAAAGTAACAATTTAAAACATAAAAGACTTACCAGATATTGACAGTAAGCAATTATTCATTACATATAACCATGTACATCTTCGGGGAAATAGCTGGTAAGAAAAATGAATGGATTTTAAAAAGCGCTGTGTACATAACATCTTAAAAATGTTTTATATTGAGAATGTAGATTTTCAAACCAATAAGACAACTTCAATTTTTTTTAAAAAGATACAGCCTATGACTTTTAACACCCTACATCTATAACCAATTAATTTTTTAACTATTCAGATTAGTGAATGCATAGACAGGAAATAACTAGTGCTCAATCAATCAACAAGTATTTAAGTACCTACTCTATGCCAGGCACTGCATTCCCTCTCTCTTTTCAGGGACAATTTTGGAGCACCTGGTGTTGAACGGTAGCTCTTTGCTCTTCTTCTCATTCACACTGTGGTAGGTGTCCATGTTATTTTCCTGGCTGTGCTTACTGATACTGCCTCAATTCCTATGTCTCTGTGGGTGTCTAAAAGGAAGGTGGGACGCTATGGAAATTGAAGTTTGGAAGAAGGCAGGTAGTGTTGGGGGCAATCAATCCATCGATGTGAAATAACAACTGTGTGCCAGATGCCATGCTGGGCACCAGGGATTTAAATAAAATGAATGAAAAAAAATCTCAATTTGTAGGGAACTTACAGAATAATGTGGGAGACCACAAATACAGCATAAGTTTCAAGCTAATGAATACAAAAATACATACAAGGTAATTGGGAGGGAGGCACTGGCACTTGGGGGTAACAGGAAAGGCTTCTCTCCAAAGATGGTGCCTGAGTGACATCTTAAAGGAAAAAGGACTCTGAGGTGGAGTGGAGGGAGCACATTCTAGGCATGGGGGACAGCCAGTCAGAGCAAAGGCACTGAAATGGGAAGCCAGTTTGGCTGGGTCACAGAGTATAAAAGGGAAAGCAAAAATGCCCAATAATTTTGTGTAGAGCTTAAATGCTAAACAGAGGAGTTTATATTTTCTCCCAGAGGCAAAGGAAGCCACTGGAGTTTGCCAAACAGAGGTGTCACATGATCAGATATCAACTTAAAGAAAATTACTTTGGCAGTAGTGGATAGGATGGACTGGAGTGGTACGAGACTTAAGGTCCAGAAACCAGTTAGGAGGCTGTTGCAATAATCTAGGCAAATGGTAATGAGGATCTGAAGTAAATCAGTAGTATATGAGTGGAAAGAAGTGGAATGATAATAAAGTCTCTTTCAGACTTGAGTTTAAGCTGTCTATAGGACATCCAATTCCTTTCTTTCTAAGTTTTTCTGAACCCTACTCTCTGCTGGTTTTCCTCTTATCTATCTGATGGCTCCTTCTCTGTCTCCTTTGCTGGCTCTTCTTCCAGAACATGCTCTCTAACAGCATGGGTCCCTCAGAGTTCTGTCCTGGGGCCTCTTCTCTTCTCCTTCTATACTATTTCACCTGGTGATCTCATCAGCTCCCACATATTTAATTACTACATCTATGCTCATGATTCTCAAATCTTCCCATCCTAACCCAATCTCTCTGCTAACTGAGAATCTCCCATCTCCAACTGCCTTTCCAATATCTCAAACTGGATGTGCAATAGGCATCTTAAACTCAATTATGTCCAAAAAGTAGATCAATGGAAAAGACTAAAGAAGAATCAGAAATGACTTAACTCACTCAGTGCTCAGTAAATCTGAGAACATAAACAAACTGGGGAAGAACCTCTTATTTGACAAGAGCTGATGGTAAAATTTGAGCAGATTGGCAGAAATTAGGTTTAGACCAATATTTTATGCTATGTGGCATGGTAAGCTAAAAATGAATACACAAGCCGGATATTAAAAGAGAAGGAGAGAAAGAATGGAAGGGAAAAGGAACAAGTACTTAGTAGGTGCCAGGCCTTGTGCTAAGCACTTTACAAATAATATCTCATTTAATCCTCATAACAGCCCTGGGAGGTAGGTACCATTATGATCTCCATTTTACATTTGAGGAAACTGAGGCAGACAGGTTAAAGTGACTTGTCCAAGGTCACACAGCTAGGAAGCGTCTGAGGCCAGATGTGAACTCAGGTCTTCCTGACACTAGGCCCAGCACTCTATTCTCTGGGCCACTGAAAGGGAGGAAAGAAGGAGGTGGAGGAGGAAGCAATGAGGAGAGGAAAAGGAACCAAACCTGGTACCTTTGAGCAATGACTAAGAGGAGAAATCTTAACAAAAAAGAGATGACAACAAAACATAAAATAGATCATCTTGATTATGAAATTGAAAAGCTTTTGCACAAACAAAATCAATTTAGGATAAGGGAAGTGAAATAGCATTGACAAAGATCTGAAATCTAAGATACAGCAAGTACTGATGAAAATATATAGGACCACTACCCATTCCCAGTAGAAAAAGTGTTGTCGAAGCCCTTCTCAAAAGAACTGCAAACTCTTAACTACCATATGAAAATCTGCTCCAAAACACTAATAAAAGAAATGCAAATCAAAAGAACTCTAGAGGTATCACCTCATATACAGAAAATTGGTAAAGACGACAAAAGATAGAAACAGTCAATGCTGGAAGAGCTGTAGAAAGAAACACATTAGAACACTGCTGAGGAAGCTACGAATTGACCCAACAATCCCGGGAAGCAACTCAAATTATACTAAAAAAACTAACTCAGTGCATAGCCTGTGACCCACTGCTAAGCATAATGAGGAGGTCTAAGATAGAAAGAAAAGTCTCAAATAAAACACACTATTTTAAGTGCCACATTTTGTAGGGGTAAAGAATTAGCAACACTGATTAGGGAATGGCTGAACAGATTGTTGTATATGAATATAGTGGGCTATTTCTATGCAATAAGAAACATTAAATATGATGAACAGAGGAAACATGGTTAGACATATACACACTGATGCAAAGTAAAAAGAACCATGAAAATGATAAATACAATGACAACAATAAGGTAAATCAAAAGAACCATAAAGTTATTGAATGCTGTGCAATTATAATGACCATGTTTTGACCCAGAGAAGAGGTGAGAAAACTGACCAGACTTCTCTTCTTCGCAGAAGTGGGGGATTATGGGTGTGGGTCATTGAATATACTGTGAGGCTCAGCAAATGTATTAGCTTTGCTAAACCATCTTCCCCTCATTTTGTTATTCTGTCTAAGTGACGGCACTGCGTATAGCAGAAGGAAAAGCTAAACCAAGAAATGAAAGTGATATAAAAATAGAAGATATCAATAAGATTTTTAAAAAAAACTACAAAGGAAACAATCATAAAAACTGGTTTTCAGAGTATAACAACTAGTCAGCTAAAACGCTGAGTAGCAGTTACTCTTATTAACTTCCTGAAACATAAATTAGTAACTTTAATAATCGAAGAAAACCAATGACATGATAAACAAGACAATTCTATCAGATGAGTAGGAAAACAGTAGAGGAGTATTCATGACGTTTCCTCGGTCTAACCGATTTACCTGCGTCCTCGTTACCTTGTCCTTCCTTTCTCAGAAAACACTCTCCATCGATTCAGTCCTACTCTGATGCCTCCTCATGGTAGGGAGGTGACTCCGTGGTCCTTGAAGGATAAACCAACAGAGCTGAGATGGTGACACGTGCTACCAAGCTATGGACAGAATGACAACTCCTTGATGGTAAAGACTGTTCTGTTGTCCTCTCTGAGTCTCCGCACCTAACACAAAGCCTGACACGTCATAGGTGCTAGGTAAACGCTTTTTTGAGTGAGGTAAAACAAAATGACTAACCTGTTCCATTGAGGTCTCATGTAGCTCATTAAGGTTCAAGGTATATATCCCTTCCTCAGCACCAAATATCAAATACTGATCTGCAATAAGACAGAAAAACAAGAATAATCTGCTCCAGAGATCAGTTTATATAAACACAACTCTTTTTAAAGATGTCTACATGCTGAAAACAAAACAGAAACAAGGCAACACTACTAATCTGTTTCTCTTATTTTTTGTTGAAAGCATTAGATGTATTATTACTCAGCAGTATTTACATTCAGTAAATCCACTGTTTTATTTTAACCCAAACTAGACATTACAAATCTCCAGTTTGGTAAGAACACTGATAGTAATGTTCCAAACGCAATGTTTATAAGAAAATCTGTATTTTAAACAGCTTCATTTTTCAGGCATCAATGCTATTCCTATATAGGAGCTGTATTTAACACTCATGACAGGTTAAAAAAAAATCCTGGATAAAATGAGTAAATAAAAATTTTCCATTAAGTTCCATTATGATACCTCAAAATAATGTGGATACTCTTGTTTCTTTAAAAATTTAAATTTTTTCAATCAGCAAAACTCCACCTTCTTTCCCTCCTACCCTTCCAACCCCACCAAACTGAGAAAAACAAAAATACTTGTTACAAATACATTTACTTGAGCAAAAAAATAAAAAATTCCTGCATTAGCCAAATTTTAAAAACGAACAAGTTTTATTTTGTACTCTCCATCCTTCTCCTCTCTTACCAGGAGGTGGGTAGCATGTTTCAATTATAAGTCCTCTGGAATCATTGTTTGTTTATCATGCTGAGGGTTCCTAAGTATTTCAAAGTTATTTGCCTTTACAATATTGTTGTCACTGCATAAATTGTTCTGGTTCTGCTCACTTCATTTCACAATCGGTTCTTACAAATCTTTTCAGGTTTCTTTGAAACTCTGCCCTTCATCATTTATTATAGGCACAATAATATTCCATCACATTTATAGAGCATAACTTGTTCACTAATTCTTCCAACTGATAACCATTCTAATTTCCTTTTCTTAAAAAAAAAACAACATGTGTACTTTCATTTGAACTGGTTTTAAGTCAGATTACAGGTTAAGCTACTCCTGAAATAATGGCACCAATCTCATGGAACTTCGGGGGAGACTGTAAAAAGCCTTCATTCACATCTATATTGGAGGCAGGGAGGGAAATGGGCGGGGGGGTTCCTACAGCTCTGACAATTTTAAAAAAAGGAACAAATGTTAAGGCAGAAGGTACCCAAAAATTTTTTTGGGGGAAGGATTACATAATTTACCTGTAAGCAATACTACTGTCCCCTCTGCACCCCCATGTCTGGATTTATGTTAAATGGCTCCTTTGTGTAGAACAGGATAGCCTTCATACATGCAAGAAACTCTCTGAAACAATGTACGTGAAATGTCTATTAACAAAACGTATAATCAGAGTCCTGAAAAAGTACTGAAGAACTTTGGGGATGTTTGCCTCCAAGTTAGACTGCTCATCATCTTCACCATTTCAATTTTAAAATCCCAAGTCCAGTGCCCAAAACCAAACAAAATCTCTACCAAATACAGCCATGCCAATCACCATGTCACACCCTTTGAAAAAACAGTTCATTTAGAAGAATTTCTGCTGGACAGTGGAAGGCCCAGATTTGTCATATTCTTGCCTGCTGATCCACATCTGTTCTCTCAAAGTGATTTGATCCAGGGCTAAGTCTGATGGCTGGTCCTCTGGTCTGAGTTCTACAAGTTCTTCTGCTACTAGAAGCAGTTACTATTAGCTAGATGGAAATCTCTGCTGACTCAGAGTGAGAGAGCTACAGGCTCCCTTTGATCTTACATTCCTGCCCTGATTATTCCTCCCTAAGCTTCTGACTGGCATAGAAGTTGGAAATGAGATCCTGACACACTCCTGTAATGATGAACTCAATTTTATCAATCCTGACATTCGTGCCATAAATTAAAGTGAAAGGCAAAATCTAGCTGTAGATAAATTAAAAGGTGGCTCATAGATTCTTACTGGGGAGAAAAATAAATGGGGGATGGAGGAGAGCAGATTTTATTGTATGGCTAGGTCATGATTAATTCAATTTCAAATACTGTGTAATCAACTTAATGAAAACTATGAAACGATACCAGGCCACATTTAATGCAAGCCAAGATTCAATTAATGTGATGCACTGAGAGCTAGTTGAGGATAACACAATGTTATGTCATTGGTCCATACTCCCTATCATCACATGTGGATGCGACATGTTGCTGCAAACCATATTACCAACAGTCGTGTTATTCATTCATTCATTCATTCATTTATTTATAACAAAATGGATAAAAGGAAGAATGCTCCAGATGGAAACACTGCTAGCACAAAAAAGACACTTCTTATTGCATTAGGACAAAAAAAGTGATATACCTGAATGGTATTAAGATGGTTATAGTAATTCTGAAATAGGATGAAATACTGGATGTCTGAATCACCAGTATGTAATATTATAAAACATACAAACAAATAAAATAAAAAGGTGAAGTTCCATCAGCTTTTTGTGGTTTTCAAACAACGACAGGGAACAGAAGTGTTATAATGACTGAAACGGAGTGTCTTTAGCCATACAGATTGAAGGTTGCTGTAAAAAAATGCCTTCCTCTCAGCAGAACAGCCATTTAGACAAAAGCTTCAAGTTTATTTAAGGTGGGGAAAGAAAACGGAAATGAAGTGGACACTAAAGATACATTTGCTGCAAGAATTGGTTTGATAGCTTTAAAAATCAAGTTCATAATATTAAAATTATCAGAGAAGTGGCCATTGCAGATGAGGCTGCAACAGTTAAATATTGTGATGTTTTGAAGAAAATAATCAAAGAAAGTGGATATACTGATCAAATTTTTAATGTGGACAAAAAAGCTTATTCTGGAAAAGAATACCTTTCAGAACTGTTTTTAAGAAAGAAAAAATTCAATGTGGATTTAAAGTGTCTAAAGATTGTCTAATACTTTTATTGTGAGATAATGCAGAAGGGCATTCTAAATGAAAACCAACGATTACTGATAGCTCTCCAAACTCCCTGTGCACTGAGAGGCTACAGCTGCTTACTGCTTCCGGTTCTTTAGCAGTCACATAAGAAAGCTTTAGTGACTAAAGCTGTTGTTGAAGACTAGTTTTCAAGTTATTTTAGACCAGGTATGGAAAGACTTTTCAAGGACAAGAAGATTCTATTTAAAGCCCCAAGTAATCCAGCTACACTTGGTGCACTGTGTGACCATCATGAACATACAAACTCACCAAGAAACTCTCTATCTACCAGCGCATGTAGGAAGATTTAAAGAAAGGGAAGAAAATTTGGTCTCTGATGCTAAAATATTTTAAATAACGATGTTTTTATCATGTCATCAGTATAGGCCTACCTTTATACATGATATTCAGTAATTTCTGTTATCTTTTAATTTTTAAAATTTTGCTTTCTATAACTATTTCACTGCTTTGTAACAAGCTTGAACAAAAAATACATTTTTGTATTTTTCAGTGATGATTGCTGATTAGAAGCAAACCAGTTGAACTATTATATCAACATTCACCTCTAAACAACTGTAAAATGATGCCTCAAATCAAATTCTGGATGCACAGAGCCAACAAAAGGTTAGGGTGAGCCATGTTCCAGTCTAGGAAAACATAGTAAGTTGGCTGGAGAAGTTTGTGACACTGGGGTGGACACCCATCTGGAGCTTGCACATGTGATGGCAGCAACAGCAGCCACAGCAGCTTAGGGAGCTCTCTGTTAAGAGATGGCAAGTCAACTGATGAGAGTTTACTGGGGGCCTTTTGCTGGCACAGGGTATAGCAACTCTGTTGCCCATACACGGTTCTGGATCACAGTTCCAGGGTGGAGAGGAGTTCTGGGGTTAGTCATAAGGAAGCAGTGGCCCTTCCTAGATAAAGACCAGAGTGTATTTGAAGAGAGCAATGACCATACCTCTTCCAAGATCACACCACCCTGAAAGCACCAAAAACTCACAGACTCCCCAGAATTAGCTCTGAAAACAGCAGCACAAAAAAAGCCTGGGACATTGCCTCCCCATCCCCAGATGAACAAAGCCCAAATTGAACATAAAGTTCAAACTGTGAAAACAGCTACAAACAAAGCCTCAAAGAAAAATGCTAATTGGACCCAAGCCCAATAAGAATTCTTGGAAGAGTCAAAGTAAGAGACTAAGAGTAGTAGAGCAAAAATTGGGAAAAGAAATTACAGTAACGCAAGAAAAGTATGAAAAGTGAATTAACAGCTCGGTAAAGGAGGCACAAAAAGCAACACTTTAAAAAACAGATTTAGCCAAATGGTAGAAGAGGCTCAATAATATGCTCAAGAAAAGAATTCCTTAAAAAAAGAATTGAACAAATGGAAAAAAAATAAAAAAATTTCATTAAAGGAAGCTAATGACTCCAAGAGACATCCAAAAAGTCAAAAGAAAGAAAAAAATAAAAGAAAATGTGAAATATCTCATAGAAAAAAAAATTGACCTGAAAAATATATTGAGGAGAGATATTTGAAGAATTACTGGACTACCTGAAAGCCATGGTCAAAAAAAAAAGCTAGACATCATATTTCAAAAAATTAGCAAGGTAATCTGCCCAGTATCTTACATCTAGAAGTAAAATAGAAATTAAAAGAATCCACCGACATCCTCCTGAAAGAGATCAATAAAAGAAAACTCTCAGAAATATTAAAGCCAAATTCCAGACCTCCAGGTCAAGGAGAAAATATTGCAAGGATCTAGAAAGAAACATTTCCAATATCATGGAGCCACAATCAAGATCACACAAGGTTTAGCAGCCTCTATATTAAAGGAGCAAAGGACTTGGAATATGATATTCCAGAAGACAAAGGAACTAGGATTACAAACCAAGAAGAACTTATCTACCAAAACTGAGTATAAATCTTTTGGGGGGAAAAATGTACATTTAATGAAATAGCAGACTTTCAAGCATTTGTGATGAAAACATCAGAGATAAGTAGAAAATGTGGCATTCAAACACAAGACCCAAAAGAAGCATAAAAAGGTACACATGAAAGATTAATCATAAGGGTCTCAATAAAGTTAAACTGTTTACATTCCTATACAAGAAAATGAGACACGTAACTCCTAAGAATTTTATCACTACTAGGGTAAGTTTAAAGGACTTTACATACACAAAGGGCATGGATCTGAGTCAATGATGTTGGAATCTCAAAGAAAAAAAATGAATGGGTGAGAAAAAAGGATGCACTAGAAGAGGGGAAGGAAGAAGTAGAATATGGAAAATTTTTTCACTTAAAAGAGGCACACAAGAAAGAGCTTTATTGGGGAGGGGGGCGATCAGGCAAAGCTTGAATCTCATTTTCGGCGAAATTAGTTCAAAGAAAGAAGAATATACATAAACACTCAGTTGTGTATAGAAATGTAACTTACCCAACAGGGAAATAGGAGAAGATGATTGAGGGAGGGGGATGGAGATGGGGTGATAATAGAGAGGATAGCTTAAGGGAGGCAACAGAATCTAAGTAGACTTTTTAGGAGGGACAGGATAAAAAGAATGAAAGAAGAAGAAACATAAGAAAATGGGATGGAAGTAAACTGAATGTGAATGGGTTGAGCTCACCCATAAAATGGAAGTAGAAAGCAGAAAGGATTAGAAACCAGAATCCAACAAAACATTTTTTACAAGAGACATCCTTGAAAAAGAAAGACAGAGAGTTAAAATAAAGGGCTGGAACAGAATTTAATATGCTTCAGGTTAACTAAAAAACAAAGGCAGGGATAGTAATCATGATCTCAGACAAAGCAAGAGTAAAAAGAGACCTAATTAAAATGGGAATTAAATCGGGAAGCTACATTTTGTTAAAAGGTACTAGAGAGAATGAAGTAATAAAAGGAATTTTTATAGCAATTTTATCTGATAAAGCCCTTACTTCTCAAATATATATTGACTATAAAACTGAGCCAAATTTATTAAAATAAATGCCATTCCTCAACTGACAAATAGTCAAAAGACCAGTTTGTAGAAGAAGAAATCAAAGCTATCAAAGATCACCTGAAAAAATGCTCTAAATCAGTATTGATTAGAGAACATAAAATCAACACAACTCTGAGGTACCACCTTACACCTATCAGAAATGACAAATGCTGGAGAGGAAGAATAGTGAACTGTTCCAACAATTCTGGAGAACAATTTGGAACTAGGTCAAAGGGCTATAGAACTGTGTATTGACCCAGCAATGTCACTACTAGGTATGTGTCCCAAAGAGATCAAAGAAAAATGAAAAGATATGCACAAAAATATTTATAGTGGCTCTTTTTGTGGTAGCAAAGAACTCGAAATTGAAAGGATGCTCATTAATTGGGGAATGGTTGAACAAGTTGTGGTATATGATTGTGACAGCATACTGTCATACTAAGGGAAATAAATAAGGGGATGGTGCTTTCAAAAAACATGGTAAGACCTATATGAACTGATGCAAAGTGAAGTGAGAAGAACTAGGAGATCACTGTGCATATATAGTAACAGCAGTATTGCAATGATGATCAACTGTGAAAGACTTGGCTACTCTGATCAATTCAATGAACCAAGACAATTCCGAAGAACTTATGATGAAAAAATGCTGTCCACCACCAGAGACAGAACTGATAAACTGAGTGCAAACTGAAATACAATCTTCTCACTTCCTATATTTTTCTTGCCTTTTTTCCAGAAATATGGCTAGTATGGAAATAGGTCTTGCATGATTCCACATGTATATCATATTGTTTGCCTTCTAAGTGAGTGGGTGAGGGGGAGAGAATTTGGAAATCAAGATTTAAAAAGACAAGAATATTAAAAATAAATGATAAATTTGAAAAATATTTTTAAAAATACATTTTATCCTTTGCTGTTTTATTATGTTATTAAATAGATAACTTATTTTTAATATTTTTATTATGTATATTTCCATTGGGGTGAAACCAATGACCATGTTTTACATATAATTATATCTTCGAATAGTGAGAATTAGAATAATTCAACCACTTCAAAGGATTCATTTTTTGCCCTAATCATAACTATACAAAAAAGAATCAATATTTTCTGGGACATTTGATATGAATCATGTCTTGCAGGGCTCATAAAAAGTTCTTACAGACTACTACAAAAATAAACGCAGCTTATGTACCACTATTTCTTTCACCAGATTAAGAAGTAGATAAATTCCATGAAGAATTGTTAAGATTGTTCACATGAAATTAACATATACTTTTAACATTAGGTGACTTCAATATAACGACAGAACTGAAAAGAGACCAGAAATAATGTTAGAAAATATAGTTAAGCAGCAGGGAATGTGAGCAAAGGCTTATAGACTATATAAAGCCTCATGCCTCTTTATTATGAATATTTTCTTTGAAAAAAGGATTAGGAAGTGCTGGATATGGTGAGCATAAAATGGTATCACAGAAAAATGAAACTAATTCTATTTTAACAGAGAGGAAATGACTTGTTAGTGAAATATCTGAAACAACTGCCTCTGTGTGCTCAGACTACGGACTTCTTAGAGCAAAGATCAAAATTAATACAAACCTAGAAAAATAAAAAAGAGAAAAATATAAGGGGTAGAATTTAAAACAACTTCAATTTAAGTAAATTTTTGATTTATACTTGTCATTATTTTATAAAGTCCATTAGAGTGGGAGAAGCAGTGAGAGATAGTAGACAGAGAGCCAGCCCTGACCCAAGAAGACCTGGGTTCGAGTTTTGCCTCAGACACATGCTTGCTAGGTGAACATGGTCAAGTCATTTAACCCCCAAACTCCCCAGACAACTAAAAGTACATGTTGTACAGCAATTGCTTTGATAGAATGGGGTTTACTCAGTATAGATTGCCTACAGCAATGAAATGACAGGTCTGGGCCCTTATACCCTCTCTGTCCCCATTTAGTGAGGATTCTTTCATGGAATTATTATAAAGAATATTAAGATACAAAGTGTGGACTATGATTCGAAATAAAATGTGGGTTATTTTAGATTGCTAAGAAAACAAACAAAAAAAAATGTTTGACTGCCACATAAAATTGGATGCCTGCCAGGACACAAACCATAATAAAAGGCATTAAGAGTTTGGTCACAGGGTTACATAGTATAGGAAAAAGTAATGGTAATGACTGATGTTTATAAAGTTTGCAATTTTAACAACATTGATCTTCACAACCACCTGCAGGATGAGAGGTACTCTTATTCTCACTTTTACACACGTAGCATCAAGGTCAGAGAGATTGAAGAGCTCGTCTATGATCATGGAGCTAAGATGTGTGAAAGCAAAGCTCTGAGCCAGGTCTCCCCTGACCTCAAGGCCACAATTCCTCCCACTAGAACAAGCTGCTTCCAGAATGAAGAACAGACCTAGAGCTAGGAAAGTCAGATTCAAGTCCCAGATTTACCACTAAACTTTATTACAGGGTCTCCCTAAGCACATGAATACAGACTAAGGGCAGCACGTAGTAAACGCCTTAATTCAGATTTATAAGTTAGTACAATGATAACAGCTAGGTTTTACTACTGGTACCAAGAAGCAGAAAGAATTCTGTGTAGTATCAAGAAAAAACAGGGATAAACCATAGGTGATTGTCAGAACAACACTGTACCATCATTATCCACTATTTAAACCTATAAAAATTGATCGATGTATAAACAAAACATATTTGATCTGAAGACAACATTTAAAGGACTATTTTATCTTTGGTCATACATCTAGAAAATGAATAAAACTGAATAGCTTCATTGTCTCAGCTAAAATGTTATCACCACACAACAAATACTACTTGCCTCTTGTGTCTGGGTTTATCCATGATGTTGCACAGTGAATTTTCAAGGGGCACCCATTAAAAACCTTTGAAAAGCAAGCGCCCATCTGAAAAAAAAAAAAAAACACAGCCAACGTGCATAAGTAACTGAGCGAAAGGTTAACATGGCTGACATATATTTTAAAAAGAGGCATTGAGAATTGCTGGTAATTCCCCAAATAAGACAATTTTCCTAACTCTAAGGTCAATATGTAAAAAGTTTTAATGGCCCAATATGTTAGAGAACAAGGAAAAGAAAAAGAAAAAAATCAAATATTTTTTATTTCTTCTGACTTTCTGAAAAAATATGACAAAATTGTTCCCCTAACAATCTGTTTATTTATGGTATTAGCTCAATAACTAGTATGAAAAATATTACAAGATTCTAGGATAACAATAAAATCAGAATAGTCACAAAGGGAAAGCCTTTTTCCCTCCGTTTTGCTTATAAAATGATTCTGATAGCTGAATTTAATATTTGGGAAATGAAAAGCAATATAACTGAAAGTAAGTATTTTTTCTCCTTGAGTCTCATGAGAAATGTCTTCTAGCAGTTTTCTTATATATAACCTACATTTTTTCTTTCTAGAAAGCTTCATTGGGAACATTTAATAAGAATTTAGATGATGTTAAAGTTCTCCAAACTTTGTGATTTCTGATAAATATCTTACTAAAATAATATTTTGCGCATTTCAATTTTGTTTTATATTGGTCAGAAGTCCAACAAAACACCAACTGCAAAGTTCTCATTTTGGTCACAATCAAAATTTGTTTTAGACCATTTGCCAATTTAACTTATTTAAGTACTCAGAATAACTGCTGAGAATATGGGCAGAGCTGTGAAACTGTTTTTATTTGATCAGGTAAAGCTTTTTTTTCCCCCCAAAGTTATGCTAAGTTAAAAGAGTAACCTTTGACATACTAGGCATCATACTGCAACATCAAGGCAAATAGTAAGCTGAGAAACACCAGAGAGAGACAGGACAAATACTTGTGTTTAATACTAGTAACTAAATGAATTTTTGCTTAAACCAGATACTTCATATAGTTTAACTAAAATTTTACTTTATTAACATATAACTAACAATTGATATTTCCAAGGTTTTAAAGTATTTTTAAAAGGGGTACAATTCTGTCTGGAATTACTACTAAGTGGTAGAAGGAGATCATTTTTAAAAAGATAAGGTGAAACTCATGCTAGATTGTAGAAATCACATAATTTTAAAAACGTACTAATTATATTCTAAGATAGTAAAAAGATAGGCCCATGACATCATTAGTAAGGGTGAAGAAGCTCTCTCTGCCAATGCAGGTCACCACCTTCTTTGTAATTCACAGTGCAAGAGGTGGAATGACTTGCTCAGGGCTACACAGCCAGTATGTGTCAGAGGCAAAAGCGGAGCCCAGGTCTTCCTAACTATCAGGCTAGTTTCCTATCTATTCCACAATGTTGTCTCTTGCTAAGATATCTGAAAAAACAGTTAGAAATTACTTTAAGGCAATATTTCCCCTTGGAAATTGAAAAAATATGCAAATTTCGAAAAGCGAATATAAAAATAAAAAGCAATACCTAAAAAAGTCAATGCTAGCTCTGAATTAATCAGCGTCATGTCACACAACCATGACTTTCAGTAAACGGATATATCACAGTTGTATGTCTTTGGGTTCTCAAAGTAAGCTTAAGGTTAGCATTTCTCTTACTTTGCTAACTGTGTCAAGATTAAATATGAGGTACTTAGCATCTATACTAGCTAAATTTCTGGTCTTCCTAAGAGCACACTATTGTTGCACACTATCCTCATATGCGTGTGGACATGAAATGTGCTCGTGCACGATATTTAATGAAGAAACTGATGAATTCTTTAGACTTCTATGCACTGAAACTATGGCAACGAACTATGGACACTCTCCTGGGAACATCAGAGATGCCTGAAGTTTACAGGATTTCCAGTTAAAACGGGCTTTGGAGATGATCTCCTCAGTTTTGAAACAGGGAAAACGAAGGCCAGAAAGGATAAGTAATTTGATTAAGGTCATGTTGTTAGTGCTGGGATTTCAATGCTGGCCCTCTGACTCCAAGTCTATGCCTTGAGAAGCAATTTAGGCTACAGGTGGCCGAATGGCGAATAATAGGGAATAGAAAAAAGATCACAGGTATAGTGTTTGTAATAGTTTGATAAATCAAACTAAATACAAATTAATGTTTTAAAATCCATGTTGTTAATCACACAGTATTACATCATAGGTGTGTAAAAACTATTCATTGAATGAATATATAATTTATTCTTATTTCTTCATTGTGACATTTTCATATTCTTTGAAATTAAGCTACTAATTTTTAATACTAAAGCAGTTTCCTTCTGTAAGAATCAAATCTGAAATACTAATATTAAAATTCAAAGTCATTCAAGAACAAACATTTATTAATGTTTAATTAATATATGTTTAAGGCTGTGAGCTAAGTCCTGGGTACTAAAACAAAAACAAAAAAAGACCTGGCCCTGGGGGAGCAATGAAGATTCTACTGTGGAGCTACAAAGGGTACAAATTAAATACACAGAATAAACAAGGAATTTCAAGAGGGAGAGAGTGCTAATGACAAGGGAGATGAAGAAAGGCCCTGACGTGATGACAGATTTAATAAAAATATTGCTAATTTTGAATTTCTAATATTTTGCACTATGGGAACTAGAACAGAAATATTTTCAAACAGGAAAATAATTTACCCAATGATTCAAATGAATATCAATGAACAATCCTATTTTCCTGTGTTTTGCTGAATAACTTACCTTTTGCCCATTTAGTACTTACATGCACTTTAGGTGTTGGAGGAAGACCATTGCTAATGGGTTTCTAGAAAAAGAAACGCATTGAGCAAATTATAAGTATAGACTATATAAAAGGTTGACTTAATTTCAAGGTTAATGTTAGAGATTGTGAATTAACAACAAAGAACAGAATTAAAAACTGTATTGTAACTAGGAAATAACTGCGGGAAAAAAAATCTAGATAAATGAAATCCAAAAGATACAATGAGATTCAAGACTTAAGATGAAAAGAATAATCTCGAGGCTAAGTACTAACTTATAGAAAGTAATTATTTGACATGCTTTTCAAATTCTAGCCTGTACCCAATTTTTTACTTTTTGGATAAGGTATTTTTAAGATAAATTTCTTCATGTTAAATTTACTATTGTCTCAATTGGTATTACTGCCAACTCCTAAAGAGAATTCTCTATTACCATTATACAATGAATTCACTTTAATTGTCTTCCTTAAATTGAGGTTCCTAGTATTGTGTTATATCATCTTTTTTTGCTTAACTAAAATTTTAAATTACATATCTCTCAGAATGTATAGCAGTACAACTAATTTCATAATGTATAAACCTGGCTAGTTTTTTTTTTTATATTCCAAACAACTACATAGTTTTAAGTATAACCTAATAAAGAAAATTACAATTGAAAAGGGTTTTTTGTTGTTGTTGTTGTTATTAATTCTCTTTTCTAATTAGACAGAGACATATACATTTGTAAGGCAGGTCTACAGTTGGAAAAAAAAAGCCCAGCACAAATAACTAAAAATGCATAAACCTCCCAGCATGAAGACAATATTATTTTTGAAAATAAAAATGAGTTTTCTGCTAATAGTCTACTGTATTTTAAATTCTTTCCTGTAAATCCGCATGCCTTCACTTATATAGGGCTTTAGGTAACCCATTCAAAAATATCCAACATTCTATATTTTTTTCAAAAAAAAAAAAGTCTAAAACCTTTCTAAGATGTTGCAGTGCTTTATGATCCACAATTTGCTTAGAGAAAAAGCTATAGAGTAAAGGCTTTAGCTGCCTATACAGAATATATTACCATACATGTAGAAGAAAAACTCAAGTACTCTGCATTTTAGATTTAACAAGTTTGCTAAAGACATTTTGCTAGACAGACAGACACATACACCCACACTCACTGCTTGAAGGGAAATTCAAAGGCAGAGTTAACTTAAACTCACTCTCCTCAGGCTGGGTATACATTTTATAGTATTCAGGAATTTAGGAAATAGTCTCTAACTTAACTAGTAGAAATAAAGTATCTGAAAATGTAAACACACCCTAGATTCATTTTTCCTACAACCATTCAATCTCTCTAGTCAAATAAAAGAGAACTTAAGTGAAAATGCTAATAATCAAATTAATCAAAGATTTCTTCCTTTCTCTATGTCTAATCACTTAATTTTGAACTAATTCTCATCAGAGAGGAATCCTGCCTGGGTTGAATAGGCCTCTAACCATTAAAAAGTGGTTAAGACTCAGAATGATATAAAAAGATTTCATAGCAGTATACTGTTACTGAGCTGACAGTTAAAGAAAGGCTGATAAGGTTTTTTATTCAGATTAGATCAAGGAGAAATGAGAAAAAAAAATTTCATAATATCTTTTTTAAAAAGGAGGGACTTAGTATAATTGCACAACATGTACTGCTTACTGATGAGAATTTTCCTAATATGATAAAAATATCATTTTAACTAGTATATACAGAATTTAATGAAATCTTTTCTTAACCCAATCTCACAGGGATCTCTGCTCAATGAGAAGTATTAAGAATTATTTTTCCCCAGCAATTGATATACATCTATATGTAGCTAGGATTGCCTTTCCAAATATTAAAAACCTTTTATATTTTTACAGGACATGACAAAAAATACTTTGCTAGAGTGTTTTAATACATAAGATATAAATAGCTATGAGTCTACTTTCTGCTTTTTCCCCAAGTGACCTATGATGGTTACAACAAATTCATCCTGACTTTTCTTCCTTCACTCAGATTATTTTCTCTGAAGACTAACAAAGATACCATTAACTTTGTATTGGGCAGTCCAGGTCAGAGTTAGTCAAGGAGGAGATGCTGTAGTTTTTCTTACCCTTTAATGGGAAGATGGGGTCTTCTTTCCATAAAGACAGCAGGGATGGATTTTTGTAATCACTCTTTATTAACATTGGGTTTACCCAATAAAAAAAGAAATGCTTCTAAATACTCAGAAGCTCAAATTCTGTAATGTATTCTGGTACAATCAAGCATTCTAAAATATATGGTTTTAAAATTTAAAATGCATCACTTATGTTTAAAATAATAAAACCCTGAATTTTTTCTGTAGTATTCTATTTCAGTAATTAATTCAATCACAACTAAATAGAAGTGAATAGTGATTATAGTTGAATTACTTTATAGTTTAGTTTTATAATTGTATTTTTGGAATTACAGCATTACTGTAAGAGTGAAAGAAGGAACAAAAGTACAAATGCAATTCATAAATAAATACCTACTGGTACATCTTTCTTTTCTTTCCGTGAAAGGTTTGTGCCTTTATTTTCATTCTGTTGCTGGTATAATGAGCCACTTCGCTCACCATTCAGCTGGAAGGAGTTCAGTCCATTTCCTTAACAAGATATGCTTAGTTACAACACATTGCATATTCATGGGTATTGATACTACATTAAGGAATTTCTAATTTCTGAGGGAACTTTCTCAACTTGAAAATAAATGTGCTTTTTGAAACAAGAAATCCTGTACATATTAATTCTTTCCTTATCCTATATCCTTAATATTTTCTTACATAATAACATTTAAACTAGATAAATGAAAATTATTCACTAATTTAGAAATATCACAAAAAGCTATCTTTGAGATGAGAAATAAAAAAACACCTCCAAACCCAGAATTTCAATTGCAGACAATATTTTCAATAAAATTTTAACATCTGTATTATGAGAGAAAGCAGGAAAGATGGATACACTGTTCCTCAGCCCCTGCCCCCAAATAGTGTTCAGATTCAATTTCTTGATAGTTATGATGCCTGATTTTTTTCCTTCCTTAGGCCATATGATACGTCCAGTGTCAGTGGATTTTACTTGGCTTTTCCTCTTAATACCTAAAGGGGCAGGCTTCTGTGGGGGTAACCGGGGTGGTGGTGGTCTGGGTGGAACTTGTGATGGCTTTGCTGGACTCTCAGGCACAGGACATCTCTTGATTGTTCCTTGATTATCATCCTCAGTGGGAGGGGTTTCCTGTGGTATATAGATGAATTTAGGCTGAAATGACACATAAAAGTCATAAAGATATACCAGTTAAATAAAATTATTTTCCTGAAGGAAAGGGGTTATATAATGTATCTAATAAAACATGTCCTTTGAAAGCTTAAACATCTGTGAGAACAAATCATCATTCTTTATCTGACACTAGAAACTCAATCCGTTAAAACAATTTTAAAAACTACAAACACAAGTTTAAATTTTCCTATGGAAGTCCTTGGAAATATCAAATAAATGAAAGCAGTGAAATAGTAATACCTTAAGCAAAGGAGTAAATCTATTTTTGATAAATTTAGCATGCGATGCCCAAGACATGTCATTCAATTTGGAGTCAAGAGTATCATTTTTATATATAAATGGGAGAATATATCTTTTAAAATTTATAATTGTGAATTATTATCCATACTGGGGATTCTTAACCTCTTTGCCTCATGGATCTCTTTGGCTGTCTGATAATGTCGATGCATGACTTCTCAAATCAAGTATTTAAATGCATAAAACAAAATACAGTCACAAAGGAAACCAATTATATTGACATGTTCACAAAATACATCTTTAAAAAACTCCAAATTCACAGACACCAAGTTAAAAAATCCTAGTCTATGCAGATGGTTTCCAAAAAGAATATATCCAGCTTAGATCTTTCCCAGTTACCAGTTTTGTACCATTTTACCATTGGACTATTTCACCTGGATGTCTTTCATATGTATCTCAAACTCAAAATGTCTAAATGACATTGATCATCCTCATCCATAAATCTGCCCCAATTTGTAGCTTTTTATTTCTGTTCAGGGCATCATCATCCTTCTAATCACTTACCTGTTTACAACCTCAGTCCCAACCCCTCCTTCCTTCTCGTCACCCCTTCCACACCATAACCAAGAAGTTGCCTTATCTTGTCAATTATACTTCCACATCATTTGAACCTTACATCTCCAAATGCCCCTCATACAGCTCCAATGTCTTTTATTTTGCATTGGAGCTCTCCCTGCCTGGAAAGTTTGACTTGCCTTCCTTCTTCTTCCATACCCTTCCTTCACATTTCCTGAGCACTTTCTACAAATCTACAATATCCTACGTTGGATGTTAATACTTTCTCTCTTCAAGAAGCACATGGCCTAAGGTTGGTGCTGAGAAAAGAGGTGAAAAAGAACTATTTCCCAATCTATGGGTTGCAAGCAAAGTTGGAAAGAAGGTAGAGGAAGAAACTAGAGAGCTTTTTTTCACTCCTCCAGGAGTTAGGTTTTTACTATTTACATTAACAATCTCTGAATACAGACACATTCATATTCAAATCTAAGTGCCTGCATGCACTCACACAGTCTAAAGCTAATGAAAAATAAGTTTGAACTGTAATCTATAAGTTTTAAATTATCCACAATTTCTGTACGTCCATTACTATTTATCACTGATTTTAAAAATATCCTTGAAAGATTAAATTGCAAACTGATTAATAAAAATGAAACCCAAAATATCATGTTGTAGTTTTAGCAATTTCATCAGTTTTCCTTTACTACCAAATCTTCATAGAAAAGTTGTCTGCACATGCTAGAGATCAAAGAAAGTTATTAGGATGATTCTACCAAAACGGCTTTGAACGTAAGAGAACACCTAGACATGATCTTTCAAGAAATTATTAAAGAAAACTGCACTGATATTCTAGAATCATTAGATAAAATAGAAACTGAAATAATCTGCTGACCACCTTCTGAAAGAGATCCCAAAATGAAGACTTCCAGGAATATTACAGCCAAATTCCTCCCAAGTGAGGAGAAAATACAGCAAGCAGCCAAAAAGAAACAATTTAAACATCATGGAGACAATCAGGAAAACACAAGATTTGGCAGTTCCTAGATTAAAGGATGGCAAAAGATCTAGGATTACAACCAAGAATCACCTACCCAGCAAAACTGAATATAATCCTCCAGAGTTAAAAAAAATGAACATTCAACGAAACAGAAAACTTCTGAACATTCTTGATGAAAAGAACAGAGCTGAACAGGAAATCTGACTTTCAAAAATTAGACTCAAGAGAAGAACAAAAAGGTAAACAGGAAAGAGAAATCATAAGGGTCTTAATAAAGTTAAACTCTTTACATTCCTACATAACAGAATGATACTTGTAACTCCTAAAGACTTTCTCTTATTTAGGGCAGTTAGAAGAAGTATACATCTACAGAGGGCACAGGTATGAGTTGAGTATGATGGGATGATGATCTAAACAAATAAAATTAAGGGGCGAGAAAGAGGAATGCACTGGGAGAAGGGGAAATGGAAGAGGCGGAATGGAGTAAATTAACTGACGATAAAAGAGCTTTTATAGAGTAGGGAAAGATGGGGAAAGTGGCAGGGAATGCTTGAACCTTACTCTTATCAGAATTGGCTCAAAGATGGAGTAACACAAACTCAATTGGATATATAGAAATCTATCTTACCATACAGGAAAGTAAGAGGGGAGGGAAATGGCTGAGGAGGGGTGTTTGATAGAACAAAGGGCAGATTGGAGACACTTGAGAATGGACAGGGTGAAAGGAGAGAGAGTAGGATAAATGGGGAAATTAGGATGGAGGAAAGTACATAGTACTTTGTAAATAAATTTTGCAGCAAGTTTCTCTGATAAAGACCTCATTTCTCAAATATATAGAGAAGGGAGTTAAAATTTATAGAAATAAGAGCCATTCTTCAACTGATAAACTATCAAAGGATGTGAACAGGCAGTTTTCAGATAAAAGTATTTAAAGCTATCTATAGTCATATGAAAAAAATGCTTTAAATCACCATGATTAGAAATATGCAAATTAAAACAACTCTCAGCTACCACCTATCAGATAATAGAAAATGACAAATGTTTAAGGGGATGTGGGAAAATTGAGATACTGATGCACTGTTGGTGAAGTTGTATGCTGATTCAAACATTATGTAGAACAACACGAAACTGTGTCCAAAGGGCTATAAAACCATGCATGCATGCCCTTTGACCAAGTGATACCATTAACATGTCTATATTCCAAATAGATTAAAAAAAAAAAAAAGGAAAAGGACCTACATGTACAAAACTATTTATAGTATATTAATGGAGGCAAAGAATTGGAAATTGAGAGGATATCCATTAACCGGGGAATGACTTAACAAGTTGTTGTAGATGGCTGTAATGTGATACTAGTGTGCTATAAGAAATGATGAATAGAACACTCTCAGAAAAACTCTCAAAAAAGACTTACACGAACTGATGCAAACTAAAATGAGCAGAACTAGGAGGACAACACTATAACATAATGATCAACTGTAAATGACTTAGCTAGTCTCAGCAATACAATAATTCAAGACAACTCTGAAGGACTTATGATGAAAATCACTATCCATCTCCACAGAAGAAATGATGGAGTCTGAACGCAGACTGAAGCATAATTTTTTTTACTTTACTTGGTTTTTTTAATCTATTTTCTTTCATAACATGACTAACATGAAAATATGTTTTATATCACTGCACATGTATAACCTACACCAAATTACTTGTCTTCTCAATGAGGGCAAGTAAAAGTGAGAGGGAGAGAGATAATTTGGAACTCAATATTTTTTTTAAAGAACATTAAAAATTACTTTTACATGTTATTGGGGAAAAAATAAAATATTAAATTTTAAAAAGAAAATAATATAATAGAATTATTTTAAATATCTCCAAAATTTGATAAGGAAAACAAACTTACCTTTGGCGGTAAAGGAGGTGGAACCTTTGCTTTCATAGTTGAACTAAAAATAGTAAATTGTAAAATTAGAACTCTCATATGAAGTTTTAGGAGTGACATATCAGTAGATATAATTTTTTTTTTCAAGCTTAAAGGAACAGTCTAAGTTTTTCATTTTAAAATCAAGTAGAAATAAGTGATGGATACTTTGACCCCGAAAAATTTTACAAATCTACAGCTGAACGAAAATGTCAGTTTAAAATCTACAGAGCCAATATGCTTTGATAATTTTTAGATACTGTATTGTAATTAAAACTGAAAAAGAAAGTTACTCTACTTCCCATTTATAACTGTTGAAGGATAATTAGGCAACATGAAAAATGAAACAAAAATTTGAAAAAAATTTGCTATTAAAACATAGCAAGGTTAGAGAATATTCACATTAGTTCCTGTTACTATTAAGCATGTAATGACAAGCCTGAAGAACTTATAAAAACTTTATCTAGGCTCAACTGAAGCACTTGAGAGATACAGAATATGTTTTTTACATGACAGAATTTATTTTATTAAAAAGATTTATTTGATAACATCATCTGAAATCATGCCATAAACATAATAGGTATTTAATTTCTTTAAAAAATATTTAATTCATTATGTAGAACTGTTTGTTGCAATCTAAAAATAAAAAAAAAATAAAAAAAATATTTAATTCTATGGAATTTTAAAGTGAGAAGGGAACTTATAGATCACCCACCCAATTCAATAATGATCTCCACTAAAGCCCTGCTTTAATGTCTTCTCATGGTGTGAAGTTTGCCCTGGGCTCTTCAAGGGTTCTGGAAGGATCTATCAAAGTGGAAAGGCGGTGAATGTGGGACTGAATATGAATTATGTCTGATGTTCATGAATCAAGCATAGATAAGTAGTCTGAAGAGGCTTATTACCATGCTGAATGGAGGATGAGGAATGTTTTGACCACAGCAGATTCTTAAAAAGTGTTTACTAAGTTATAGTTTATGATATGATTATAGTTTATGATATGATCTCTGTCACTGGAAGGAATGTTCAAAGGAATGAAATTAGTGATTCTTGAAGTACTGACATATCTGACATGGAACTTTCCCCATTCCCTCACATATATTTATAATATAGAGTTTCCAGAAAGTCTCAGTGTACTTTTAAGGTATTAAAGCTGTATAAATAAGAGCAAATATGTGTATGTATGTATTCTTATTTTAAATGTGTTATTACACACACACACAAGTATACATCCTTTATTGTAAATACTTCAATGTAGCATCTGAACCAATGATTTCATAACTCCCAGCAGATTGGCATAACAATGCAGATTGGCAACTTGTCCAATAACTTATAGTGCTACAAGAGTTAAGTAGGAAGTTGAGAGGTTCAGTTGCCTACCGATGGTAACCCAGCTAGCAGACACAGACAACGCCAAGCTGTGTTTTTCAAGTGTTTGTTCTGTTTTCTCTCACTCTCTCTACATAAAGTAGGTCTTTAATAGATGTTTGTTCAACTGAATCATGTTTAATAACAAAACTTAAACTAATGATAACCTTACTGAAGAGAATAAGGCTACTAAATCAGCAGCTGAGATTAATCGGAGGATTTTAATGAAAAACTTTTTTTTAAATGTGGGCAATCAACAATTATGGAAAAAGACAAAGAAACAGCAGTACAGACTATTGATTGCTTTAAAAATTACACTATTAGAAGCTCTCCCCCAGGTCCCTTCAAACACCTGTAAAAAATGGCTCTGAACAAATTCTAGAGCTGCAGGGCCCATGAAATAGCAGAGAGAAGCAGGGCTCCAGCCCAAGAAAGCCTAGATGGTCACTGGGAACGGTCTATCACACAGAGCTGGGAGTGGAGCGGAGCAGAGCCCAATGTGGGCCGCACAAGGTCCAACCAGACTGGGAACAGGGCGGAACAGGCATTAGGGCCCTGAATCCTTAAGCTGAGGCACTTACCAGACTTCTCAACCCACAAATACCAAAGACAACAGAGAAGGTTAGTGGAAAAACTGCTAGATCAGAGTGAAAGGAGTGTGTCCTCGGTCTTAGCCCCAGGGGCGTGAAAGTGGTGCAGCTCTGGGGTTGCTTCCAGAGCTCCACCTGCAGTTGCTTCCGGCCCCAGGCCCCCCATGTGGGAGGAATTAAATGGCAGATCAGAGCAGGAGTGCAGAGCCCTGCTTGGATCTGGGTCACTGCCCGGGGTTGGCAGTTCTTGAGGGAGGAGAAGCGCTCGTGTGGCAGAGTTTGCTGTATAGAAGTAGCTCTGAAAACAGCAGCACAACCCCTAAAGATTGGGACAAAGTACTCTCTACTCTACAAGTAGTCATACCCTGACGAAAAACTCAAGGGTCAAGTAGTTGGCTGGGAACATGGCCAGGGAGTGAAAAAGACTGAGATTCAGACTCAGACTTTGGAATCTTTCTTTGGTAACAAAGAAGATCAACACATACAGCCAGAAGAAATCAACAAAATCAAAGAGCCTACATCAAAAGCCTCCAAGAAAAATATGAACTAGTCTCAGGCCATGGAAGAACTCAAAAAGGGAGTTGGAGAAGCAGGTAAAGAAGTAGAGGAAAAACTGGGAAGAGAAATGAGAGTGACGTGAGAAAACCATGAAAAACAAGTCAATGACTTGCTAAAGAAGACCCAAAAAAATGCTGAAAAAAATATTGAAGAAAACAACACCTAAAAAATAGACTAACTCAAATGGCAAAAGAGCTCCAAAAAGGCAATGAGGGGAAGAATGGCTTGAAAGGCAGAATTAGCCAAATGGAAAAGGAGGTCCAAAAGACCACTGAAGAAAATACTACCTTAAAAATGAGACTGGAGCAAGTGGAAGCTAGTGACTTGATGAGAAATCAAGACATTATCAAACAGAACCAAAGGAATGAAAAAATGGGAGACGATGTGGAATATCTCATTGGGAAAACCACTGACCTGGAGAACGGATCCAGAAGAAATAATTTAAAAATTACTAGACTACCTGAAAGCCATGATCAAAAAAGAGACCCTAGATATCATCTTTCAAGAAATTACCAAGGAGAATTGCCCTGATATTCTAGAGCCAGAAGATAAAACAGAAATTGAAAGAAATCTGCCAATCACCTCCTGAAAAAGATCCCAAAAAGAAAACTTCTAGGAGTACTGTCACCAAATTCCAGAGCTCCCAGATCAAGGAGAAAATACTGCAAGGAGCCAGAAAGAAACAATTTGAGTATTGTGGAAACAATCAAGATAACACAAGATCTAGCAGCTTCCACATTTAAGGGATCAAAGGGTTTAGAATATGATATTCCGGAGGTCAATGGAGCTAGGATTAAAACCAAGAATCATTTACCCAGCAAAACTGAGTATCATACTCCAAGGCAAAATATGGACTTTCAATAAAATAGAGGACTTTCAAGCTTTCTCATGAGAAGACCAGAGCTGAATAGAAAATCTGACTTTGAAAGACAAGAACCAAGAGAAGCATAAAAAAGTAAACCAGAAAGACAAATCATAAGGGACTTACAAAAGTGGAACTGTTTTGTTTACATTCCTACATGGAAAGATGATGTGTATGGTTCATGAGACCTCAGTATTAGGGTAGCTGAAGGGAATACATATACATATATATAGACAGAGGGCACAGAGTGAGTTGAATATGAAGGGAAGATATCTAAAAAAATAAAATCAAATTAAGGGATGAGAGAGGAATATATTGAGAGAGGGAGAAAGGGAGAGATAGAATGGGGTAAATTATCTCACATAAAACTGGCAATAAAAAGCAGTTCATTGGAAGGGAAGAGGGGGCAGGTAAGGGGGAATGAGTGAATCCTGCTCTCATAGGATTTGACTTGAGGAGAGAATAACATACACACTCCATTGGGTATCTTACCCCACAAGAAAGTAGGGGGAAGAAGATAAGAAAGAGGGCACAATAGAAAGGAGGGCAGATGGGGGAAGAAGTAATCAAAAGCAAACACTTTTGAAAAGGGACAGGGTCAAGGAAGAAAACTGAATAAAGGGGGACAGGATTGGAGGGAGCAAGATATAGTTAAGTCTTTCACAACATGACTATGAATGGGAGTGTTTTGCATAATGATACGTGTATGGTCTATGTTGAATTGCTTGCCTTTTTAGGGACAGTGAGTGGGGAGGGAAGAGGGGAGAGAATTTGGAACTCAAAGTTTTAAAAGCAGATGCTCAAAAAAAAAAAAAAAGGTGTTTTTGCATGCAACTGGGAAATAAGATATACTGGCAATGGGACATAGAAATCCATCTTACCCTACAAGAAAGTAAGGGGAAAAGGGATTGGGGGGGGGGGAGAGGGAGACTGGGGTAAAAGAAGGGAGGGGTGACTGAGGAACTGGGCAATCAGAATATATGCCATCTTGGAGTGGGGGGGAGGGTAGAAATGGGGAGAAAATTTGTAACTCAAAATCTTGTGGAAATTAATGCTGAAAACTAAAAAATATTAAATAATAAAAAGTATGGAGTACTTTGTACCAGTAATTAAAAAAAGAAAGAAAATTAAGCTACTATATATAATGTATGATCAATATGAAATTTTTTCCTCTTGCTATGAATGGCATACAAGATAAATTCTAAGGACTTACTGTTTAGATTCATCATCATCTCCTTCCTCATCTTCCAAATGTGCCACATGTCCCCTAAAGAGATTAGAAAAATAAAATGTCTGAAAGTACTTCATTGATTGGAAGAGAATTCTATAATGTACAGGAATAGCTACTTCTGTTAAGAATTTTACTCTTTCTAGCTTAGCCTTAGCTTAGAAAAAAACCTCAATTTTGTTGCTTTTTTTTTTTTTGGACAGAGGCAAATTGAAATTATTAGGGACAGGGATAAGTGTGTAAAGTTTTAAAAAATAGTACAGATGAAAATTACCTCTGATGTAATTCCTCTTCAACAGACTTCAAAAGACTCCTTTGAAAATCAAAACAAAAAAAAAATTTAGTAAATATATGCAAGCAAAAGAATAAAACAAAACAACTTAGACTTTTATCATTTGAGATATACAAAAATAGCATCATTTATATATTTAAACAATTTCAAGAATATACTATTAAAAACCTAGATGCATTTATCCTCTCTAAGCACTGAAACAACATTTAGCGATGGATTACCAATAATTTTTCCTGACTAGCAACTTTAAACATCATAGATAAAATAAACAGATCTTAATACTCAATGAAAAAAATACCAGTTTAAAGAGAAGACATTTACTATGGAAAATCACAGTTAAGAATAACAAAAAAATTTCAGGTTTATGTTCAGGGATTTTCAAGATTGATAACTGAGAAAAGGGAGTTAACCTACTAATATTTTCTTTCCCAAAATAAGAAATATAACATTTTTCAAAAGTCATGCTCCCAGACAATCCTACAAAATGAAACATGTCGGACCTCTCTGCAAAAGCATGCATGCATGTGATGTGAATACATGAATGTAGCAGCACTTTGCTTTCACAGAAGACAAAGTTACTTACCTGTAAAAACTGTTCTCCAGGGGTGTACTGGCAAACAAATTTACACTTTGGGGAGTATGAGCCTGAATTAGACCAAATGGAAGGATACTACATTTAGGCCCAGTTCAAACATTTTTTTATTGCCAGGAGAGGAACAGGAAAAGTAAAGCCTTCCAAGGACCACTTAATTCTCACTGCAAGATCCTCTATTGCAAGGATTCTTAACCTAGAGTCCCTGAATTTGTTTTAAAAAAATTTTTTTATAACCTTAGTTCATTATAGTTTTACTTTGTAATCCTATATATTTTATGCATTTAAAAACTTTATCCTGTGAAGACTCCATAGGTTTCACTTGACTGCCAAAGGGTTCGAGAACACAGTAAGTCAAAGACTCATGCAAGAATGAAATGAGTCCATCTCTTTTATAATAACCCAAATACGCTTTCTAAAATTGAAGGGACAGAGATTATCATGGCAAACATAACGTTTCTCTAAAGTGTTAAATAAACTCCTACTAGATTAGGCCTGAACAGCCTGTGGCCCGCTCACGTCCCTCGGGCCACTTGAGGCACACCAAAAGATTCCAGGGCCCACAAAAAATGTAGAAGAAAACACCCTTTGTATGTAGAGGAAATCCTTTGGCGTACCACATGTAGCCCACAGGCTGTAAGTGGTCCATGGGCTGAAGGTTGTGCAGACCTGCACCTGATGCTGAGCCCTGGAGACAGAAATGAAGCAATCTATGGCCTTAAGGAATTTACATTTTATCAAGAGACAACACATATACATGTAAGCCTATAAAATATACTTAAAACAGATACAAAGTTAATTTTTTTGGTGAAGAGAAACAGGTCAATCAGAGAAGGCTTTTTTGATGTTCAAGGTGGAGCGTTAGCTGAGCTCTGAAAGTAACAAGGGAGGAGTTAAGGAAGTGAAGGTGAGGAGGGAGTGCACTGAAGACATGGGAGACAATTTGCAGAGGTATGGAGATGGGAGAGTGCAATGTCATATGAGAAGAAGAAGAAGAGTGGCCAAGATTGCAGTAACTTTGAGTGTGTGGAGGCTGATGTATAATAAAGCTGGAAAGACAGGTTGAAGCCAAGGTGCAATTTATTTTAGTGACCTTATGCTTCATATGTTTAGTGTACTCCCTCAGAATTGTTAAAGATTAGAAGCTTAATGACAGCATTCATAAAGTATAAAAAGTCAGCGAACCATGTTTAAGAATAGGATCTCCAAAGGGACTTTTGAGATCATATAGTCCAACTTTTTCTTTTACAGATGAGGAAACCAAAGTAGTAGTTAATTAACAGTTTCAATAGGTAAAGCAACATGTTGCAGGTGGTACAGATAAACTTCTGAATTTCAA
Organism: Phalanger gymnotis; assembly: GCA_028646595.1. Taxonomy (NCBI): domain Eukaryota; kingdom Metazoa; phylum Chordata; class Mammalia; order Diprotodontia; family Phalangeridae; genus Phalanger; species Phalanger gymnotis. Next base: position 285,347,633 of record CM053625.1, on the reverse strand, counting down.
GCCTTTGTTGTTCCTACTTTGTAAGAGAACAAACTGAGGAACTGAAAGTGAGCTAATTTTCCTAATTCACGAAGCTATTCAACACTACAACTGGTACAAGGAGTTTTGGATTCGGTTAGCGTCCATGAAAGAGCATTTAAAGGATTTTTCCAGATTAAATATTAGGTCACTGAAATCTATACAAGAATATGCAAAGAAGCTATCAGAGTGTCAGGATGGGTAATTGCCAGTCTGGAAATTCCTTCCTCCATGTACAAAGCAACTCAGCTGAGACGTAGGGAGCTAACCAATGCACATAAAGTTAAGTGATATGATGTGTATAGGTTTACACAGTTACTGAAGTGTATGAAGTAGTATTTGAACCTCTTCCTGATTTCAAATCTAGCACCTTATTCACTACACAGACCTACCTACCTCTTTGAAAATCTGACATCTATAAATAGAACAAAAATTTGTTCTGGGGACATTAACTGATACTTTCTTATTTATGTACATAACAGCAATTTCAGGCAAGAGCTAATTAGTAGGGGAGAGGGAAGGATTTCTATCTTAGAATCTTAAAATATTAACAAGGGAAATGAAAAATATAGATTTAAATTTGTAATTAGAATACTTAGAATTCTTGTCAATGCTTAAGACTGAGGATGGGAGAGAGGAGTTATATAATCGTCTCTCATGTTGCTAGTCCTCTGAGAACAGGAAAAAAGGGATTAATAAAATTATTTGAAATCTTATGAAATGCCATTTTTAAAATGTTAAGGCTTAGCTGCCTTCTCTTCGCCAGGTTGCGGAAGTCATGAATTCTTGATTCCATTCACTCCTTGAGAGCAGGGATTGTCTTTTATCTTCCTGTGCGTCCTTAGCACTAGCACATTGCCTGGCACATGGTGGGTGCTTAATAACTGCTTGGTGACTGACTGGCTGATTGAAAAGAAGCCTATGATGTGAGAGAGTGATCCACTGTCAAGACTAATAAACTATTTGCTGGCATATTCCATATTTTGTGAGCATGAGGAATAATAGGATAGTAGAACTAAGTAGGCAATAGTTGAGATTCTTTTCCGAACAACATCATTAATTTTCACTTATTTTTGACATATTATGCCTACCAAGATGTTATTTGGAAAGCTCTGATTCTGGGATTTTGGACAAAAAGGAAAACATGGAATTAATTAAATACATATAAGCCCTTAAAGCATCAAAGTACATTAAAGTACTTATTTTGTCTAGACTTAATTGGGTAGTCCATTTAATTCTCAGGAACCTGAGAAACAAGGCTCACAAATTAAAAAGAAGTAAAATTAAATAAGTAAGGAACTGTGGCCCTGATGACTGGAGATTGGCATCCAAGAGTACCAGTCCTTTGAAACTAGGAAAATGTACCTCTACCTTAACCCAGTGTCAAAATGACATCACTCCCCTCAATTACCTAAGAGGACTTCAGGTTAATTTTGTTTCCAATAACATAAAAGACTTTTAAGAGAATCATCAGATTTAACAGTTTATCTTTTTTTCTTTTCTTAAACATACACATTTTATGTGGAGTTTGGCTCTTAAAATGAATACTTTAGTAAGACTTTAAGTGGCCAAAGGAAGTTAATTCTAACCATTTCAGGGATAAAATGCCAAAGAAGATATGCATGGAAAGAGTAGTTTCATCACTTCTAGGAAGTTAAGAGTATTTCTGCTTTCTCTGGGAAAAACAGAAACAAAAATAACCACATTACAGTTCTAATTAGGTATTTCCTGCCTGGTGTAGAATTGGTAGAAACCCACAAGTGGAAATCTGTCTGCCTGAATACCTATGCAGAGAACAAGAAATACTTCTGAGTTTTAAAACACTGCCCAGTCACAAGAACAAAGCAGACACAAATACAATAGAGGAGTGCTACACCCATACTCGTGTCACACATATGGAATATGCCTCTACACAAAACACAGCCAAAAGGCACAACTTTTGGCCAACCTACCTTGCCAGTGAATCATTATATAGAGTACAATTCCTTAAGCAGTGATCCAATTAATCAAAAAATGGAAGGTTGTGAAAATTATTAACATTTTTTGTCTAGTCAAGATAAATTGCATTTTAAATAATTTTAATTATCACAATCAGACAGTGGAAAGTTACCTTTCTTAATCAAAGGCAAGAAGTCATTTGTTGATATTGCATTTTTCTCTTCTTCTGTAAGTTTTTTTTTATACTTTGTAAATTATTTATTAAAACAGAAAAGGTGAATTAAAGAATTTTGTAAAATTATTCACCTTCAATTGATGTTTATGTTAAGATTTGCTCAAAAGGGGGGGCGGAGCCAAGATGGTGGCTGGAAAGCAGGGACTAGTGTGAGCATCCTGCCAAGTCCCTCCAAAAACCTATAAAAAATTGCTCTGAACCAATTCTAGGACTGCAGAACCCACGAAATAGCACAGGGAAGCAGGGCTCTAGCCCAGGACAGCCTGGATGGTCTCTGAGTAAGGTCTATCCTGCACGGAGCTGGGAGTGGAGGGGAGCGGAGCAGAGCTGAGCAGAGCAGAGCCCAGTGTGGGCAGCACGGAATGAACAGACCGGGAGCCAGGTGGAGCATGCCCTAGCGCCCTGAATCAGTGAGCTGCGGCAGTTACCAGACTTCTCAACCCACAAACACCAAGGACAACAAAGTAGGTTAGTGGGAGAAGCTGCTGAGGACTGGGATACAGTTTGCCATTTGGCCACTGCCCTGGGGGCAGCGGAGGTGGGGCAGCTACACAACTACAGCTGCAGTTGCTTCTGGCCCCAGGCCCACCTGGTGGGAGGAATTAAGTGGCAGATCAGAGGAGGAGTGAAGAGCCTGCTGAAGATCTAAGTCCAGTCCAGGTTGGAGGGTTCTTGGGGAAGGAGGAATGCTGGTGTGGCAGAGCTGGCGCATCCCCCCAGGCTTGGAACATAGAACTCTTTAGTCTACAAGCAGTCACACCCCACTGAAAAACTTAAGGGTCAAGTGAGTTGGCTGGGAACATGGCCAGGCAGCAAAAATGCACCCAGATTCAGTCACAGACTCTGGAATCCTTCTTTGGTGACAAAGAAGACCAAAACATACAATCAGAAGAAATCAATGAAGTCAAAGAGCCTACAACAAAAACCTCCAAGAAAAACATGAACCAGTCTCAGGACATAGAAGGGCTCAAAAAGGATTTGGAAAAGCAAGTTAGAGAAGTAGAGGAAAAATTGGGAAGAGAAATGAGAAGGATGCAAGAAAACCATGAAAAACAAGTCAATGACATGCTAAAGGAGACCCAAAAAGATACTGAAAAATATACTAAAGAAAACAACACCTTCAAAAATAGACTAACTCAAATGGCAAAAGAGCTCCAAAAAGCCAATGAGGAGAAAAATGCCTTGAAAGGCAGAATTAGCCAAATGGAAAAGGAGGTCCGAAAGACCGCTGAAGAAAATACTACCTTAAAAATGAGATTGGAGCAAGTGGAAGCTAGTGACTTGATGAGAAATCAAGATATTATCAAACAGAACCAAAGGAATGAAAAAATGGAGGAC
>CM053625.1:285317714-285343604 GCA_028646595.1 Phalanger gymnotis | reverse complement strand
GATGGAAGGGAGGGCAGATGGTGGTGGAGGTAATCAAAAACAAACACTTTCAAAAAGGGACAGGGTCAAGGGAGAAAATTCAATAAAGGGGGATAGGTTAGAGAGAAGCAAAATATAGTTAGTCTTTCTCAACATGAGTGTTGTGGAAGGGTTACACATAATGATACGCATGTGGCCCATGTTGAATTGCTTGACTTCTTAAGGAGGGTGGTTGGGAAGGGAAGAGGGGAGAGAATTTGGAACTCAAAGTTTTAAAAAATAGATGTTCAAAAACAAAAACAAAAAAGTTTTTGCATGCAACTAGAAAATAAGATACACAGGCAATGGGGCATAGAAATGTATCTTGCCCTACAAGATAGAAAGGGAAAAGGGGATGGGAGGGGAGTGGAATGATAGAAGGGTGGGCTGACAGGGGAACAGGACAACCAGAATATACGCCATCTTGGAGTGGGGGGAGGGTAGAAATGGGGAGAAAATTTGTAATTCAAACTCCTGTGAAAATCATCGCTGAAAACTACATATATTAAAAAATAAAAAAAAGTTAAAAAAAAAAGGTTTGCTCAAAAGGGCAATCTCAAGTTTAGACCAAGCCATAAGACACCCAGAAATTCTTGCGTTTTATAAATGAGAGCAAATATGACTTTTCTAACTTCCAACAAGATGAAAACAACTAGAAATAGCAACTGCATCTAATTTTCATATAGTAGACTTTTGTATGTTTGGTAATTTAAGAAATACCTTTACAGAATAATTTTGGGTATTAAATAAAATTATGTTTAAATTAAAGTTAATTAAGCAACCAGGTAGATTAAAAGGATTAAAGTTAGTGTTCCAGAGAATTGATGTTTATATATTGGGAAGATGGCAAGTCTGACATAATTAAGTGATCTTTAATCAAGGCAGGATTTTTAATACTTAGTGCCCAATAAAGCCATTAGTATTCAGAAGACACTTTCCAACTGTCTGTTTTAAAACACAGAAATGGGGGAAATGATGCATAATATTAAATCTAAACACTAAATAAATATTTTAAATTTAAATTATTTTCTGTATTAATAAAGAACTAAAGATTGCTTGAACATCTTAACTATTTAAATGTGATTCACTTTCATGAAAAATGAATATTTGTAACTGACAAATTATACAACTAGGGAAATGTAGTCTGTGGCATTCAGCTTGAGCGGGAAATTTTAACGATTACTCAAGAACATCAAATGGGCTAAAAATACATTTATGTTTGAAAAACATAATATACTTGAAAATAATAACTATTCCTTTTAGAGAAAGCCTTCAAAAGGCTGGATGGAATATTTCTTGTTGCTTTCCAGAGTTTAATACAAGATAGAAAACAATGAATCAAAGTACATACCTGATTTGTGAATAAGTATAAGAATAAAAAAATTATAGGTTTAAGGATTGAAAAGCACTTTCTTAGGCCAGCCCTGTGGGGTAGACGGTCCAAGTATTATAATCCCTATTTTACTGAGGAAGAAACAGAAGTTCAAAGAGGTCCTTCCCTTGGCAGGACAAAGCTAATAAGTTTCATAGTTGGGAATCAAACCCAGGAATTTTATTTCTAAGGCCATGGTTTTTCCCCCCAGTACTGTATGCTGCACAAAAAAAAAAAAATACTTAACATTATGTTGACTTCTGTAAATTAAAGGAATAAAAGTAACACAAATGATTATAAAATGCTCTTCAAGTTGTTTCAAGATACCCCTTATAGAAGACATTTTTAAAAGAGAAAATGTTCTAGGACAGAAATGGAAAAATGTACACGTACAAACAACACAAATTTGACTCATAAAAAAGACTTTTAAGGGGTAACTTAAATGAGATTTTTATTAGATTTTGAAATAGACTAAATATACAAAGAGAAATCATTTTAATAATTCTTTGATGGGTAAACCAAACATAAGTATGAATTAAAATATGCGCATTATCTCTAAAAAAGCCACTAAGTAATGAATTTAATGAAAATATCAAGAATTAATGGGATCCATTAAAAGAATGGAGTCAATTAGGTTTAAAAAGATTTTCAAAACTGTATTATTGAAAATCTGTAATATTTATACAGATTGTGGGTCCTCAGTTTCTAGAGTTTAAAAGAACAACATTTTTCGATGAATGCAAAAGAGATATAAGCAACAACTGATAGTCATGCTCCTTTATGGTTTAAATCTGGTATATTGCAGAATCTGTCCAAGGCAGTTATTATTAGATGAAATGGAATTTTACCATCACACTTTTTTCTTCTGGCCTGTCTTTAAACTACAAAGTCCCAATAAAATTCTAGTCATTAGGTTAAGTCAAGTTATATGCTTCAGCTCACTCATGGAATAAAAAAAAATATTATAGGATGAAGACTAAATGGAAAGAATTTTTACTTATTTATATTTAGTTTAAAATGGGAGTTTTGCATTTCACTTTATAATAGTGAGGGGGCTGGTCATCTTGTGAAGTACCATTTTCTAAAAATATTGAACTGAGCCATCTATATACAAAAAACTGTCATTATCAGCACAATATAAATCTTAGCACTTAAAAACATTCTGCTACAGAATAATTATAACTTTGGTCTGATTATAATAGTAAAGATAATTTAAATAATTCTGAATTTTGAGTTAATAAAAACTTTACTTACTTATTTCCACCTAAAAAATAACTGCTCTGGTGTCCTTGTCCATATTCTAATTGAAGATCCTAATTTTACAAAGTAAAATATTTGGTAAGATGAAAAAGCCTTAGTAAAACCAGAACTCAATTATACATTATATCAAAAGAATGAAATTACAGATAAAAAGAAATCTGTATTGCTTAATTTTTTAAAGTTGTAATATATTTAAAGACATAAAATAAAAGAACTAAGAATTTGTAGTTATAAATATTTTAACCTTATTTCTATCTGACAGTGTTCAGACTACACAAACAACTGCCATTTAAATATAATTCCATGCCTAAACCTGATCACTAAAACAACTAAAAATGAACTTTTTTTAAAAATTGAATTTAACACAAAGTTACAATTAACTAGGAGTTATGACAGAGCACAATAATGATGAACAGCTTTGGTTTGGTTTGGAAGATAAAACAAAACATAAATGTGCATTTCTATCACCTTCTGCTTTATTTTCCCTGGGTAAAAAAAAAAGAAAAAAAGAAAAAAGTTGCACCTTTGATGCAAATCTATAAGCTTATACAAAATCAAAACCTTATATAAACACTTAGATTTTAAGTATTTTATAGGTGTAAACTAATTTCTAATGGGAACTGAATACTAAAACTTAGTTTTTCAATTATTCTTAAAACATACCATAATTTTAATTCGGAAGTATACTGACGCCTACTATTAAGCTAAATATATAGTACAGACATCCTATTTGTGCTCAAAATATTTGTGCCTGGCATTAGTGATATTGATTAGTGATGCAGTGAGTATAGCACTGTCCCTGGAGTCAGGAGGACCTGAGTTCAAATCTGGTCTCAGACACTCGACACACTTACTAGCTGTGTGACCTTGGGCAAGTCACTTAACCCCAATTGCCTTGCCTTCCACCCTCCAAAAAAAAAAAAAAATGAAAATATCAGTGTAAGCCACCCTGGCTACACCTTTGTGGATTATAGGTATCAGAGCTGTGGAAGAATGAAAATCAAACAATTCAAGCCCAAGCATTTGGTTAGGAACTAAAATATGGCTTTTATGACCATGGAGGACAAGTCAAAAGATGCCTTCTCCCACAGAAGACACCTATAGTCCTCATTTATGCTGTATTTCAAAAAGTGTTATAACACAGAGCTGAATATTTAACCTTTTATTTTCCTTAGGAAATCTGCATTTGTGTTGATTTTTTAATGAATTTATAGTTCTTTTTCAGGGTGGCATTAACTATTAGTTTTCTTGTCCTACAAATTTTGCTATTTTTACTTAGCAGGATACATAAACACAATTCTTTAGCACAAACACTGTAAGCCCAGGGATATAGCCAGAATAATTTATTTTTACATTTCATAGAAGTGAAAAATCTCTATAAAATCTGTTTTCTGAAATCTGTCAAAAAGTTTTTAAGTGAAACTGAAAACAAAGATACTCCTTTAGACAAAGCTTAAATCTGTTTCCTTTTCTTTTTTTGCCTGTGGTGGGTCTACTATACATAATAATGTAATTTATTACCAGAGAGAAAACATAAGAAAATAAAACATTCTATAGCTAAAAAGTTATAAACTTCATATGAAATTCCAATGAAAAAACAGCCCATTTTACTTATTATAACAATATTTCTTAAAAGGATAAAATCAAAATGTTATCCCAGTGCTTGCAAACAATAAAAAAAGTTTTTAATTGCATGTGGTATTCAGAAGTCTTCATGTTAACTTTTCCTTAGCCCTTTACCTTTTGGTACTATTTAGTTACCAGTTATTCTAATTTTCTTTAAAAGAATTTTTGTATTAGAGTCATTACCATGAGAAGTCCTAATGACTATGGATACAATTCTAATCCCAGATATTTTTTCCTAAACTTAGAGATAATGAATACCTACCTACCAGGATAATGTAAATGACAAAAATGGCAAAATTCCCTAAGGATTTTCATCTCTAGCTCAGCTAGTCACCGTAACCCCACGACTGTATTTTCACATAGGACAGAAGTGTACAAAAACTATACAGAATAAAGCAATAATTTCTGTTGCACAAATGCCAAGCAAGCCAATTATAGTAAGAGCTGTGGGAGGATCACCTGATTACATTAATAACAATCAAAAATTTGATGGCAGTGAAAAAAATTACCAAATGAGGTTAGCAGCCTTCCAGGAAGGAGGAAAAAAGTAGACTTGAAATCACTTAAGTGGGATTTTGTAAGTAATTCAGCAGAATTTGGAATGAGTGGAAAGAAGGATATTCTAGCAAACAGATTTTTAAGGGTGGTTCCAAAGTAAGGTTTAGATACAGAGAAATCTACAAAATGAGCCAAACATTAAAAGCAGGCTAAACATGAAATGTTCATATATTAATAATCACTTATTTTGCCACTTCATTTAGACAGCATTTCACAGACACAGTAAAGAAAAAATAAACATGACAGAGATATGTGTAACATCCCATAATAGTGATACTATATTTAGCATAATCTTAAGATTTTTTAAAAGTGTTTTTTTTTTTTAGATAAAGAATCTGAAGCTGCCTATATAATTAAAAGAACAGTGGAATATTTATTTGGAGTTAAGTAAAAAACCAAAACAACCTTTATTGCTACCTTGAAATTCTTCAAGATAATAACAATTCATTTAAGTAATATTTCAAGGATTTGTAATCTCATTGGTATTGGTATTGGATATTTCCTTCATAATGCACAGCACAAGCCCTATGCCTTAGTTGACGGGCTTTCAGAGTTCTATGGCTGAAAAAACTGACTACCTGGTGGCGTACCTTCTAATGACATGTGGACCAGGACAGATGGACAAAAATAATCTGGTAGTGGTAATCAGATAATAACTTGCTAGCGAATGACTACTTTTGGCTGCATAAAGGATATGCATAAAGATAAATTAGCAAATATGAAGGACAGGAAGATGTTATTGGCCTAGAATTTACCCAACCCTAGGAAGAAAAGTTCAAGATGACCCATTTAAAGGTACAGGAAGTGATAACTTAAATGGTTCATTTGATAGATAATTTCCAAAACTAGTAAGACATATAAAAGAACAGTGAGATAGTAAATTTAAAAAAGAATTGGGACAGAAAAGAAAGATGTTTGAAATGGAATAATGGAAACAGAAAGGATGAGTTCTATCAAGGCAGCTATACAATGGCAGAAATCTTCCAGAATGGAAAGTCTACATGTATTAAGGTAAAATGATCTAAAAATATGAATCAAATATTTTAGCAAAAATGCTCCAATAGTAAAGGAAAACGGTAGTAAGGCTAAACAATATTTAACTATAATATTTGAGAAAAATGGGGTTTGAATAAGGATGTCCTCAGGATAGTCAAACAAAAGATAAATATTCAATTTGACAGAGGAATAAGTCATAAGATTTGCTGTAGAAGGCTAAGTAAAAAACAACTTGAATCACAGACTGTTAGAAGTGGACCTAATGGCTGAATTATGTTAAAGTGAAACACTGAATTTGTAACAATGTCAGAAAACTGTGTGAATCAAAAGATCAATTAAACCAGTAGTATTAGACTATTAGAGTGTGGTAAGGATTTTCTATTTCCACTTTTAAAAATGAAATTTAGCAGCCTAAATGTCTCATAAGATGTAAAATTTCAGAACATTCTGTGAAACTCTAAAATTAGTTTTTCCTGAATAAGTAGGAATAAAAGATTGATTACCTCATATTAATTTTATAACAACTTAGTCTAAATAATACTATACTTAAATGTGGAATAAATTCCATAATTTAAGAGAATAAGCTTTCATGCGCCATGTCTTTTATGTGGAAGGCATTCAAAACTGATTAATCATCTACTGCAATACTAAGTAAATGTCAAAAGATAAACTTAGGAAAAGGTAGGACCAGGCAAAGGTGACATACAATGTATCTTTTCAATATAATGATGGATAAAAGGACTCTGGCAGGGTGCTTTCTTTCTTAATTTTTGAAAATAATGTGAAGTATAAGTTCTAACTGCTCTTTAAAAATTTAATAGAATTCTAAAAAATTTTAAAAATTTGAAAGAATTCTGATTCTTCCTTTAGTGGTTCCTGATTTAGAGCTATATCTATTTGCTTTTCTGAGACTGAGTTATTAAAGCTCTCTATCTGGTCTTCTGATAGTTTGGGTAGTTTATATTTTTGGAAGTAATCCTCTCTTTTATGTTCTCTGATTTGTTAGCATACAAGTGCACATAAATAATATACACAGTAACTACAACAATGTAAATGGAAGAGAACTACACATTAAAAAAATCAAAAGTCAATTTAACAAAAGTATAGAGAGTAAGCAGGACATGAATGACAAAAGATAGGAGAGGACATCTCTAATTCACCCCTTTGTGGAGGTGTAAGGTCCACAGGTGTACACATTGCATGTGCTTTCAGACTTTCAATGTACTGACTAATTGTGCTGATTTTTTATCTTAAAAAAAAAAGAGCTAAGAGAATGAGTTTGGATTAGATAATCTTTACTATCCTCTCCATTCTGAAATTCTGTGAAATCACTAAAATTCGACAATTGGGTCAAGTTTTAAAGCTTTCAAGATGCCACACCTGCTTCTCTGGGTCACCTTCATCTTCCTTTCTGACTCCTATACTGCTGGTTGTCTGTATCACACACTTTGGTACTTGACTCTAATCTTTTGCTATGCTAAATGTTCATATGTTTCAGTTTTGTTTCCCCCACAGGACTCTAAAGGTCAAAGAGATATTCCATAGAATTCTTTATAGTACCTAGCACAGTCAAGCATATATAAAGTACTCAACAAATATTTGTTAGACTGAACTGAATTCATGAAAATTATCTTTTAGGTCCAAAAGACACATAAAAAGCACCCGAAAAATGGGACCTTGGAATAAGAGACATAATTTTTTACAGGTGGGTTAAGGACAGAGGGAGAAGACTTTAAATTTAGTTTGATATCTGTTACCATATTCAGTCACATTGAACTTCTAATTATCTGCTTTAAATGTTCAGACACTCTCATTACCAATGGTTTCAGTGATGACAAGTGTAGGCTAATACAAAATATTGGCCTTAGAAAATTGAGCATGGAGCAATAATTTCATCTTTTTAAAAAAAATATCCAGTACGATTAATTTTTTTAAAACGAATTTTCTAAAAATATGTTGTTCTTTTAAGTGTGTGAAAAACACTATGCACTAAAAGGGTGAAGAGACATCCAAAAGGAAAAAATATGACTTGCCAAATTAACTTTTGTGTTTGAGTACAGATGATAAATATTAGGGTAAATACTGAGAGTCTCCATAAAAACAATAACAATTTATTGAGAGAAAAAAATTATATCTGGTTCAGCAAAAATTACTAGTCCTTAAAATATGGTAGTTAGCTAATGCTAAACAAATAAACTGCTAAAAATAATTAACATGATGCAACCAGACAAAATGTAAGTGCTTTGTAAAGAAAATATAAGACAAAACCAATGCTGACAAAGAAAATCAGAAGATGAGAAATACCAGATTAGATCTTGCAGTGTAGTATATTTCTTCTGAACTGTCCAAAAAATCGTCACTGTCGGGCTGTTTAGCAGACAGAGACCAAGAAACCCAGGTTATTTACACTTAGAACAAAAGCCACAAATACACAAAGGGCAATTTTCACAAATGGGGTAAGTCCTGCCAACATAATTTTGTTAAGGCAAATGCAAAGTGATACTATATTAAAGAGCTTCAGAAAAAGCATGTACAATAAACTTTGCATGAAAATATTAAAATTTTAGTTTAGGGTCTGAATACACATAATGACAACTTAAGGGGATAGGGAGAAGCAAAATGAACATAAGCTGCCTTAACAAAACACAATTAGCATTTGTCAATTTCATTTCAATTTTGTCAATATTTCCACCTCTACTTATTCTTCCTAGCTCTCATAAATGAATTTTCCTTTTATTTTTCATGGATTATGTACTGAATTGGACAATTTCCACAAGAAAGCTACAGATTTCCCCTTGGTTTAAAAAAAAACTGACCAAATAGATTTAAATATTAATAGGAAATTTGCCCCGTCAGTCTTTATTATTCCTTGATGCTCATATTTCTGTCACTATTATATAACAAGGTAAAAAAAGTTAGCTAGATTTAAGATAGATTTCCAAGCTGGACATACAAAGCTTTACTGGAGGTAGTGATTTTGTCAAGGAGCCATAATTTTAAAAAGTAAAATTTCAACTCATCCCATAATATAGCACAAATGATGCAAATTATTTTAAGTAATTTCTCTTTTAAGAATGTGTCTAACATTACTAAATATCTTAGGAAAACTTGAACAAAGCTTTTTTTTTTTGACAGGACCTGTGATTTTATCTGTATAGGGAACTACTGTTGAAGAAACTTCAAAAATCAGCAACTGGCCTGCAATTAACAGTTGCATTTAAAAACTGATAGGAGGCACTAAGGTTAAGTAACTAGCTCATCATCACAGAGCCAGTACATCTGAGTACAGACAAAAAAATAGGTCTTTAAGTTTGGTTTACTTTAAAAACTGAATTAAATTTAGTACTCTCATGTTTTGTACTACACTAAAGTTTTATAAATTGGCCTCTGTTCTTAAAGACATTATTTAATTTGAAAATGTGTTCTTTACTGGGACAACATTCTAATTTAAACCCTTGGGAAGTTAGAAAAATATACCTTAATGTACACAAGAAAATCTAGCCACAAAAATTGAAACATATAAACAGGGAAAAAAAATATAACAGGGTCAACTTAAAAAAAAAGTTTAAACAAAGAATATTAAAATTACCATTAAAGTTATTCCACTAGTTTATTAGTGATGTATGAGTCCAGATGACCTATAATAATCGATAATCTTATTAACAAATTTGACAATTTTTGAAACTGCTTACCTTATACTTCCCAAATGCTTTAAATAAATATCATCAATACTTTTTTTTTGGGGGGGGGGGAAGGGGAGGCAAACATCACTGGTATGTCACAAAGATTAAACAAAATTATATACATCATCAGAGTTAACAATCACAACTTATATTACTTACCAGCTCATGATGTGGCTCTGTCTCCTTCCTTAAGGGTGGATCAAATTTTACTTGCCCAACTATCAAAAAGGAAAAAAAAAGTTTGTTCAAAAATTCTTAAGAGTAATTAATTGCATTGAAATGTTACTCAGTGACAAAAGTTGATAAATTTCTGACACTGTACCAATGGCCTAATAATAACTTTTGAAATTAAGTAAAAAGTTTCTTATAAAGGAGGAGAAGAGAGACGCACAAAGGAATGGGGTAGGAGATATTCAATTTAACTGGTGTTTCTGTAGATCTTACAAATTTCCTTTGTAGCATTGACGATTTTTTAAAAATGACAGACAACAAAAGGACTCTTTCAAACCATAATCTCATTTGCTGCTTCGCCATAGCTCGGCCTCACTATTAGCAATCCAGTCAACATCACCCAGGATATCTAATTCTGGCCTCAGATGGGACAAAATGCAACTCAGCAGCTTTCAATCAATCAATTCAATTCAATCAACATGTAAGTGCCTAAGAAGTGTAAGACACTGTGCTACACACTGGGGATTCAAAGACAATCACAAAATAATCATGGCCCCTAAGGAGTTTACATTCCACTGATGAAATACAGCACGTATAAATAATACATCCAGTACATACAGAGTAATTTCAAAAGGGAGTAGTGTATACTGGAAAGAAAACCAGCTCTGGAGTCTGAGGACATGGATTCAAATCCCACTTTCCATTCTTATGACAGGAGTAGTAAGGTTCAACCACTGAATTTCACGTCTGACCATGTCACTTCCATTCAACAAACTCCAGTGGCTCCTTAACGCTTATTGGAGCAAACAGGAAACGCTCTGTTTGACATTCACAGCCCTTCATAAGCTGGCCCTCTCTTATCTCTCCAGTCTTCTGATACACACACTCTTTGATGCAACGCCACTGGCCTCTTGATGCACTTGATCCTTTGCATTCTCTCTGGCTGTCACCTGTGCCTGGAATTCTCTCTTTGCCTTTGCCTATTGATTTCTTTGGCTTTCACCTTTTGCTAGAGACTTTCCTCAAACTCTCTTAAATCTAGTGCATTCCGTCTTTAAAAGTCCCTTCCCTTTCCACATCTATGATCCAGAGATGATAATCCAGAGAGTGGGCATAAGTGTGGGGATCAAGAATGTCTTCCCACAGTGGCAGCACCTCTACTTCGAAGGAATCTATCAATTCCAGAAGATAAAGGGTGAGAAGGGAGTCATATTCCAGACAAGGGGAACAATCTGTGGAAAGATATGGAGGGACAAGATGGGCTACTCATAGGTTAAATGGTTTGCCTGCTGTCACAATGCATGCACACAGCAGAGGCAGATTTGAACCCAAGTCTCCTTTACTCCACTGCAGGTCCTCTACCTACTATACTGCACTGTCTCTCATTCTGTAGCCAGACCAAATATTAGCATTTCAACTTTAGAAATGAGGAAGCAAGGATTCAGAGAAGTGATTTGCATAAGGTCACACATGGTGAGGAAACAGTCGGGCCTTCTTGCAAGCCCAGTGCTCTTTCCAGTAAACCAGAGTATCTCCCAAAGAAGCCATTCCTCACTGGTCCCCCTCCCACTCCAGATATTAATATGCTCTACTTCTTCATATTAATTTGTATTGATTTATCTGTATATATACATATTTATATAACATCCTCTACCCTGTAGTACAATGTAAGAGTCTTTAGAGTATGTACTATTTTGCTTTGATCTTTGTATTTCAAACAGCTGGCACAGTGCCTTGCATGTGCACAGTAGGCATTTAATAAACATCTGCTGAAGAAGGATAAGACCTGGTACCTCCTCATTCTGGTAGTGGAGAGAACATATGAATATTAGATAATACACATTTAGTAAATGCATACTGACTGACCAGAGAACATATAGTACAAAATAGACAAGTACATAGTAACCTATGCACACACACATACAGTCACACAAATATATGTATGTATATATGTAATGTGGAAGTTCAGTGAAAGAAAATATCACTAGTTGGATAGACAGTGGTGTATTAGAAGTGTTTGTGAAGGATGTAAAATTCAAGTTAGGTCCTGAAATATGAGAGACTGTAATAGGCAGGAATGAGGGAAGGGCTAGAAAGGGCCATTCTAGAATTATCAGAGTACAAGAACAAAGAGGGAAGAAGCATTTTTTTGGTGAAGTCTTATTTGACTTATGGCTGTCAAGTTAGGCCAAAAAGACAGGTTAGAGTCAGATTGTGGATAAGGAACTGAATTGTGTTTTTTTGCGTAGTCAGGTGAACACATTAGGAGGATTAATCTGGAACTGATTAAAATAACAACAAACATCTATTAAAGCATCTGCTCTGTACAGAGTAATTTCCTTTTGTGTTTTCTCTTCCCCCATTAGACTATAATCTCCTTGAGGCCAGGGATAATCTTTTACTTATTTGGGTTACATATCTTTGCGAGATTTACAGGGGTCTAAACAGTAGGGTGAGGAAGGTGAGATTATAATACCAAGATTATGAACTGGGGTGGCTAGAAGAATGGTGATACTTTCAACACAAATCGGGAAGTCTGGCTGAGGAATAGATTTGGAGGCAAAGATGAGCTGTTTTGGATATACTGAATTTGAGATATTGATAGAATGCTAAATTTGAAATGCTGAAATTGGTGATGTGGAATGGAACCCAGAAAAAATGGAGAAACAGCAGAAATACATATTTAAATATGTAAATCTGTGAGTCATCTACATAGGGAAGATAATTAAATTCATGGGAACCGATGAAGTCAACAAGAAAGAATGCTGCTAGAAACAAATGCGATAAACATGTGAAGTGCTTTGCAAATCTTAGAGCACTATTTAAACATACCAATTACAATCATTAGGTGGGATTGCTATCATATAGGAAGGTGCTGAGAGAGATGGTGGTACTATTAACATGAATAGGGAGTCAGGAAGAAAAGTAGATTTTGGGAAAAAGAGAACTAATTTAGTTTTGAACATGTAGAATATAAGATGCTGGTTTGACAACCTAATGGAGAGATTTCTATTTAATAACATAATTGAATGTTTTAATACTCCTTTAAAACACTCAAGACATTGTGACAGAAGTGGGGACAGAAGCATAAAACATCAGAGTCATAACAAACAAACATTTCATTAAGACCCTATTGTTTACAGGGCAAAATTAAGACACTGGGTATCTGGGAGGAAAAAGAAAAAAAAGAGTCCCTTCTTTCATACTGCTTCAATACATTATTCATGGATCTTTTGTAGGTATCAGTAGTCCCACTACCAACACAAAAAACCATCCATCTGTAATTAAGTACTTGGTCAGAGATGCTATTACCAAAAAATTTACCACCATATAGCCAACTAGGTAATGAGTTTATTGAGCTTGTTTGAATTTAGGAAGGTTGCTTCACTTGGTAATTTCATCACCTTTCATGGATTTAATTATCATTTCTTTGTTGATGATTCTCAAATCTACCTATCTTGCCCTAATCTCTCTGCTGACTTCCTATGTCACATATCCAACTGCCTTTTAGACATCTTGAATTGGATGTCCAGTAGATATCTTAAACTAAACATGTCCAAACCCAAACTCATTCTCTTTCCCCCAGACCTTCCCCCATCTCTTACCTTTCCTATTATTGTAGAGGGCAATACCATTTTCCTAGGCCCTCAAGCTTAGAACCTGGGTGTTATCCCTAACTCCTCACCAACTCTCACCCTCAATACCCAATTTGTTGCTTTCACCTTTGCAATATACCTCAACTGTGTTCTCTTCTGTCCTCTGATACTGCCTCCACTCTGGTACAGATGGTCATCATCTCATGTCTGGTCTACTGCAATAGCCTCCTAGTAGGTCGGCCTGCCTCAAGTCTCTCTCCACTTCACTCTTGCCTCTCTCTTCAGTGACCAAACCGATTTTCCTAAAGTGCAGCTCCAAACCACTATGCCCCAAATCAACAAACTTTTGTGGCTCCCTATCACTTCCAGTATTAAATATAAAATCCTGTTTGACATTCAAAGCCTTTTATAAACTAGCCCCCTCCTCCCTTTCCAGTCCTTTCATACCTTATACCTTATTCCAACAAATACTCTTCTATCCAGTAGCAATGGTCACCTTGCTGTTTTACCAGCAAAATACATAAGACATTCCATCTTGGGGCCCCATGCATTTTCTCTGGCTGTTCCCCATGCCTGCAATGCTTTCCCTCCTCATCTCTGCCTACTAGCTTCCTTAAAATCCCATCTTCTATAGGAAGTCTTCCCAAATCCCTCTTAATTCTTATTTCCTATTTACACCATATATAGTTTGTTTGTACATACTTGTTTGCTTGTTGCCTTCTCCCATTAGACCATGAACTCCTTAAGGGCAGGGGCTGTCTTTTTTGCCTCTTTTTTCTATCCCCAACCCACTGCACAATACCTGGCACATCGACAGTGCTTAATAAATATCTACTGACTGGTTGACTATGGTTCATCCTATCTTTTCTACTTTGTGGTAGATTTCTCCCTTTCTCTATCCTACTCTATAGAAAGGCATCCGTGGCACAGTAGAACCTGTTTCAGAGTCAGAAGACTCCCACCAATGATACATACTGGCCATATGATCCTGGGCAAGTATTTAAGACTCAATAATATTACAGAACAGTTGCTTACATATATTGATAGAAAGAATTCCCTGACCAGGGCATAATACATAATATAAAACATGTATACTACATACAGACACATATATAATAAAGAAATAGCTCTTTGCAAAAATAGTTCTAGTCAAAGTTAGGGAAAAACATCAACGGTTACTCAAAGGGAGGGGGCTCTTCAGGAACGCAAATGTACAGTTAAATGAATCTATGATAAGAATAATAAAATAATCAAACTCATTTCTAAGAACTTAAAACAGGCTTTGTCAAGAAAAAAGTTTCTATTTGGCCAGCCTGTATTTCTCCTTTTGATCTGAGACCATAATCAACAGATCTGATGATGTTCAGTTTGCATTTCTTTCCTTTTCTTAGGCTGGGAGGGGTGGCACCACGGGGGAGAAGAGACAAGGGCTGGAAAGACAAGTAACTTCACTCGATTACTTTCCAATATTACCCACGGCTGGTACAAGAACTACTGTGCAAACATTTATTAAGATGGGCCATACATGTGTATTAAGAGAACCAGGCAAAGTGACCAGGGGAGAGAGGAAGTTTAGATGAACTACAATCATCTCTGCCATTAAGAAACTAAGAAAAAGGATAAACAAAAATGTAGATACAGTAAGTGTAATACATGTTATGAGATCAATAATCAGAGGGTTACAAAACAATTTGTTATGGTGAGGCAGAAAGAGACTAGAAAATTGTTAATTGGAGGCAGAAAAGACATTACAGGAGGGGAGGACCTGAGAAGCCTCAATTAAAGCAGTAACATGTGAGATCTGAATTTGGCTTTGAGCGATGCACAAAAAATCAACAGGGAGAGAGTGGGAGGGAGACCACCTTGGAAAGGAGAGATGAAAGGCAAGTGTAGGAAAGAGTTTATATATGTCAGTGGGGAGGCAGAGAGTGGTTTTGGATTTTAGCAAGACTTGGCAAATGACTGGATTTGAGGCTGAGGTGAGAAAAATTGTAGATCACTGAGCTTGTGAGCCTCTCCTCATGTCTTCCTTATAGTTTCTTTCAAAATTCAACTCAGATATCACTTTCTCCAAGAGGCTTTTCATGATTCTCTCAATTGTCAGTGCCTCTTCTACTCCTTTCCCCAACATCTTCTATTTATGGGTGGGGCTGTGTGTGTGTGTGTGTGTGTGTGTAAAAGCCCTTTTGAAGGTAGGGTCTCTTTTGTTTTGTTATTAATTTCTGTATCTTCATCATCTAAAAAAAGCATCTAGCACATAGAAAGTGCTTAATACATATTTATTAACTAAATCTGGATGACTAGAAGGACATTGTTGCTCAATAGAAATAGGCCTATTTGAAGGAAGGTCAGGCTTAGGGGAAAAGGTAACAAGGAGGTTACTTTTAGACACATCTGTATAGAGTCAGACGGAATGAGATGCCTAAGGAATATCTAGGTAGAGTTGTCCAAAAGACAGTTGTTAATGGGGAATGGCAACTTATCTTCCTTTTTGCACCAGCTGGATCTGGAAATCATCTGCAAAGACAATTGAATCTATGAGAGTTAATGAGATCACCAAAAGTACTGGTACAAAAGGGCAAAGGACAAGCCTTAAAGTATATCAGGTTAAGAAGTAGGACCTAGATCATAACCCAGAATTATATTGAGAAAGAATAGTGAAATAGATAGGAGATTAATGTGAGAGATTAGTAAAAGTTAAAGTTTCCACAGAATAATTAATGAAGTGTCAGCTTGAACAAAGAAAGGAATAAAAATTAACCAGGATAGATGTGCCCAACCAATCTGAATAAAGCTCATGATTTTGCAAAACCCACAAATCCAGGACGTTAGGAAAATTGGCCTAACACCAGATAACCGTCAGGGTTGAAGAGAGAACTGGGTCAAATAGCTACCAGGCATGCTTAATTGGCTAATTAAATATTACCTTACACACACGCAGGGGGGAGTTTTCTGCCATTTTTGAACATGGAACATATGTGAGGGTGGGGGTAGGGGAACATACTAAGGAGTATGTGAGGGGCATATAGGGAAGACTGTAACCTAGAAGGGAGTGGGCCAATCCATTCTCTGAAGGGAGGTACTGAGCTGATGCTGCACCAATCTGCATCAGTCTAACAGAATAAAGCTGGTCTGGCTCCTGTATTCCCCACTCCTTCTTCCTAAAGAAGGGCAGAGTCAGCTCCTGGCCAGGAATGTAAGCCCAACTCCTTTGGACTCTTCAATAATAAATTGTTCTTGATACCTAAATCTCTGTGCCAAGCGTATTTCTAACATTAAGGTGAAAGAAGTGTCCAGTAAGAAGTGATCTACGATGCCTAACACTATAAAAATATCAAGAAGGACGGCGATTAAAAGGTCCTTAGATTTAGTAATCAAATGATTTATTACTGATTAAGTATAAAGGAATCATTTTCAGATGAGTGACAAAGTTGAAACACTACAAGGCATTGAGAAGTAAGTGGGAAAAGCACAGGCAAAAATGATTCCCTCCTCTTTGGGAAATAAAGGGAACAGAGATATAAGATGATAACTTGAATCAAATGAAGATTTTTAAAGAATTGGAGAGATCTAGGTCTGTTTGAAGGAGTTGGGGAAAAGACTATAAAAACAGAAAGATTAAAGTTAAATGAAGGGGCACACTACCCAGGGGAGAGAGAAAGGGAGGGAATGGATCAAGGGCACAAGAAGAGAGGATGGTCTAGGTGAGCAGGGTCTTTTTGGGAATGATGCTGAGTGGTTTCAAGGTAGGGGAGTGGGGAGAAGAAGTTCATGATGGCTTGCATTTATTTTCTTCGTAACACAGGTGGTGAGGTCCTCTGTTGAGAAGAGGGAGAAGGTGGTGTAGGAGGCTTGAGAGAAGAAAAAGTATGGAACAGCTGCTCTGTGCAATGTGACAGTTAAGTAGAGAAGAATGATTTCAGATCAGATTAATATAAATTTTTAGTAAATGGGGTTATTATAGTTGTCTGACTTCCTCTAGCTGTGTTGAATACCAAACATGGAGGCGTAAGGCAGGTAGATAAAGGATGAGGGTAACACAGAATTGGCAAGATAAACCATCAATAGGACAAGGGAACAATAGGATAGTGTAGAGCTGAACTTGTTAAGGTTGTTAAGATTGTGAAAGAAGGAAAAGTAAGGCAGGCCTAGAATGGGATGAAAAGGTAAAGTGACTAGAAGTTGGGGTAAGGACAAATAACAGGGTTAGGAGGAGTAAGGCAGGGGAAGGGATGGGTAATTAGCAGGTCATGGCCAGACACAGGAATATCAATTCAAGATCATGGAGTGCTTACCGGTAACGGTGAAATCAAAATGCCATCTGTGTAACTGTAGGGTAGGATGTGATAATTTAGGAGGTTAATGAACTAAAGAGTCCAGCACACTCAAGAGAACTTCCACACATATATTGACGAGTCCAAGCAAAAAGGCAGCAGTTAGAGCAAAAAAGAGGACTATCAGTTAAAATACCTTGAGAAAGGAAAAGAGAGGATGCTGAATGATGGTGGCCAAGGCAAATGTCTTGACATGGCAGCGAGGAGCAAGGAATATCCCTACTCTTCCTCTTAATCCAAAGTATAAAAGTCATAAAGGTGCATACAACACATAAGAGGAGAGCCAGAAATGCTGTATTTTCTGAGGAGAGCTAGCCTTCTGTGAGTGAAAGAGGATAGAAGTGTTGTCAGAGGAAGAGGTCTAAGAAGAAGGGATCATTAAAAGCAGTGTTAAATTTTTCAAAGGCCACCCAGCCTGATCTGTGCCTCTGGGTCAAAGCTAGTGCCAGCTCACTGTATCCAGAAAAGTCATCTATGGGTTTTTGGTCCAACTCGGTCCAATTATAGTCTGGACAAGAGGCAATTTTCATTCCTTTGGGTTTTTCTGGATAACTAGTTAGGGTAAACTCTTTTGAGTGATAATTTATCCCATTTAGGCAGCTCTATATTGTTTCAGGGTTTGAACCAATAGGCACAATGTTGTCAACAAGCAAGAGCATCTGTAGGATCTCATCATTTGTAGCAAAGGTTCTTAACCATTTTTGTTTCATAAATCCCTTTGGCAGTTTGATGAAAGTTAGGGACCCTTTCTCAGAATGTTTATAAATGTATGAAAATACATAGGATTACAAATCAAATCAATTTTATTGAAAGTTACCAAAATATTAAAAAGACAAGTTCATAGAACCTGGGTTCACTCCACTATAGTTTTTTGGAGATAACGGTATTCCACATCCCAATGCCAAATAGCAATGCCAGAAAACTATCAGTACTGAAAAGATGGGCCTTTGCTTTTGTCAGATGCTTGAAGTCAGGACAAAGAGCTTTGCAATTTCACAAAAGCAATCCAGCCCACTCTTCTTACTATTGTTACTATTCAACTATGAGCCTAACTTATTGCTGACCTATGATGTCTGCCCCAGATAGAAATATTGCTGGACAAGCTCTATAGAGTTTCCATCTAAAGGAAGGTTGAAATTTGGGCAATGGATAGTCTTATTCCACTAATGTAGGGATGGACAGGACAACAAACTCCTTTGTACAATTACAAAAATTAATCTCTTCCAGGAGAATTTGCAATATTCTGGGACTTGATGTAATCAATACAATGCCACCAGGCATCTTTGACCTGGATCCTGTGATGGATAGCCTCCAGTACAGAGTGGAATACTTTTGGCAGGCATGTATAATGTTTATTAGCAGAGGGCAACTGACTAGGGCTGTTTCCACTTTATCTGGAATGAAAAGGAGAAGACTTTTTCTCAGCTCTGCACTTAAGTCAACAAGAATGTGAGTGTAATTTCATTTTCAGGGTCTTATCAAGTATTTCAAAGAATTTCCCTACCACTTTTTATCTTTAGTAACTAATGATGTATAGGATGCAATCATTTCCGTGGGGGTCTCTTTGGAAATGCTTATTATTTATATTGCAAATGAACAATGACCAAATACCTCATGAAATAATGGTTCTTGTCACTTCTGGACAACAAAACATATTCTGCCACTTCCTTTCTTTGTCTCTCTAAGGAGTACTTATGAACCATCCTTCTAGTATGGTAGAACTTCTTGGATCTAAAATTCTGCTGAATAGCCTTTAAGAACTCCATGATGGGGGACAGCTAGGTGGCACAGTGAGTAGAGCACTGGCCCTGGAGTCAGGAGGACCTAAGTTCAAATCCAGCCTCAGACACTTCACACATGTACTAGCTGTGTGACCTTGGGCAAGTCACTTAACCCCAACTTCCCTGCCAAAAAGCAAAAAAAAAAAAAGAACTCCATGATGTGGTAAGTTAATAGATTTGGACATTAAGATTATCTGTTATGTATGTCACACTAACTTAATACTCTTCAGCAAAAAGCACAAAATTTGAAGTATAGCAAGGAAAGAATGACCAGGAAGAAATGTGTTTTCTACCAAGGGCATAACTACAACATCTTTTAAAAGGACTGGACTAGCCCAAAATCTATGACCAATCAATAAACATTTAATGAACACTATCATGTGCCAAGGGCCATGCTAAGTGTTGGGATCCTATGAACTATGTTAGACCCTCAAAGGCAGTGTGACCCTGGTCCAATTCCATAACCCGTCAGAGCTCCAAACAACTCTTTTGGACACCAAGTTGCCTTCCTACTCTGGCAGCTCCACAGATCCAGAACTTGAAGGGTTCTTAAGTCATCTGATCTAAACCCCTCACTGTACTGAGGCCCAGGGAAGCAAAATGACTGGTCCTAAGGCAATAGAGGTTAAGTGGCAGAACCAGTATTTACATTCAGGTCCTATAACTTCCAGTTCAACGCTGCCTCTATGGCAGGCTGTACTGTTAAGAGTACAGGTTGAGAAACAGGGAAACTTGGATTTTAAATTCAATTCTGTCTCCAATTTATCAGAAAACCTCTAAATCTTTTCATGTCTCAGTTTTCTAACAAATAGGGACAATGACAGCAATAGGATTATTGAACTAAATGGAATAATAAATAAGGAAATGCTTTGAAAATTAATAAATGTGTGTATTTAGCACCTACTACGTAATAGGTACTATGCTAAATTTTGGGGATACGAAGAAAGGTAAAATATAATCCCTGCTCAAGGAGTTCAGACTAATTAGGGGTGAGGGTGGGGGAGCAGCAGGAACAAGCAATTTTTAAGTGCCTCCACTATGTTAAGGACTTTACACAAATATTTCATTTGAGATAATGGCGGAGACAACATGCAAACAACTCTGTACAAACAAGGTCTCTGCATGATAGGGAAGACACTAGCATTCAGAGGGATCAGAAAAAGCTTCCTGCAGAAGGTGAGACTTTAGCTGGGACCTGAAGGAAGTCAGGAAAGCCAGGAAGCAGAAATGAGGCAGGAGAAAATTCCAGGCTGTCCAGGGGGACAGTCAAAGAAAATGCCCAAAGTTAAAAGATAGAACGCCTTGTGCAAGGAACAGCAAAGAGGCAGCCAGTGTCACTGGATCACAGGGCACGTGGGGGTATAATTTAAGAAGACTGAAAGGCAGGGGCGAATCAAGTGATGAATCTCTCCTCCGTAAAGTGCAGTGACTCCCTGCACCAGGGCTTTGAACACCAGGGGATTTTATATTTGATCCTGAAAGTGATAGGGAATCACTGCACTTTACAGAGGAGAGAGGTGATATGGCCAGACCTGGGCTTTAGCAATGTCACTTCCACGTGGAGGAAGGATTGGTTCAGAAAGAGACTTGAGGCAGGGAGAACATACTAGCTGGCTATTGCAATAGAGCAGGCCTGAGGTGGTGGGGCCTGCACCAGGATGATAGTGGGGTCAGGGGAGATAAGAAGGTATATCTGAGAGATGTTGCAAAGGGAAACAGGCATTGGAAATAGATTAGATATAGAGACGGGGGAAGGGAAGTCTATAAAATAAAGAATACAACAAGAACAACAATTACCAATACGATGGCTGCTGCTGAAAGCTATCACTGTTAAGGAATGATTTCGAGTAGTGATGTGGATAGGTATGAGCAGAAGCTACTACATAGCTAGTAAAAAACGTTTGTTACTCCCTAATCGCCCTGCCAAAAACAAAACAAAACACAACATCCAGAAAGGCTGTGACAAAGAAATACATTTTAAAAGTTTTACTTAAGTCAGAATGTAAACTCCTTGATTATAATAATTATCAATAACTTTATCTTTGTATCCTGGATGTCTTGATTATAGTTACTCTATAATATATCAGTATTTTGAAAACTGCTGAATGTTCAGTGGGAAAAAATTATGTTAAAGTAGCATCAATTGTGTAATGTATGCTTACAGTTTATCTCAGAGCGTGTCTTTTCTTCTCTCACATTTCTACTTGTTGAATGAATTCTGTGAGGCACAACAACCAGGGGCTAGGAAAGAGAAAAAAATGAACAAAAGAAGAGCTTTTGATAATAAGAGATGTAGACTAGTCCATGCATTTTCCTATATTTGGAATAAATTCTTCATTCTAAGTGAAAATATAAATAAGATAATATGGCACTTCTGTAATTTATGTAACTGGAAACACAAAAATCACAATTCATGATACTTACGTGGCCTAAATTCTCACTTGTTCTGAAGTAGAAAGTGACATTTTTAAGGTTTTTAAAAATCAACATTAAAACAAGTACCATAATATATTTTGCCATCTATATGCTTGCACGCGCGCGTGCGCACACACACACCCCCCACTCTCTCTTCTCTCTCTCTCTTAAAAACTTTAAGAGATTAAATACTTCCTATAAAGAACATGAAAAACTAAACAAACACTCATTTAGGGACCTGTTAGTATTCAATTCGAGAAGATACTCATTTAGAAAAATTTTTTCTGAAAACAGGTTACAATCTAAGAACTGCAAGGGGAATGTCATAATGGAGAATAAAAATTCATGCCATTTTTATAGCACAGAATTTACAAAGAACTTTACGTCATTTCATTTTATCTTTAAGGAAACCCTGTGAGACTGGTAGTAACTATGCTATTATTTTCATTTTAAAGATGTGGAAACTAAGGTCCAATGAGGCAAAAGTAACAAAGTCGATAAGTACTGGAGCTAGGATTTGAAGCCAAGGTCTTCTGATTCTGAAACCAGCATCACAACTCCAAGAGGTAATTAATTTTCTAAACAGTGTACTGCCACTCATTCTTTCCTCTATTATCCATGCTAGAATTCCTATCATATCAGTTTTCAATGATCATAATAACCCCCCGCTTAAGAATGTTCAATGGTTCCCCATTGCCTAAGGGATTAAAGGGTAAACTCTTTCCAAAATTGTTCCGATCTACCTTTTCCTCTTTTCCTCCTAAACTGTGGAATTCTGCTAAAGTGTATGTTTATATTTACTGTTACTGAACTCATCCCATTCTTCTTTTGCACATTTGCTTACATCATCTCCCATACCTGGAATTCAAGTCCACATTCTCATTCCTTCTATATATCCCAGTTAAAATCCTAAACATCCACCAGGGCCCACATCAAAATGCCATCTCCACCACAAAGCTTCCTTCATCACCCCCTACCCTGCTCAGATCTCTTACTGAATTTCTTTCTATTTATGCTATTCCAATCAAAAGTAAGCAAGCATTTGTTAAGGGTCTACTATGTGCCTGGCAGTATAGTGACAGTGGTGATACAAACACAAGGAGGACTTTTCATTCTACTGGTTGGACATGACATGTTTATAGATAAATAAAAGATAGACACAGAGTGAACAGTACTAATGACAAGAGGAATCAGTATAGGCCTCTTGAAGGAAGAGGCATTTGACCCATGCTTTGAAAGGAGCTAGGTAGGTAGAGGTGAGCAGGGAGATCATTTCAGGCAAATGAAGGAATTTGTACACAGGGAGAGCCTGGTGACAGAATGCCATGTACAAGGAGCATCATGTAAGCTAGTTGAGCTAGAAAAGAAATTGTCTATAAATCTTGAATTATAATATTTGTGTACATTTATCATCTTCCATAATAAGATCTGTAACACCCCTTCCACCTCTAAATCTATGATCATACAATCCCATAAAATTCACAAGGAACTGACAACTGCTCACGTTCAACATGGAGTTCCCAATGGCTACATAATAAAAGGAAAACAGACGATATATCAAAAAGAACATAGAACTTTCAACTTATCAATTGGGGAAAAAAATTGAGCCTCCTGAGGAACCGAAGAAATGACATGTTAAATAACTCAAGTAGCACATACAATCACCAGACAAAACTGGCAATGTCAATGGCCTCATCTGCAAAAAAAATAACACCATCTACATCCCAGGGTTGTAAGGATCAAATGAGAAAATAACCATAAAGTGCTTCCCACAGAGTCTGGCATATAGTAAGTGCTATATAAATATTATTATTATTAAATTACCAAAGGGATAACTGTATACAATTATATAAAATAATAACAAAATTCAAAGGGTGACATAAGAGGTCAAGAGTATGAGGGGAAAGTGATGGGACTACAATCAATTTATATTACAAAAGAAGTAATTATTGAAACCACCTGGTTTTAGTTAATAAAAAGAAACAAAGATCAGTGAAACAGATTAGAAAAGCAGCATGCTTATTCAGGAGTCCAGTGTGTGTTTGATAAACCTAAGCAAACTATTAGGGAAAGACTTCTAAATTCAAACAGAGCTTGAGAAACCTGGATGGATTTAGACAGTATTTTATACTAAATGTGCTATAATTTCCAAATGCACAATAAATATAAAAAAATCACATCTAAAAGAAGATAAAGTTATATTTATTGTACATGACTATGGATAAGGAAACAATGATAATCAGTTGTGGGATAGAGAATATGATAAAAGAGACAATGCCAATTAATTTACAATATAGCCTATTATTTAAAAAGAATCCTAAACTTGTGCTTTTGCATAAATAAAATCAATGGACCTAGAATATACAGTAATGAAAAATCTTTGGATTAAGCATCTCTGATAAGAGTGTTAAAAATCAAAATAATCAGGGAAATACATATTAACACACCTCTAAGGTATCACTGATCCAATCAAAATAGCAAGAAGTAAAAGATGGAAAAATTAAATATTGGTGAAACTATGGGAAAACAGTTAAGCCAATTCACTGATCACTGAGCTATCCAACGACTACGGAAAGTCATCTGAATTACGTAAGAAAATATAAAAAATTTTCACATCCTTTAACTCAGGGAATCCACTGCTGAGATTATGCTCCAAGAAAGTTATTCAATGAAGCAAGACCCATCAGTACCAAAATATTCATAATAGAGGGATCTGAAATAGCAGACACTTGGAAACTAAACTGACTTCTCTTTTTTTTGACAAAATTACTAAATACTAGTATAGATGAGGGGAATGACATGGAAGTAGCTTATACTACATTTTACCAAAGCTTTGGATAATGTTTCTCATACAATTCTAGTGGAGAATAGTGAGAGTACAGTAATACAACAATATGAATTCAGAACTGGTTAGATGGCCAGATTCAAAGAAAAGCTATCGATGTTTAATGTTAATGTGACATAAGGTATCTAGTGGAATATTCCAGAGACATGTGAGATTTGTTCTGTGATGTTTAACATTTTTATCGATGCCTTCGATAAAGGCATAGATATTATGCTCACCAAATTTGCAGATGACACCAAGCTCAAATATCTGAGTCAGCATCACAAAGAATCCTGACAGGAAAGAGCATCAATGAGACCACTAATACAATATTTTATAGGGATATATGGAAAGTCTCGCACTGCGGTACAAAAAAATCAACTCTACAAGACGAGAAATGGATAGACAGTAGTTGTTCTGAAAAAGGGCTCTGTTAAAAGAGGTGCATAACCTTTAGGAGTAGCAATGTTAAAGTCTAATTTTTTAAATAAATTTTATTTAATAAATTTAGTTTTCAGCAATGATTTTCACAGGAGTTGGAATTACAAATTTTCTCCCCATTTCTACCCCCCCTACTCCAAGATGGCATATATTCTGGTTGTCCTGTTCCCCAGTCTGCCCTCCCCTCCGTAACCCCACTACCCTCCCATCCCCTTTGCCCTTCCTTTCTTGGAGGGCAAGATAAATTTCTACGCCCCATTGCCTGTGTATCTTATTTTCTTGTTGCCTGCTAAAACTTTTTTGTTTTTGAACAACTATTTTTTAAAACTTTGAGTTCCAAATTCTCTCCCCTCTTCCCTTCCCACCCACCCTCCCTAAGAAGTATAAGCAATTTAACATGGGCCACATGCATATCATTATGTATAACCCTTCCACAATACTCATGTTGTGAAAGCCTAACTATATTTTGCTCCTTCTAACCTATCCTCCTTTACTGAATTTTCTCCCTTGACCCTGTCCCTTTTCGAAAGTGTTTGTTTTTGATTACCTCCATCCCCATCTGCCCTCCCTTCCATCATCCCCCTTTTTTTATCTTCTTCCTCCTTCTTTCCTGGGGACGAGATACCCAATTGAATATGTATAGTATTCCCTCTTCAGGTCAAATCTGATGAGGGCAAGATTCACTCATTCCCCCTCACCTGCCTTCTCTTCTCTTCCTACAGAACTGCTTTTTCTTTCTTTTTTTTTTTCAATTTCAAATTTATTTTTAATATGTTTAGTTTTCAGCATTGATTTTCACATGCATTTGAATTACA
>CM053625.1:285288966-285317214 GCA_028646595.1 Phalanger gymnotis | reverse complement strand
CTAATTCTGCCTTTCAAGGCATTCTTCTCTTCATTAGCTTTTTTGGAGCTCTTTTGCCATTTGAGTTAGTCTATTTTTTAAGGTGTTGTTTTCTTCAGTATACTTTTCAGTATTTTTTTGAGTCTCTTTTAGCAAGTCATTGACTTGTTTTTCATGGTTTTCTCTCATCCTTCTCATTTCTCTTCCCAATTTTTCCTCTACTTCTCTAACTTGTTTTTCCAAATCCTTTTTGAGCTCTTCCATGGCCTGACACCAGTTCATGTTTTTCTTGGAGGCTTTTGACGTAGGCAATTTGACTTTGTTGACTTCTTCTGGCTGTATGTTTTGGTCTTCTTTGTCACCAAAGAAGGTTTCCAAAGTCTGAGACTGAATCTGGGTGCGTTTTTGCTGCCTGGCCATGTTCCCAGCCAACTCACTTGACCCTTGAGTTTTCCAGCGGGGTGTGACTGTGTGCAGACTAACGAGTTCTATGTTCCACGCTTGGGGGGATGCACCAGCTCTGCCACACCAGCACTCCTCCTTCCCCAAGAACCCCCAACCTGGACTGGACTTAGATCTTCAGCAGGCTCTTCACTCCTGCTCTGATTTGCCACTTAATTCCTCCCACCAGGTGGGCCTGGGGCCAGAAGCAACTGCAGCTGTAGTTCTGTAGTTGCCCTAACTCCGCTGCCCCCGGGGCAGTGGCTGACCTGCAAACTTCCTGTCCCCAGCAGCTTTTCCCACTAACCTACTCTGTTGTCTTTGGTGTTTGTGGGTTGAGAAGTCTGGTAACTGCCACAGCTCACTGATTCAGGGCGCTAGGGCACCCTCCGCCCGGCTTCCGATTTGGTTGGTCCACGCCGCCCACGCTGGGCTCTGCTCCGCTCAGCTCCGTGCAGGATAGACCTTACCCAGAGACCATCCAGGCTGTCCTGGGCTAGAGCCCTGCTTCCCTCTGCTACCCTGTGGTTTCTGCAGTTCTAGAATTAGTTCAAAGCCATTTTTTATAGGTTTTTGGAGGGACTTGGCGGGGAGCTCACGCTAGTCCCTGCTTTCCAGCTGCCATCTTGGCTCTGCCCCCCGAGAGCATTGTTAAAGTCTAATTTTAATCTGCCCTTTTCTTGTGAGACTTCATCTGGCAGTTAGTGTTTATAACTGGGTAACATGGTTTAAAGACTTGATAAGATGAAGGGTGTCCAAGAGGGTCACCAGGATGGTGAAGGGAATTGAGTTCATGTCATATGAAGGTCGGTTGAAAGAACTGGGATTAGCCTGCAGAAGAGCCTGGGGAAATGGGGAAGTATCATAATTCTTTTCAGGTACCTGAAGGGATGTTCTGTGGAGGACGGATTGGACTTATACTATTTGGCTCCAGAGGGTGGAGCAAGAGCAATGGGTACAAGGTGGGAAGAGTCCAATTCAGGCTCAATTTCAGGCAAAATTCTCAATTAGAACTATCCCAAGTGGAATGGGATGCTTTGAAGAGGTAGTAAATTCCCTCTATTTGGAGATTTTTAAGTAGAGACTGGATGACTATGTAAGTATAGTATGTATAGTAAAAGTCACTTTGGTACACAGAATAGATTAGATAGACACTATAGTGCAGGGGTAGTATGCGTCAGTTACTATCCCAGGTAGTGAAGACAAAAACGATAAAAATGCAACAGTTCTTCCTCAAGTTTATATTTCACTGGAGGACACAACATGTTTATCTAAAAATGTACAAAATATAAGGTAATTTGGTGGTGGGTGAGGTGGAAGTGGGGATAGGAGGGAAGTGGGTCAGGAAAAGTTTTCTATAGAAAATGGTGCTTAAGATGAACTTAGAAGGAAAAAAAATTCTAAGTCAGAGATGAAATGGGTGCACTCCAGTAATCGGGAACAGTAAGTACAAGGAGAGAGACTGGAAATACAATGTCCTACTTGAGGAACAGACAGAAAGCCAATCTGACTGGACCACAGAGCATGGGAAGGGAAGTAATATAACATAATACATAAGAGGTTGGAAACATAGGTTTCAGCTTAGGATTTGAAAGGTTTTTACAAACTAAACAGAGAAGCTAATATTTGATCCTAGAAATAATAGGGAACCACTGGAATTTATCAAACAGGGGAATAAAATGGTCAGTCCTGAACTTTGGCAGTTGGGTGGAAAAAAGAATGGAGGGTGAAAAGATTGGAGACCAATTAATTCATTATTTCAACGTTGAGGTAAGAAGTAAAGAAGCTTCAACTTGGGTGGTATCCACAGGCACTAAGAGAAGACAGATGCAAGAGCTACTGTAGATCTTCCCCAAGAACTGAGGAAGGGCCAAACTGATGGGGATGGAACTTCCTTCTCCTGCTGCTCTCTCTCCTGCCTAAAGTCCAGGTTTCAGTGGTGAAATGGGGCCTCTCATTTGGCTGTGTGGTTTCTATCTCCTGTTACTGTTATGTCCTGACAAATCTCCAACCTCCTCTGGGAAAAGAAATAAAGCCTTCCACTTAATAATTAACATTCACACCTGGTCATACTCTATACATCCAAGATTCTGAGCACCTCTAGGTCACCATCCAAAGCCAAGAGACTGCTCTCTGCATTATCTCCACTCTATCACTTATCTTCAACCTCTCCTTGTCTACTGGCTCCTTGCTTGCTGCCTACAAACATGTTCACGTCTTCTCTATCCTCAAAAAAAAAAAAAAATCCTCATTTGATCCTTCCCCCTTGGGCGACTATCTTCCTACATCTCTTCTATCCTTTGTGACCAAATTTCTTGAAAAGTCGGTCTACAACAGGTGCTTCTACTTCTTTTCCTCTCATTCTCTTCAGTCCCTACAATATAGCATCTGACCTTACATTGCACCAAAGCTGCTCTCTCCAAAGTTACCGACCATCTCCTAACTGCTAAATGCAGTGATCTGTTTGATCTCTCTGTGGTTCTTAACACTGTGATCTCACTGATACCCTCTTCTCTCCAGCTTTTCAGGATACCACTCTCTCCTAGTTCTAGCTATCAAACCTGCTCCTTTTCAATCTTGTTTGATGGATTTTCATCCAGGTCCTGCTGTGTTGGTAAGCAAAATGGGCTCCTTAACACTTAGTTCACAAGTAACCTTGAAGAGTTTGGCTTTTGTTTGCTTTGAGTAATTCAGCTATTTCATTGAATCTTACTAAGTGCTAAGCCCCAGGCCCAAACCCCTATTAGGTGTAAAACCTATGTGGGTGTGGATTGGCAACTAAGGTGGGCCCAAGGTGGGGCTAACTCCAGGGAGGGCCTAGTTTACATGTCTGGGACAGCAGAGGCTCTTAGACTACGTGGGTTTAAGTCCACCTCTTTGTGACGATTTTAGGTCATGTAGGTGAGTTGCACATGTGACTCACCCCTGACGCTGACAAAGATATGAAAGCCAGGGGTTGGCCTCCTCTTCCTTGGAGTTCTCTGCCACAGCAGTGGTGGCACGCATGACTCTGGGCCAGCCCTTGTTCTGAGCTCCCAGGCTGAACCTAGATGTTGGTAACTATGAATTAATTGTATTGGGTCTGTCTGTTTGTAATTTGTTTAAGGGCTCTTGAGATAGTATTGATGAGGACACTCTGGGCAGCTGTAGCTAAGAAGCCCTCCAGCTTGTAAACCCGGATGCTGAGACTTTGTTGAACTCTGGTAACTATGTATTGGGATTTGAATCAGACAAGGTCTGTCTGTTGATGTTTGTAATTTGTTTGTAATTTGCTCTGAAGTTCAAGGTGCTGGCTTTTCCCCCTGAACTAAGTGAATGATACTTGTATGCTGTAAGCTTGCCAACCCTTCACCTTGCTTTCCTTATTAAGGCAGATCAAAAGAACCTGTGTTTTTGTGGCGTGCTGGCAGCTTTCTGGGTGCTGGCTGTGGGTGGATCTTACAGCCCCACAGAAGCTGCTAGCCGGATTGTGGAAACACCTGCCCACTTATCATCGGTGTCACATAAATCTCTTTTCTGGTCCTTCTACTCTTCTCCTTCTATACTGTTTCGTTTTGTAAAGTCATTAGCTCCTAAAGATTTAATTATCATCTCTATGCTGATGATTCTCAAATCTACCTATTCTGTCCTAATCTCTCTGCTGACTTCTAGTCTTGCACTTCCAGCTGCCTTTCAGACATCTCAAATTGCATGTCCAAGTTCAACGTGTCCAAACCTGAACTCATTATCTTTCCCCCAAACTATTCTCTACTCCTAACTTCCCTGCTGCTGTAGAGGGCCACAACATCCTTCAAGTCCTCAAGTTTGCAACTTAAGATTTTCTTCTTGACTCCTGTATCTCCAACCCGCCCCCCCCCCCATTCATTCTGTTGTCAAGGCCTACTGATTTCTTCTTTGTAATTTCTCTCAAATATGCCACCTTCTCTCCTCTCATACTGGCAACACTCTGCTGTCGGCCTTCATCACTTCATACTTGGCCTTGCAATAGCTTGCTGGTGGGTCTGCCAGCCTCAAGTCTCTCCCAAAACAATCTATTCTCCATTCAGCCATCAAAGTGATTTTCTCAAAGTTTGGGTCTGATCACATCTCCCTCTCTTTCACTCAATAAATTCCAGTGACTCTCTATCACCTCCAGAATCAACTTCAAAATCCTATTTGGTGTTCAAAGCCTTTTATAACTTAGTCCCCATTCCTACTGCTTAACACTTTTCCAGTCTTCTCACATCTTCAAGGACCAAGGCACCCACCTCTCAGTTTGAGGTGTTTTCTCTGGCTGCCTCCAATGCCTATAAAGCTCTCCCTCTTCATCTCTGCTTACTGAAATCCCAACTAAAATCTTATCTTCTTCAGGAAGCCTTTCCCAATCACTTTTTTTTTTTTGAGGGGGGAAGGCAGGGCAATTGGGGTTAAGTGACTTGCCCAAAAGTCACACAGCTAGTAAGTGTATCAAGTGTCTGAGGCCAAATTGGAACTCATGTCCTCCTGACTCCAGGGCTGGTGCTCTACTCATTGCACCACCTAGCTGCACCCCCCAATCACTCTTAATTCTAGTGCCCTCTCTCTTTCAATTATTTCCTATTTATCCTATATATAGCTTGTTTATACAAATGTCTTTGCTTGCTGTCTTCCCCACTAGATTATGAGCTCCTTGAGGGCAGGGATACCTTTTGCTTCTTTTCGTGTCCCAGTGCTTAAGACAGTGGCTAGAACACAGTAGTGGGGAAGGATGAGAATAAGCATTTATATAGCATACGCTCAGGGCTAGGCACTGTGCTAATTAAGCATTTTACAAATATCTCATTTGATCCTCATGACAACCCTGAGAAGTGCTATTGTCCTCATTTTATAGTTGAAGAAACCGAGGCAAACAAAGGTTAAATGACTTGCCCACATACACGCATCTAGTAAGTATCTGTGGCCAAATCCAAATCTTTGGTGTTTCTGACTCCTGGTCACCTAGCTACTTAAAGGTCTACATATAAGTAACTTAATTATCTTAATGACTGAGGTGAAAATGACAAGATATGGCAAATAACTGGATTTATTAAGTGAAAGAAAATGTGAAGTTGAAAACACACACACACACACACACACACACACACACACACACACACACACATATATTCCAAGGTTGTGAATTTGGTGACTGGAATGCTCTCAACCCAAGTAGTTAAGTTTAGAAGAGGGGTAGGATATGGATCACACTGACACAGAGTCTAATAATATTATATCTACGTTTATCCATTGCAAATCCACTGCCAAAACAAGAACAAAAGAGCCTAAGGGGGCCCTTAGTCAGAAAACATGATTTTCTGGCTAAGTGGAAAGAGATGACGGCCATAGGCAATTTTGTGTTAGAATAGAAACTTGCTTATAACACTTTACAGAGGACAGGATATAAGTTTAAGCAGGAACACTTCATAATATAAATAGTTTGAATGAGGCCCAGCACTCTATCCACTGTACCACCTAGTTGTCCAAGCTGTGATAAAGCTATTTTCCTTCAGGAGCATTTTGATTATCTCCCAGCTATCATCTGCAGAAGTTTACAACTGAAATTCTAGATTCATAAGAACACAAAGTAATTTCCACCCTAGCTAAGGAAGTTCAAGTATGCTTCTTACATCACAGAAATTTGCTAAATTCAATTCATTTCCCTCCTATGTTAAAAACCACACCTTAAAATTAATCAAGAGAAGAACTAAATAGTAAAAATGAAAGATCCCACTGAAAGGTAATTTAGCAGATTACTCTGGAAAAGTCTCTACACACGCCTTACAAAACACAGTTCCTTCCCCCAAGATGGTCATCTTGAGACCAAGCATAACCTCAGATCTGTGTCGATCTCAGGATGACAACTTGAAAGGATTTGGAAGGGGCACCTGGTGCAGTCATCTCCTTTCATTTCTCTGAAGACTGAGGCGCAGAGAGGCTCACTGACTTGCCCAAAGTCACAATGGTGGTGAGCATCAAAGCCAGCACTGGATCCCAGGCCCTCAAACTATAAACAGAACACTTTTTTCCTCTAGATTCCACTGTCCATATGGGAATAAAATATCTCATTTGCACTCTCGGGAACTGGGGAAGTCTTTCTGTGGCTTTCATTATTAAAAATTGAATTTCCTCTAGCAAGGCCAATGAAGCCATTGGCTTCCTTTAGTTTGTTGCTGCTTAAAACAGATACATGAGGCATGGCTGTACTGACTACTTCAGCTGACAACTACTATTACCTGGGTCATTATAGGGAACATGAGCTTTTCAGTGTCACTGTTACTAGGAGTGTTAGCTGTGAAACTTCCCCTAATTTCTGAACTTGTTCTCTAACACACAGACTAAATGAGTCAATTGCATTCTGCACAAGCCCATCAAGGATCTTTTCTGGAGCTCTTCTATCTGGAGCAATGAGTTTTAATTACTACTCCTTCCAAATCGATTTAGTAAGAAGCAGGATAAAAATGGGAGGATGGGACTCTTTTTGCAAAGGAAAGGGGTAAAATCTATTTCCAAGTTTGGCAGGGGCATATGTTATTTGGCTCCTTTTTTTTAAAGAGAGAATTTCTAATTTGCTTCCTTCATTACATCATCAAAAATAATAATTCTACAGGATCTTCATGGACTTACAAAAAAATCTCAGTGGTAAACAAGTCTGTCTCATTTTATAGTTGAGGAAACTGAGATTCATTAAGGTTAAGAGACTTGTCCAAAGAAGGTAATGGTAGCAAAGCCAGGATTTGAACCCAGGATCTCTGAGTCTAAATACAGTGCTTTTCAACCTTTTCTGCATTGACTCGCAATATGCTTCCTCCTAGAGAAGCAATATTAATGGGTTAGCAAGCATTTTCTAAGAGTAATTTACTTAGACTAAATCCTCTAATTGATGCCATCTTTTTATTCACTGTTTTATTTCTAGACTTCCTTGATAATTTCAGCCTAATTTTGAATAAGTATATAAAATATCACCTACCAATAATTATCAGAGTTGATTATAGCTATGAACTGTAGATACAAATAAACATTTTAAAATGTCAACAATTTTTAATGGAGAAAAAATAATATATTTCCTTTTGGGGAGAGGTAGAATGAGAAAGAGACAATGAATATTGAGTGGGGAGTAGAACAGTCTTACCTCAGGATCATCATCATCAAAATCATGGTAAGTAGTATGATCTGGATTATTCACTTTGTCCAAAAGTTCAATAGCCAAAGATCGGGTTAAAGGTTGTGTGACAAAGGGGTGCTATGAGATTAGAGGAAACAAGAAGTAAAGTATATTAAAAAGGTAAGTGGGTG
The DNA here is from genome assembly GCA_028646595.1 of Phalanger gymnotis. Taxonomy (NCBI): domain Eukaryota; kingdom Metazoa; phylum Chordata; class Mammalia; order Diprotodontia; family Phalangeridae; genus Phalanger; species Phalanger gymnotis. The sequence goes on along the minus strand of CM053625.1, from coordinate 285,309,504 downwards.
ACTTTTTACCTAAAGACAGAAATATTCAGAAAACAAAATACCTGCAATAACTTTTCAGCTGTTGGCCTTTTTTTTGGATTTTTGGTAAGTGCCATTTTCACAAAATGATGAAAACTATTTGACCTAATAAATTAAACAATGGCATTATGAGCGTTTATAGTTAAGTCACGTAAACATTTAAGTGAACATCAAGAAAATACTTACCATTTCATTTTGTCCTTTAGCTTTGGTGGCTGAAAGTTGCTTTTTGTCATTAAGAACAATGCTCTAAAAATTAATAATAAATTATTAGCCAATGATTTTAATTATTTTTAATAAATTTCACATTGTTAAATGACTTTACTATGAAAATTTCAGTTGCATTTATATGCAATTTAGGAAGACCAAAATTAGAGAAATTACCTGTAGATTATAAATACTTTTGTAAAATTCTCATTTAGGCATCTGATTTTTATATAAAAATACATGTTCCCTCTTTTTTTTTTGATTAGGATTAAAAAAAGAAACAAAACTAACCTCATTGGATGCAAATCAAACATGGGAGGCTGGAGTTCTGCAAGCTCTATCGCAGTTATCCCCACGGCCCACAGGTCACAGAGCTGGTTGTATCCACCCTTCCTTTCAACTGCAGCCACTTCAGGAGCCATCCTGAGGAGTATATTACAGTAAACGTTTATTTGATGTTTTCCTCCACAGACAAAAAAAAAAAACACTTAAGATGTTTAGAAATCTTTTCTCCCTTTAAGTTTGATATACTTTTGTTTTATAGATCTAATTTTCTATGCATCCAAGATACCCTGACATGTCCCAAATCTTTTTAAAGATTTGCTTTCTTTCCTTTTCTCTGCTCTAGTATCTTCCTTTGACACTGTCTAAACTGGCTGGCTTAGACAATGGGAGCTCTAGGATTGAGCCCTGATGATCACTCAATCTGAATGATGCCCAACTCATGGTCTCACAAAGTCAGTTTAAAGAAAAATTTACTCATACTAGCTGTTTGGCATCAGGACGACTCACAGTTGGATGACTAAATTTTTTATTATAACCCTCAGAATTGTTAACATGTGGACACAGTCAAATAGACAATGATTTACAATTAGGATAAAGATTGCCTGCATAAGAGACTTTGCAAAAATATTTTATTTTTTCTTAACTATTCTACTTAGTAGCAAATAAGAAATTTTTGAAAAGCCTACAAAAATTAATGTATCTTCTTGACATTTTTTTTGGTTGAGGTAGGAAGGCAGGGCAATTGGGGTTAAATGACTTGCCCAAGGTCACACAGCTAGTAAGTGTGTCAAGTGTCTGAGGCTGGATTTGAACCCAGGTCCTCCTGACTCCAGGGCCAGTGCTCTACTCACTGCACCACCTAGCTGCCCCAATGTATCTTCTTTAAAAAAAATTATCTGGAGGAATTGAATTGCCATCGAATTTTACACTGGAATGTTTGTTCCTTTTAAATTTGATACAGCTTTGTTCTAATTATAGCTCTATCAAATTTGTTTTGCATAACATTCTCTCTCTCTCTACATATATATATACATACATACACACACATATACACACATATACATATAATTTATAGTATGTTTTTTGTTTCTTGCTTTCTTAATGGTGGTTGGGGGAAAGAGAATTTGCAACTGAAAAGAAAAACAACTGAATAAGAAATTTATCAGATCAAATAAAATATTTGGGTACTGTTCTTTACAGATGTAAAAAAAAATGCTCAAAGTCAACAATTTTATAATGAAAAATGAGATCCCTATTACTCTAACTTTTACATTCCAAAGCAGCATTTTAAATAGGGTGGCCTTACAACAGTCACCTAAATAAATTTTAAGGATTTTTAGAAACCAGGCTTCCCTAAACACATCTCTCCTACTTGTATGATGCTATACCGTATCATGCTACTTGTAGATGCCATAAAGTCCATTATCAGAAATTCACTCTTTTCCACTTAGAAGGGACCAAACCTCCCAAATTAAATGTGGTGCAAAAGCACTAATTAGGCATCTGATTCTACTATTTCCAGAAGATCTTTAAGTACAAAGTAGGTGATAAGCAAATGATTGTTGATTGATTGACTTGGATATGAGGCAAACACTTGAAGGTATTTTAAAAGACCAAGAGATTCTAAATACAAATATTCTAGGAGGGAAAACATTTTAAAGCCAAAACAACTAACAACTTGAAAGGGAATTCTTGTCCAAAAGGCAGACATAATACAGACAAGAGGGGAGGAAGGATGGGAGAACAGTAAAGCCTGGTCTAGAGAAGAACTAGAAGCGAAAGTTTCTAAGACTGACAAAAACAAAATTCTACTAATTTATAATTCTGCTGGAAGTTAATCCAATTAATTGATATGGATTTATGAATGTATCTGTGATTTAAACTATGCAATTGTTCAGTTAATTGTTCAGTTGTTTCAGCTGCGTCTGACTCTTCATGACCCCGAAGGGGGTTTTCTTGGCAAAGAAACTGGAGTGGTTTGCTATTTTCTTCTCCAGCTCACTTTACAGATGAAGAAACTGAGGCAAATGGGGTTAAGTGACTTGCCCGGGGTCACAAAACTAGCAAGCGTCTGAGAAGGATTTGAACTTGGGAAGATGAGACTTTCTGATTCCAAGTCCAGTGCTCTATCCACTGTGCCACCTAGCTGTCCTAATTTAAATTACAGTAAAGCTTAATTTTGTAATTTTAATTTGGCTTAGCTGGATTATTGTAACAGTAAAAATTTTAAAAGGTTCCTGTTTAGTGAAAGAAAAATTATCTCCTTTGTCAATAGAAAAAGGTTTTAAGAAAGAACATTAAAAACTATAAACTACCTTACTATAATTTAATAGGTTTAGATAAAAATAAAAGAGATTTGGACTAAATATTCTCAACTCCCTTCCAATTCTAAATCCTATGATTAATTAAATTTAACAAGTGCATTCACTCTATGTGTTTTAGTATTAATGCATTACTGAAGCAAGGTGGACACTGGACAAAGAGTCTCATAAAATTAGTCTAAGATATAAGCATCATCCACAACCAGCATTTACTATGCTGCTAGTCTTTGTAGGATTACTATCTTTGGGAACACGGACACATGAATGGAAAAGCCTTTAATTTATTATTTAACTGAAGAGACAGAATACAAGAATTTATCACCCCCCCACCCCCAATAATGATAACGTAATGAATGCCAAATGGTGATGGCAACAGCTATGGGACCTTTACAAACAATATCTCCTTTAATCTTTACAAGATTTTTCTGAAGTCAGCACTACAATTATCACCTTCATTTTACAGATGACAAAAGGAGCTTAAACAGATGAAGTCAGTTGCCCATAATCCCACAAGCAGTTGAGTATCTGCGTGGACACTTGACCTTGGGTCTCTCATGATCTCAAGTTCAATGTTATTTCAATTGCCCCACTTGGCCTCTCTGAGGCTTACAGACCCTAAGTCCTATAAGACCTTAGAGAAGAGAGGATGGCAGGAGATATTAAAGATCCTGGGAATGGTTTCTGGCAGAGATGAGACCCAACATGTCGGACCTTATAAAAAGGGTGGGGCTTAAGTAGGATACATAAGGCAGGGCAACAGGGCATGGAAAAGGAGAGAGTTCTTTAAAAGCCCAGAGGAAGGAATGCATTCTGAGAATGATGAGCAGGCTACTTTTGTTAAAGAGAATAATTCTTAGATGAGAATAGTGGAAGACAAAGGATGGAAAGGCAAATGTGGACCAAATTCTTTAAAGCAATGCTAAGGAAGTTAGCATTTATTTCAGTAGAAAATAGAATGTCATTCAGAAGAAATCAGGTATAGTGGGAAAACGTAGAGAAAGAGATTAGTTGGATTAGTATAATAGTGATCACATAAGTGTGATTGTGATGCTGGCCCACAGTTAACTGGTAATATGCATTATCATTATGAAGTTTTGCTGGAATACTTCTCATAGCAGAAATATTTTCCTATAGTTCCCTCTTATAAATTAATAAAACTCCAATGCCTGTATTTGTCAGTTGTAGGCAGTATTGCTGTCTTACATCACTAACACAGTATTTCTGCCTCACATGCTTTCAAAAAAAAGGTAAAAGTCACATTTGGTTTTTTTTCCTCTTGATTTAGCTATCTTTTCAATCTGTTCCTAGAAATTCCAAATATCCAGTTTATTTTTTTTCTGATCCAGAAGGAAAATGTTTTGTAAAACAAACTCAAATACAACTTTAATATTCGAATTCAATTAAAATAAAATTACCAATATGGTGTGCCAATGAAAGATTTCCGTTTGGCAATCGTAGCTGTTATCTGTGCAGATACTCCAAAATCAGCTATTTTAAAAAGAGGGAGGAAGATTGTTAAAAAAGGGAACTGTTTTTACAAGGAAAACTTTTAAAATCTAAATGCAAAAAAAGGATTTTAAATCATACTTTTAAATTAAACAAACAGAAACCTAGCAGAAAGGCTAAATTGTTATTTATGATTTGTGCTATTTAAGCAAATATAGAACATCAAATTTATACATATTAAAGATTGTCATCTAATCCCAAATGAATTAAATTTCTATGGAGGTTGACTCCAATATGATATCAAAGGGAATTCCACATATGTAAGGAAAATGGGTTGGGAGATTTATCATACAGTGAATTGTTCCATTAGATTATTACTACAAAAAAATTCTTAACAGAATTTTCTAAATAAAAGGTTCAAAGAATCCTGGAAACAAACACAGGGATCTTAAAAAATTACATATAAGACCTCTTCTTCCCATTCCTTCCTAGCTTTAAGCAGAATCAAATAAGTCACCAGGAACACATGTTGATCCATTTTATAAAATAACATGACCAAAGAGGGTAGAAAAATCTCATATTATAACCCATCACTATTATCAGGTATTATTTGAGATTTTATTTTTCAGATGTAATCTTGAGTTCTAGATCACTAATGGGTTATTTCTATATAGAACTGAACTAAAACTACACATGACATTTTGCCATGATCCACCAGGTCCAGCCCTACTCATATAAATTAGAATCTTAATAAACTGTGTTCATAACTAATCATGACAGTAAGATAAGTATCTTTATAGATCAATTAGGATGAGTTGGTTAAATATTATCTGATCATTTTCTTTGCCCTATTTGTACTTGTAAGTACATATACATCTTACGTGTACTGAGGATATCTGATTTGCTGTTAATATTAACTGAGAAATTATTCCTTGTCAGAGGATTATAGATGATGGCATTCGAGTTAATTCCCTCATATACTACAGTTTGAGCCAATGAAAGTCATGAAATAATCCCCTCAGATGAATTTCTAAACTAAATTTTTAAACACCATCAATGTACAAATAATATTCCTATATAGGCCGAATCCCTAATCCAGCAACATGCTATAGAGGATCTAACAAATCCTTCCTCAGACATTTACTAACTGCACCTGTGGGCGAATCCCTTAATCTCCTGGTGCCTCAGTTTCTTAATCTGTAAAATGAAGGGCTAGACTTGATTGCTAGGATCCTTTTCAGCTCTAATTCTATGAAATACATCCTAATTATCTGCTGAGTAACTAACACACCTTTTGGCATGATGCTCTCAACATGCCTCAATATTAGCACTCACAAAGAACTTTATACTTTTCAAAGCCTGCTCACATATAACATCTAAATGGAACCTCGTAACAATGTGGAAAGGTAGGCAGGGTGATATTATACACATTTGAAGGATGAATGGGCAATGAGAACTTAAGCTGATTTGCCTTAGTCTCCAAAGAATCTAGACATCTTAGAATTCTTTCACTGTATCATCCCATATATTTTTTATTTCTATCATCTTTCTCAAATTCTTAAATTTGAATAGAAGTTTAACATCTTTTTTTCTTAGCAAACATTAGTATATTTGATGTAGAAAGTGAAATTAGTTGTTTGAAACTTGGTAAAAGCACAAGAGAGGTCTAAATAATACACTTCTCTCCCACATATTTTCTTTATTGACTGCTATATGGACTAAAGAATTTCCACAGTAGAAAATTATTGTAATTAAATTAGCAAAACACTACCACTTGTGAGACATAGAAACAACATCATTATTAGGTAAAATGGTATTTTTTACTAACTTGACAAATATTAAATACTGTTTTACCTGTAAAAAAACTAATCTTATGTGAAAACCATTATATTTTAACATAGAATCTATAAATGCACAAAATTTCAAATTACTTACCTAATTTCACATGGCCATTATCTGTTAATAGAATATTTGCTCCCTTCAAAGTGAGAAAATGTTAGTTAAAATTATGCAACTTATATTCCCTTTAATTAACAAATGTACCAATGGTTAAAAAAATTTAAATATTCAAAATGTTGACATGCAACAGTTTCAAAAAATGTTTAAATGTTTAATTACACAGAACTCATTAACCTGTTAATCAATAAGTTTATAGCCTAATTTACCATTTATCTTCCACAGGGTCTCATTACTTTAAGAGAGATTCTACTTTCTTCAGCACTTTAAAAAACTGATTAGCATATGTTAATATTCAAGTGTTTTATTAATCTTTGGATACTATCATTTTTCCACTAATAAGTTAAGAGAACAGAACTTGAATCATTCATAACTTGAGTTTACTTTCCTGCTTAAGAAAGTAACCTGAATAAAATGTGTCTACTTGATGGAGCCTCAGCTAGAAGACGCCTTAAGCAATGCACACCACCACTAGCCCTGTAGACATGATTCTCTAGCACCTTTGTAATTTTGGCTATTTGTCCTGAGTTCAGTGAAGATGAATAATACTATTTTTTAACAATGTGCTAATGAGTCATAGACGGCTATTTTATGGGATTTACATAAAACTTGTTAGTAGTAAGGAGAGAAAAGAGTTAGAGATAGAAGGAGAGAATAAAAACAACAAAAAAGGAAGGTTCTCTAACAGGATTCTTTCCAGTTGAGGGCCCATCATTATCAGTGCAGACCTAAGAATCCCATTCAATTCAAAATAGTTTATCAACACCTACTATATGCCAGGCACTCTGTGAAGCTTAGGGAAAAGGAAAAAGCAAGAAAGAGAAAAGGAAAAAAAAAAACAAGAAAATAGTGAGAGAGAAAAAAAAACTCACAAATGTTGAGGGGAAAAGATATGTCAGGAAGTTGTGTGGCAGTAGAAATTCTCTGAGAAGTCACAGAATAGCAGCTAGACCACAGACTGCTGACCACAAAGGCACAGTGATTAAAGGACAATTTGTCATTTAGCAGGTTAAATGAAAGCCATTAGAATATGGTCATTTGGGTAATCTTCAAATTACTCACTTTGATGCCCTATCAACATTACTTCACTAACATATTAAGAGCTTTCTTTAATGTAAAGATACGAAAGTTTCAAGAAGGCCCAATTTTAATAAGGACTTAAGAACCTTAGAGACTATGAAATAAAACTAACTCAGAGACTATGCACTAGAAGAAAGTTCAGATAAATTCAACCACAGCATCATCATTATTTACTGAAGTGCTAGATGTCACTCATACAAAATATTTTTACCAGCAACATTTCATTTTCAATGACAAAACAAGAAAATAAAGGCAACTCTGCATAACAAGTTTTACCAAGAGAAAAAAAAATTTTTAACAGAGGACTGAAATAAAATTATAATGAAACATACATACCTTTATATCTCTATGCATTTTTCCTTTACTGTGTAGATAATATAACCCCTGAAAGTCAGAAGAAAAAGAGATTTATGTTAGAAAGCAAATCTTATATTCAGAATATAAGAGTATTATACTTATAATGTCAAAAAATTAGGTAAAAATCTACAATTTGCTCCTTTGAATTTACTTTAAAATAATGGCAGAGTCAAATAAATGATAAATTCAAATACCAAGAGTAGTAACAAATATTCACATACCAGACAGAGATACAATAACCAAATGAACAAATTCTGTAAATAGTTTAGAAACATAACACATAGGACTGATATATCATTTCCCACTATGACAACTCAAATTTCTTACTTGAATGCCAAAGAAGGGTAGGGTAAATACAGTATGTATAATAACAGAAACACTGTCTCAAGGGACCTAAAAGATTGTAGTTCTAGTTATATTTTAATTTTTAATTTGAAAAATAGATCCCCCCTCACAAGGGACACATCCATTGTACTATTAAAAACTGAAGTATAATGTTTAACTGGTACTTTGCTAAGTTGCTAAACCTGAAACATAGTCAGATGAATCAAATTCTACTCATTTTTGTACGAAAAGACAGAGTTCTTTAAAATCAATGTTTCAACTACCTGTAGTGTTTCTCTGCTAACGTATGCAATCTGCTGTTCTGATAGAGGTCCAGTCACTGAAATGGGGGAAAAAAAGTGTCAAAAGTCTTACAAGTTTCAGTCCATAAACAATCAAATCATACATGCCAGCTACCTATCTTTTCAAGACTCCCAGTTATATAGTATACTGATAAGGTGCTTTTTTTTTTCTTTTTCCAGTTTGCCTCTTTAAATATGGAATAGAGGGTTGTATATTGAGAAAGGAATTGGAGTTTTTAAGCAATTTAGCATTACGAGCAAATGAGAGGTATCTATAAGGGAGACCATTCCTTGACCTGAATGAATTCCTAATGATTGAGATGGTCTTTAAATAACCATCCAACATCTACCTAAACTGCAAAATGTTACAAAATTTTGAGTAAGGTTACTTGGAGCATTTCAGTTCATTGAAAGAAAACTGTCTATGCCATTTAATCCGTTCAAAGTAGGAGAGGATTTATAGGCTTGAAAACAAATTATATTAATTTCTGTGGATTTAGAACCACCCAGATTTGAAGCTTTGCAAATGGGCCCTTTGACATACTAGGTAGAGGGAAATGCTCAGCATTTTTGATATGACACAGTTTTTGTTGGTCTAAAACTGCTCATGCTGAATTTAATAACCCTCAATATGTGTCGACATTTTGGACCAGCAATGACACTAATTAAATATTCTGGTATACTCAGGTAAATATTACAAAACACACTTTAATAAAGACTGCAGCTTAAGCCAAGAGATTTATTGAAGGGCACATTTTAGTGAAAGTAGTGATACAGATACTAGCAAATCTTCTGATTTGGTTCTTCAGGGCCTTGATTATCTAGTATCCCTGTCTTCCTCTCACCTTTATTTCCCACTGCTCTTCTCATATGCTCTCTGACTGAGCCAGGGATTTTCACATGTACCATATTACCCCAACCTGTTTATTCTGTACATGCTGTTCCCAATATACCCTTTCTTTTCTCTGCCTTTCCAAATATTAATCATCTGTCAAAGCCTAGCCTAAGTTCCACCCCTCAACAAAAGCCTTCTAAGAATAATCTGGTGACATGGTACCAAATTCATCTTGTCATTTTCTTATTTCATTTATTTTCAGTATAAAGTCAAAATACAAAATATAAAAATACTATGTCCATGTATCACCGACTACATGTAATCATTGTACAAGATGTTTGGAAGATATAGAGGCAAATAAGAAACGCATTCAGCCTATAATTTAGGAGAGAAAATAAGACAAGTACACAAACAGCAATAATATATAAAACAGAAACCCAATATATGAAAGGTGCTAAGTGGTGTGAGAAATTCAAGGAATAAATCACTTACAACCTGAGGGGGTTACAGAAGACTTCCTGAAGCATATGGTATCTGAGTTGGGTCTTAAAAAATAGGTAGTGTTTCAAGAGGCAGAGACGATGGAGAAGAAGAGGGAGGGAGAGAGAGGGAGAGAATGGGGAGAGAGAGAACGTTTGCATGCGTGCACAGGAGAGAGAATGGGGGAGGGAGGAAGGGGAAGGTGGGAGGGAGGGAGGGAGAACGTGCACATGCATGAGCAAAAGGGACAGGACAGTATGGGACACATTTATAGATCAGTGACTACTTGAATTTGAACTTAAAGGGAAACAATGATATAAAGCTGGAAAAGTGGGTTGTAGGGCCTTGAATGCTAAGCCCACAAGTATGAATGAACTTGATTCTATAAAGACAACCAAGAGTCCCTTAATATTTTTGAGCAGAGTGACATAATCATATCTACGCATTAAGAATATTAATAAAGCAGTAGTGTAGGTCATTTGGAAAAAGACAAAATGGTAAGGCATGTGTTGGGGGTGGGGGGATTTAGAATGCTGAGGAAGGTACTCTAACAGCTAAGGTGAGAGGTAATGCAGGCCTGGCCTGGTATGTCAGTGTAAATGAGAGGTACTTTTGAGATAAAAAGGGCAAAGCTTGATAATGCACTTGGGAGAAAGCCTGTGAGAGGAAGAACCAAAGATGACACTGAGATTTTAAGCCAGCAATTAGGAGAACAATTACTGATAAAAGAAATAAGGGAAGGTATTCAAGGGAAGTATGGTAAATTTCATTTTGGACATGCTATGTTGAAGATGCTAGTATGACATGCAGGTGCAGATTACAGTAGGAAAGGGTAGAAAGAAAGATCCTGTTTCCTGCCTTGTTGCACAGTTTCCTAAATAAATCATTATCCACAGCCACCTTGCCTTTCTTGGAATAAGCACTGATGATGATATATTTATGTAATATTTTACAAAATGCAAAGTTATTTCTTTATGACAAACTTGGACAGTTAAGTAGTATGAGCATTATTATTCACATTGTATGTGAATGTAGATTCACATTGTATGTAGAATGTAGATGAGTAAATTGAGACACAGGGAGGTGAAATAGTTTGATAAAGGTTAGCTACTAAGTGGTGGGGCCAGGATTAAAATTCGGGTTTTCTGAGTCCCAATGCTCTTTCTATAACACTGTACTACCTGTCAAGATAGCAAAAAGGAGCTATCTTTAATCTGCCAAAATCAGAGGCAGACACAGTCCCTCAAACTTTGTATTCCACAATGTTAAATAGATGTCCTCCCTTTGAAGCCAGGGCAGAGCTTTCTTGCAGAGGAGGAAGAGAATATATTCTTAGAGTCCCATTATCTATCCAGACTCTCTGAAGTACTATGGGACATGAAAATCCAGTTTGTTGTGCCCTGACATAAAGGATCTAGATTGTTCATCTACAAACTGTTCACATATATTTAAATATTAACCTATGGGAGTAATGTAATGCAACTTTTTCTTTCCAAATTACTTTCATCTCTATACAATGTAAATAAAAAACTATTCACCTTTTAGAAAAATATAAATTTTGACTTACCATGATATATGTCTTGCAAAGAACCACCTCCACAAAACTCCATGCAAATCCATAGTTTATCTCGCCTATTAATAAAAAAGGATGGCTTTGTGACTTTCTTATGGTTACATTTATAAATTAAGTTAACAGATATCTTAATCATATTATAGCAAAATGCAATTTTTATTAAAAAATTTCATTTAATCTCTGGGAGTTAATGATTTACTTGTAATAATGTATCTTTAACTCAAACAAGAAAATAATTTTACTAGGGCTAAATCAATTTTTAAAAGGAAAAAAAAAAGCTGAAACTTTAGATATAAAAAGCCAAACCAAAATATTTTCTTGCCTTCTATGATCACCCTACTGTGCTATCTTTGACTTAATACTGACCTAGGAAGAAATTATGTAATTACGATAGGCTCTCATTAGCTTCTCTAAGAAAATGGAGATCCTCCTTTCATTATTGAAAGTTTAAATATACTTTATTTACCCATTTGTCTGATAGTAAACAATTATTTTCAAAGCACATAAAATATTTCAAGATTCTAAAATAAATATTTCTGCAAAAGCATCATTGTAAGGTTGTAGCTTACAGGCCCACTGTAGCTTTAGAAGGTAATCTGTAATCTTTATCCATGGAAGGGACATCCTAATCAACAATATTACAGATCCTTGAAATATTGGAGTGACCACCATTGTAAGCTTGCTATCTCTGGGAGCAAATCCATCAAGTAAGAAGGCAAAAAAGGAAAAAAAAAATAGCTTCATTTGGTAGACTTAAACTAAAATAATAATAAGCCAGCAACACTCAAAATACCTCTCAGAAACAGTGCTATTTATAATTTTACTATTTATTTGTTTGCCTTTAAGCAAAATTTCTAAGTCCAGTTCCATTCTTACCCAAAGTCTGGGCAAAAGTATTATAGAAAATTTACTAGCAAAGATTTACTCAAGAATTGTAGCACACACACAGAGAACACATCCTCTTTTGAATAAGGTAATTAAAAAGAGCTAGACGGTTACATAAAATTCTATGCTAGAATCCCTAAGTCTGCATTTCAGGAAACTAATGCCCACAGAAGTTATTAGTAAATAGTTTGTTTCTCTTATATATCACTCCACCCTCCCTCCATAATAGAGGCCTCCCTTGTAAAAATAAATATAGTGAAATAAAACAAGTCAATACATTGGACATGTCTAAAAATGTATTTCTCCTTCTATATCTTTAATTCATCACTTCTGCAAAGACACAGAATATAAATTTCATTACCAGTAGTCACTGTGTTGATCAGAGCCTTTGAAATCTAACAATGTTGTTTTTCTTTACATTACTATGATCACCATGAAAATTGTTCTTCTAGTTATTTTGCTCTTTATCAGTTCCCATATCTTTCCCAAGCCTTTCTGAATTCTTCATATTTGTCACTTTTTTTAAATATATATTTCATTTTCAATTTATGCAATAAAACAAGAATTTCCATAACATAGCATAATAAAAGATGAGTACCCATGAAACAACAAATCTATTATGTAGAAATTGCTATTCCTTTTAAATATATAATAAAATTATCATGTAAATTTCTTTTTTTCTTCCTTACCCCATCCCACCCTAGGGATGGCTAACATTAGACACAAATTAAGGGACGTGTATGTATTTGTGTGTGTACAAACACACACATACACACGCACACACACATACACATATGTAATTATTCCATACATTGTCTATCAGTTTTCTCTGGATGCAGGTAGTATCTTTCTTCATATGTCCTTTATTATTAATTTGGATATTTTTAATAGTCAAAATGACTTATTTGCTCAAAGTCATTCTTAAAACAATATTGCTATCCCTGTATACAATGTTTTCTTGGTTCTGCTCATTTTGCTCTTCATTATTTCATGCAAGTCTTACCGTATTCTTCTAAGACCACTGAGCTCATTATTTCTTTTAGTTTTCAACATTCGCTTCCATAAATTTTAAATTTTCTCCCCCTCCCCAAGACAGCATGCAACCGATATAGGCTGTACATATACATTCCCATTAAACATACTTTCACATTAGTCATGTTATATAGACGAATTAGAATGAATGGGAGTAACAAGGAAAAAGAAAAACATAAAACAAAACAAAAAAAGAAAATAGTCTGCTTCAATCTGCATTCAGACTCCATATTTCTTTTTCTGGATGTTGACGGCATTTTCCATCAGGAGTCTTTTGGAGTTGTTTTAGATCCCTGCATTGCTGATAAGAGTTAAATCTATCGAAGTCAGTCATCGCACACTGTATACAATGTTCTCCTAGTTCTTCTCACTTCATTCAGCATCAGTTCATCTATGTCTTTCCAGGTTTTTCTGAAGTCCACCTGTTCATCATTTCTTATAGCACAGTAGTATTCCATCACAATCATTTACCACAACTTGTTCAGTCATCCCCCAGTTGATGGGCATCCCTGCAATTTCCAATTCTTTGCCACCACAAAGAGAGTTGCTATAAACATTTGACCCCTCCACTTCTTAGCACAAAGCATTTCTCAACTAATGGCCATACACTTTGTTTCCCATTCTTTGCAGGCCCAACAAGAGCTGCTATGAATCTTTTTGTACATATATGTATTGTTTTCCTGTATGTCTCCCTCTAGAAGTCTTTGATCTCTTTAAGGTTATACCTTGTAGCAGGTATAGATGAGGTCAAAAAGAATATGCTTTTTAGTGAGTTTGTGGTGTTAATTCAAAATCATTTTGTAGTATGGTTGGAATGATTAGAAGGCTCCACTAACAATGAATTAGTGACCTCTCCTACAGTTCCTCTGATATTTGTTATTTTCTTCTTTTGTTATCGTTGCCAATTTGACAGATAATGACATTGTCCACTTAGCTTATTGTAATTATCATAGCCTCTCATGTAATAAAGAATTATTCCCCCAGCCACAGTAGTGAAACATGATCTCTTACACTTTCCTCCATTAAATAAGGATGTGACCTTTTATATTTGGATCCACTTGGACCTTAACAAGGCATATGGTGTAAGAACTAGACTAAACCTAATTTCTGCCAGACTGTTTTCCAATTTGATTCTTACTCCAACAGCTAGTGTCCTTGGGTTTCTGCATGCTACACTATATTCAACTGCTTCTGGGTTTACCCAAGATGTCCAATGATTAACTTTTCTATTTTTTAAACATTTTCCCTTGAGAGTCATTCTCAATCTTTTGTTTCTACTGATACATTAACAACTCCTTGGTACTTTAACTGACATAGTAAGAAGTCTGCAGATCAATTTCAAAGATTATGGCATCTGAGAGTTGAAAAGGACTTTGGAGGTCATCTAGTCCGACTTAAACACAAAAGGAATCCCAATATAACATACCTAACAATTGGTGCCCAGCTTCAAAGATGGCAAACCTATATCCTCTCCTGACAGGCAAATAATTTTTCAGGTAAACTCTAAATGATGGAAAATTTTTCCTGACATTTTGAGTCTGAATTTTCAACTTCCACCCAGTGCTCCTGCTTCTGCTTTTTGAAGTGAAGCAAAACAAGTATAATTATCTCTCCATGTGACATCCCTTCGAATACTTGAAGCCAGCTGTTAATATTCCTCCCAAGTCTTTACATCTTTAGGCTAAACATGACTAGCTCCAAATGATTTCCATCTTAAAGAATCCAAGGTCTTTCATTACCTTGGTTGCCCTACTCTGGACATTCACCAGCTTATCGATACACTGCTTAAGCTATGCCACACAGAACAAAATGCAAAACTCCAGATGAAATATAACAAGGCAAACTCTACAGTACTACAGGCAACACGCTTTCTTCCATCTTAAACCTTTTCCTTTCTCACTCCTTCCATCTTCTTGTACTCATTGAATGATGATTCTCAGATCTATTTATCTAGCCCTAACCACCTCAGAATCGCTGTACTCACATCTCAACTGCTTATTAGACATACATCTTAATAACATTGATATCCCACAGATACCAAATTCAACATGCTCAAAATGGAACCCATTATTTTTTCTCCTGACAGACTCTCTACTTTGGAACTTCCCTAATACTGTTGAGGGTACCACCATGCTCCTGGACACCCAGGCACAAAAGCTAGGCATCATCTTTGACTCTTTTTTATCCCCCATATCCAGTCTATTCCCAAGTCTTGTCAATTTGGCCTTTGTAACATCCCTTACATATGCTTTCTTCTCTCCTCTGACACTGCTAGTCAGAGTGCAGGTCCTCATCATCTCATGCCTGGAATACTGCAACAGCCTACAGATGAGTCGCCCTGCACCAAGTTTCTCCCCGCTCCGACCAATTTTCCATTCAGCTATCAAGTTGATCTTCTTAAGGTACAGATCTGACTATGTCACTCCCCAATTCAATTAACTCTGTGGGCCCCCTTTCGTGTCCAGGTTCAAATATAAAATTTTCTATTGGGCATTTTAAGCTCTTCAGAACTTGGCCTACTCCTACTTCTACAGTATTCCTTACACTCTGCTCCCCTTTACAACCTCTGTGATTTAATGATGCTAACCACTTCCTGCTGGCTGTTCCTCCTACAAGACACTTCAATCTACAGACTGAAACATTTTCACTGGCTGTCCCCATTCTTGAAATACTTTTCATCTGTATCTCCTAGCTTCCTTGACGACTCAGTTAAAATCCTGCCTCCTACAAAAAGTCTTTCATAATGCCCCTTAATTCTAGTGCCATCCTTCTATGATTAACTCCAATCTATCCTGTATACATCTTGTTTGTACACAAATGTTTGCATGTTGCTTCCCCCATGATACTATGAACTCCCTGAGAGCAGGGGCAATCTTTTGCTTTTCTTTGTAATTCTAATACTTATTACCAAGCACATGATAATAAATGCTTCCTGACTCACTCACTGAAGCTATCTCTTGATGACATAACTTTCTGGCCAACCATTCCAGTTTCAGGCATACTTCTCTGCCCACCTTCCCAATTCATTGGTTATGGTAGCCTCTTTCTTGCTGTTCCTTACGTAAGATCTTCCATCTCTCAACTTGATACATTTTCACTGGCTGTTTCCCATGCATGTGATTTTCTCTCTTCCTCTCTGCTTCTTGGCTTCCCTCAATTCTCAACTAAAACCTCACCTTCTATAAAAAGCCTTTTCCAATATCCCTTAAAGCCAGTACATCCCCTCTCTTGATTTTCTCCAATCTTTCCTGACTTTATCTAGTGTGCATATAGCTATCTGCATATTGTCTTCCCCTGGGGAAGAGAGGGTGTGGGGGTGTGTGTGTGTGTGTGTGTGTGTGTGTGTGTGTGTGTGTGTTTTGCCTTTCTTTGTATCATCAGCACTTGGTGTGTGTGTGTGTGTGTGTGTGTGTGTGTGTGTGTGTGTGTGTGTGTGTGTGTGTTT
Organism: Phalanger gymnotis; assembly: GCA_028646595.1. NCBI lineage: Eukaryota > Metazoa > Chordata > Mammalia > Diprotodontia > Phalangeridae > Phalanger > Phalanger gymnotis. The sequence continues at coordinate 285,292,958 of CM053625.1, read as the reverse complement.
TGCCTTTCTTTGTATCATCAGCACTTGGTGCCTGGCACTAAATAAATGCTTATTGACTGGACTATTACACCCCTACTTCTGAAGCTGCACTGCCTCTCTTAATAGAGTCCAAGTATGCATTAGTTTTTTGGGCTACAGCATCACACTGCTAATCACATAAAGCTATAGAGTTCACTAAAACTGCCAGATATTTTTTTTCTAAATAATTGCTGTCTGTCTATGCCTTCTCCATCTTAAACTTGCAAAGCTGATTTTTGTATACAAGTCCAAAATTTTACATTTCTCCTACTAAATTTCATCTTAGTAGATTCACACCAATGTTCTAATCTGTCAAGATCTTTTTAGTCATTCACTGTGTTAGCTATCTCTCCTTACTGGTGTCATCAAAAAATTGGATGGCATAACAAGCATAAGAACATCTCTACCTTTATTTAAGTCATTAATAAAAATGACAAATGGCACAGGACCCTGCTCAGGTCCCCGGAGTACTCCACTGAAGACCTTCTGTCACACTGACATTGAAGCACTAACCAATGTTCTTTACGTCTGGCCATTCAACCAGTTCCAAATTCATGACTAAATTATTATCTATACCATAATTTTCTATATTTTCAAGAAAAGTAGTTTAAGAAAACTCTATCCAGAGTATTGTTTTCATCTAGTTCCCCTTACTAGCTCAATGATCCTGTCAAAAAAAGCAAGTAAAGTTGGCTTCCCATTACTCATTCTTGATGAAGCCATGCTGGTTCTTTTCAATCATTGGTTTCCTTTCTGCCTATTGGTCAAACATTTCTTTAATTATTTTTTATATAATTTCCCTAGAGATCAATGTCATACACACCAGCCTCTAATTCGTGAACTCTGTTTCCTTTCCATTTTAAAAAAAAATCAGGTCAATCAATCAGTAAACACCTATTAAGGGCCTACTATGTGCCACTCTGCTAAGCACTAGAATACCAAAAGAGCTCCTGACTGTAAGGGGCTAACACCCTAACAGAGGAGACAACAAACAAATACATACATAAGTGATAAATAGGAAATAATTGAGAGAGAAGGCACTATAATTATGAGGAGCAGGGAAAGGACTTATGTAGAAGGTAGGATTTAGTTGGGAGCTAAAGGAAGACAGGGAGGTCAGCAGGCAGAGTGGAGGAAGGAGAGCATTCCAGGAATGGGAGATGATCAGAGAAAAATGTTCAGAGCTGAGAAATGGAGTCTTGTTTGTAGAACAGCCAGGAGGTCACTGGAAAGGAGGGGTAATTCCCCTACCTTAGGGAAGGTTTTGAACACCAAGCAAAGGTTAACATTTTTTCTGATCTTGTAGTACCTCTCCTACCTTCCATGATCTGATTTGGCTCAGCAATCAATCACACCTGCAATCTTTTTGAGAACCAAAAGATGCAGTTTATCTCAGCTAGTTGGATTGACTCCATGAAGGGCAGCAAAATGCCTTACTTTTCTGGGGCACCACTTCCCTTAGTCATTTTTGTTTTGTCATTTCTAGTATAAAGTATAATTTATTTCGGCAGACAAAGGAGCAACAAAATCAGAATTGAGTGGCTCAGCCTTCACTGTGTTGTCAGTTATTACAGTAGTATCCAAAGGTAAAGGCCATATTTCTTCTTTAATCCTACTTTTTCTCTTTCAAAATGTTTTTCAACTAACAAAAATTAGTTTTATTTCTCTCTCCCATTTATGCTCTTTCCCCACCCTCCACAGTGAGAGGGGAAGAGAAAGAAAAACGAAACATTTGTTACAAATATGCATAGTCAAGCAAAACAAATATCCACTTTGGCTATTTTCTTTTTAAAAAAAGTCTTACTCTGCATATTAGTCCATGACCCTTTGTCAGGAGGTGGGTAGCATGCTTCATCATTGGTCCTCTGGATTTATGTCTGGTCATTGAGTTGATTACAGTTCTTACAGCTTTCAAAGCAATTTATTTTTACAGTTGTTACTGGATATGCTACACTCCTGCTTCTGCTCACTTCATCAATTCACACAAGGCTTCCAAGTTATTTCTAAAATTGTTCCCTTTTATCATTTCTTAGTGTTCCATAAGATTCCTGTATCACAATTTGTTCAGTTGTTTCCCTATTGATGGCAACTCTCTCCCCTTTAGTTTCTAGTTCTCTGCTACTACAAAAAGAACTTCTATAAATATTTTCGCTTGAGCCTTTTTTCCTCTTTCTTTGAATTTTTGGGCTACAGGTCTACTAGTGGTATCATTAGATCAAAGGTACAGACAGTTTAGTGACATTTGTGACATATTTCAAACTGCTTCCAGTATGGCTAGACTGATTCACAACTCCATCAGTGGTACATTAGTATATTTAAGTTCCTGTGGCCTCTTTAACACTTGTCATTTTCCTCTTTTGACATCGTGTCAACCAATCTGATGACTGAGAGAAAACCTCAGTGTGGTTTTAATGGAAATGAGTCTCTCACCAGAAAGATTTACTTGAAAGATTTTTCCCAGTTACCTATTTTCAATTTTAGCTGCATTAGTTTTCTTTGTATAAAAACGTCAACCTTAATGTTCAAAGGATGTTTTCATTCAGAGCCTATCTTTGTATATGATGTGAGCTGCTGTTCTCAACCCAGATTTCTGGGTTCCCCAGAAATTTTTACAAAATGGTGAATCATGAGACAAGTAAGTGGGGTCTCTGGGTTTAAACATCACTATGCAACTGCATTGGTTTGCTACTGTACACTGTATATACCAAATCTATTCCTCTGATAAACCAAGTTCTTAAATAATACCAAACATTTTAAAGATTACTATTCTGAGATCTGGTATTGATAAGGATTTCCCACTTGTATCATTTTTCTTGAAATTGTTTCCTTTTGTTTCTCCTTATGACTTTTTTTTTAAAGTTCTAATTCTTTCATAGGCCAATTAGTATTTCACTGAATAAGTAGTTTAGGTATTGTCATTTCCATTATAATGGCTCACTCTGCTTTCCCTCCCTACTCTCAAAAAATATTTCAATTACTTAAGTCTGATTTACTTCCACAAATAATATTTTGTAGTTGCATTTACTCTTAGTTCCTGGGTGTGTTTTGGTAGGAAGACTCCCAACAGAGCTTTCTAAACAAACAAACCTCCCCCCCACTCCAGCTTTCTGTTTACTTAAATTAGTTAATATAAGATCACTCTAGGTTTTCACAATCCTGATAGTATTTTTTGCAGGACTCCGCCAGGTTCTTATTTTCATCTCCTGATATCTGGTTTTGCTTTAATTTTCTGAACATTCCTTTTTATTAAAAAAAATTTATTTTTATTGATACACTTTATTTTTATACTACCTAAATGTCTCCTTCCCTTTACCCAGCTGAAGTTATCCTTTGTTATAAAGTCTTTTTCTTTTTTAAAGATAAAGGGGAAATTGAGGGGAAAGAAAAAGTCAGTGAACAAATATGACATCCACTCTTCTGGACCCCCCCACAGAGGTATCTTCTCAAGTCTTTTCTTTAGATCCACACCTGTCCTTTGTAATTTTGCAAACTTTTCTTTTTCCTTTTTTTTTTAAATGTACTACTTATTGTTAATTAACTATATATGTGTTAAAAGCATGAACATTATTAACACTTGATCAGGGCTTCTTAGGTTGAAAACCTCCTGAATTATTTTTGACAATTTAATATATTTAGTTTTCAGCACTGATTTTCACAAGAGTTTGAATTACAAATTTTCTCCCCATTTCTACCCTCCCCCCCCACTCCAAGATGGCATATATTATGGTTGCCCTGTTCCCCAGTCAGCCCTCCCTTCCGTCACCTCACTCCCCTCACATCCCCTTTTCCTTTTCTTTCTTGTAGGGCAAGATAAATTTCTATGCCCCACTGCCTGTGTATCTTATTTTCTAGTTGCATGCAAAAACTTTTTTTTTTGTTTTTGAACATCTGTTTTTAAAACTTTGAGTTCCATATTCTCTCCCCTCTTCCCTTCCCACCCACCCTCCCTAAAAAGTTAAGCAATTCAACATAGG
>CM053625.1:285274720-285288466 GCA_028646595.1 Phalanger gymnotis | reverse complement strand
CTACACTCCTGCTCTGATCTGCCACTTAATTCCTCCCACCAGGTGGGCCTGGGGCCAGAAGCAACTGCAGCTGTAGTTCTGTAGCTGCCCCACCCCTGGTGCCCCCCGGGCGGTGGCTGAACCCAGAACTCTATCCCCCTGTCCCCAGCAGCTTTTCCCACTAACCTACTCTGTTGTCTTTGGTGTTTGTGGGTTGAGAAGTCTGGCAACTGCCACAGCTCACTGATTCAGGGCACTAGGGCCTGCTCTGCCCGGCTCCTGGTCTGGTTGGTCCACACAGCCTACACTGGGCTCTGCTCCTGTCCCAGTCTATGCGCGGAAAGACCTCACCCAGCAGCCATCCAGGCTGTCCTGAGCTGGAGCCCTGCTTCCCTTTGCTATTTTGTGGGTTCTGCAGTTCTAGAATTGGTTCAGAGCCGTTTTTTGTAGGTTTTTGGAGGGACTTGGTGGGGAGCTCACACTAGTCCCTGCTTTCCAGCTGCCATCTTGGCTCCGCCCCGCAAACTTTTCTTTAAGCTTTTTGGTGAGTTCTTGTGTATCCACACTTGAATATTCAGACAAATATCATTTTTGTTCCTTATCAGAATTGTTTCCCTTTATTTTTTCAGAAACTTATTTTTAAGTATCTCCTGTTCCTCCCCATCAAGTATCTGAGTAGCATCATTGTTTTTTATTGTTCTGGCATAGCCCAACCATGAATACAATCGCTCTCCAATTATTTAATCTTTCTGTTTCACAGTTCTAGAATCCTACGCAAGAAGAATATAAATTCTGAAAGGTCTTACCACATGAAAAAGACTTATAGTATGGTCCTGGTCATCATCTGTAGATCTGTCAAATAAGCAGCAATTTAGCTAAGTTCAGAAAATTTCATCACCATATGGGTCATAAGGTGATGGATTTTTTTGCTCATGCTTAAAGATCATCTACTAAGTTGTAGGAGAGTTGAGATTTGTAATGACAGGAGAAATATCCACACTGATGAAATCAAGATACTTGAAATGCTGATGCAGATATATCATCATCTAACACCACATTATTTCTGTGACATACTAGGAAAAAGGTTTGTTTCAAAGGTATTACATGAAATCATCAAGTTAAAAATGTTTATAAATCAATCTATACTGCTGATTAATTTGATGTTACTTTAGTTATTTTTTTAGAAGTCCAAATCATAAGAGTACATGCTAGTTAAGTTAAAGTATGTTTATATGGGAAAATTAAATTTTAAATTATATGTTAATAATAGTATGTACAGGATCTCTCATGGACTTCTCTCTCTGTACTGTCTCTTCCCCTTCCTTCCCCACCTTGGTATCTTTATGCAGATGGACTCCCAAATCTATCTATCTATCTATCTATCTATCTATCTATCTATCTATCTATCTATCTATCTATCTATCTATCTACATATATATGTAGATAGATAGATAAAGCAGCATTCAAATCTCTAGATAGATAGATAGATAGATAAAGCAGCATTCAAATCTCTAGATAGATAGATAGATAGATAGATAGATAGATAGATCTAGCTTCAATCTTTTCTATATTTCAGTTCCATATCTCCAACTTCATACTGTACTATGCTCAAAACTGGACAAGTACTTTTCCTGCTAAATTTCACTCCAAATTCTAATTTTTCTCTTTCTCTTGAGTGTACTATTAGTCACTTGGGCTTTAAAAATCAGAGTCATTTTGATTCTTTCCTCTAGTGTTGTGGATTTTGCCACCATCTCTTTAGAACTGGTCTCCTCCTCCATCTACCACTTGGATCATGTTCTCACCCGCTTCATGATTCCTAGAATGTAACCTTCACAAAGCTGGCAAAATATCTTTCCTACAAAATAGGTCTCACCATCAAGTCTCAATGGTTCCCTATTTTCTACAGGATAAAATATAAACACATTAACGATCATTCTGGTCTTCCACAGAAAGATGAGAAAGGAAATCATGGTTTCAGTCTCATGAGCTAGTTCAGACCCTAATTACCTCTCACCTAGCCTACTACAAGAGCCTTTTCATTGATCTTATTATTACATCTAATCTCTTCCCCTGACGAAACATGCTCCACACATCTAACAAAACAATTTGTCTAAAGCACAGGTTTGATAACGTCACTCCTGTACTCAAGAATCTTCAGGAGCTCAGGGATAAAAGACAAACTGTGCAGGCTGATGTTTAGCGTCTATAACAGGCTCTTGCCTATATTTCCAGTATTGCTTCACACTGCTTTCCTTCATGAATTAAAATTTCCAAGGAACTAGGCTACTTGATGCTTCCCAGATCCATCATTTCTTCTATTTCCGAACTGAGGGAACTGTGGGAATTGAGTGATCCAAACTGACTCCATCTTGTGACTCAATTCTGTATCTTGCTCAGTTCCCTTTCCATTCAATTACAGATCTAGTCCAATTTCTGTCTTGTGAGAATACTTGGCTCAATTATGGGAACTGTGAGAAAACTTTACTGCATTGCTTGAATCACTGGTAGGAGGAAAAAATTGTTTCTCATGGGCAGGACAATACAAAGAACGGAATACTGAAGATTGCCTGAACCAAAACTGTTGCCAGAAGTTCAAGTAACACTTTAAATTTGTGGATCTTCATCAAAATCAATGGACAAGAATGTTGGACCTGAGGTCAGGAAGAACCAAGTTCAAATATGCTTCACATACTTAAGCATTGTGACCCTGAATCTCTTTCTAACTCAGTCTCATCTGGAAAATGGGTATAATAATAGCACCTACCTCCCAAGGTTGTTTTGAAGCTGAATTGAGATATTGTTGTTGTTAAAACACCTACCAAATAAAGTATGTGGTGTTTTTTTTAAAACTTCCATTGGGCCTAGAAATCTTGTTCTCACTGAATAAATGATGAACTCCAGGAAATATATTTATATAAGAAGAGGCTGAATTGTTCCATAATTACAGAAATTCCCAAATACAGAAAGAATACTAAAATATGAACTACACCATGCCACAAGTCAAGAGAAGCTAAGACCTTTATCATAAGAAATGGAAATAAACATACCTCAATAGACTATAGATAGACTTCATTTAAACACTACTGGAAACCTGTGGGTTCCATCAATTGGGGAATGGCTGAATAAATTGTGGTGTATGAATATTATGTACTATAAGGAAAGAGGGGACTGTTTCAGAGAAGCCTATGATGACTTATGTGAACTGATACAGAACAAAATGGGCAGGGTTTGCAGAACTATAAAAAGACAGACAACTTAGGAATGCTGATTGATGCAAAGACCAACCATGATTCTTTTCAATTGGGAGGCAGAGGGGTGTGGCAAGAGGGAGAGAATACAGACACTGAGAAGAGTGGGACATTTGTTTTTTTCTGATTTTGGGCAATTGCACTTGCATGCTCTTCCCCTCCTAATTTGGAATGTCCTTAATCTTTCCTCTAATTAGAAATCAGATTACCTAATCTTGTATCCTGGCTTATATCCTGTTAATTGTTTGCTTTTAATGCATAAAAATCTGTCTCTCCTATATTCAGGTCCAGTGTCAAAGGTGAGGAAGCCTCGTTCTTATTTATTACACCATTGGCATGCATTGCTTAATAAAGTGATATGCTCAGAAGCTAGACCCTTTGTTTCCTACGTCATTTCAAATTTCACCTTTGCACAGTCAGTTCCTTATGCCTAGAATTAATTTCCTTTCAGAATCCTTGGCTTCCTTCAAAGCTCAAATTAGGTGCCATGTTCTAGGGGAAGCATTCTTAATCCACTAGTTGAATTGGAATCTCCCTATTCAACTTAAATGTATTTTATATGTCTGCTCTGCATGTTTCATGCTCCAGATAGAGTGCAAACACCTTGATTAAAAGGGACTTCTTTTGTTTTTCTATTCTCAGTGCCTAGAAGAGTGCCTATTGAACTGAATGGAATATAGATCAAATTATCCTCAACCAAGGGCTTGAACCCCTGACTTAAGCTTTTCTAGGACTCGAATGAGTTTCGTTAATTAACAAGCTCTTGATGCAGATTTTGAAGGGGTATATACTCATCATCTCTAGGTAATGTGTTAAAGAACCTTAATTCAAAATCATCCTTGGATGAGAATCAGAGGTAAGCTGTTTCACCTACATGGGCTTCTTATCTGAAAATGAAGAGGCTAGTGCAGATAAAAGCTTGGGAATCCCTTTTATTATAATCATTTAAACTACCAACTCCCTGAAAGAGATATTACAGACTCAAGACACAAAATGAGATACACATTTTGGACACAGTCAGTGGTGGAATTTGTTTTGCTTGACTGCATATTCTTTTCAATTGGGGGACAGTAAGATGGAGCAGGAGTGAGAAAAAAGAAAAGCAGCATTCAATACAATGTTTCCCAACACCAAACTCTAAAGTGATCTCTCAACTCTAACATTTTATCAGGCTATAGTTTTGTAATATACCTTATAACAGCAGAAGGAAGCTCCACGGGGAGAACAGTATACATTTTTGCTCTGTCACACTTAGATACCATTCATTTTAATGACCATAAATTGACTTATTGTTTCTTCATTAAAAGCATTCAGCAATAAAAACAAATATTTAAACAAAGTTGCTACCTCTAAGATAAAATCAGACCTTCCAGGGTCCATCATTAATAAATGCATTCCCCACACTGGGTTAAGGAGTATGTTCACAAGCAATATTATAATAAGGGTGTTAGGAAATCATTATCTCAGAAAAGGAAGAAAGAAAACAACAAAGAGAGGAGCTAAGAAGCTGTCCTAGTCTATCCTCCCATTTGTGTTAATAATATATGCTCTTATTTCATAAAACAGAGAATTGTCAGATCTTCCAGGCTCTGGACCCAGCACTCTATCCACTGCACAAAGATGGAACCTAGAGCTGGAAGAAAGACCAGACTCCTGAGAGTGAAATAGTCTTTGAGGGAAGGCGAGATTTTCTCCCCTCCCTCTTCACCACACTGCCTAGATCACTAGAGAAACTGGAGCAATAAGACATCATGCACTGAAAAAACTGATGATTGACGGGTGTGCAGAGACAGTCACCCTGGGGAAGAAGGTAACCAAGGATGTAGAGGTAAATGCCAAGTGCTATGGACTCGAGACTATAGCAGATCCTTAGAGCTCAGCTGAGGGGCCTGCACACCAGAGAACTGAACAAGGGGAGTTGCATAAAACTTTCTAAAAGAGCCATAGGCCTCAAGTTTCAAAAGCTATGAGTTACCCCTTTGCCACATATACACTTTTACATGTGTGCCTCACCATCTTAGTACTCTTAAGTATGAGCCCACTCTTTCCACAAATTGATGTACATGTAATTGTGGGAAAATACACCTTAAGCTCTGTGGGAGAATGTTTTGTACCACCAGTTTTTGCCAAGCTATCTTGTTAAATGACTTTACCTGCAGCTACTTCTACTGTCTGATTGTTAACCGGAAGCACAGCAGTGGGGGATGGAGAGAGAGGACCAGGAGCTGCAGTATTAAGAGGCAAATCTTACACCTATAATCTTAAGAAGAAGAAACCTCTAATTATCTGACATTTAAATAAAAGGACAAGTTTGCACATCTCAGAATCAGGAAGGGGCTGTGGCTGGGCCTCACAATATAGGACACAAAGTGACTATTATGCAGCACTGCTTCTATCAGACATTGATCTGTTGAGATTATTTCTCCAAGAGTAAAGTACAGGAGAAAAAAGGAACAATGAAGTAAAATGTACAAAAGCAGTTAATTGGACAGGATAGGATGTTCGTACCAGGTAGTTAAGGATTTTAACCCAGGGGGATATGGAGAAAATAAAAGAACATGTAAGGCTATAATATATGGAATAGAAAACAAAATTCAGAAAAGAATGGAAAGTAAAACTATACAGATGCCCATCTAGTGGAATTTGACTTAGCAATGTGGTGAGGAACGTAACAGAGAATTACTGCGTTGTAAGAGAACAACAAACATAAAGAAGCAAGGGAAAAAAACCCATGTGAACTGATGGAAAGTGAAAAATGTACAACGAGGAATATAATATAAAAGAACAAAAACCTTCTCAACAAACTGGAAGTTGGGTTACTAAGTTTGGCCCAGAAAAAGAGATATAAGAACATATCTCCCTCCTTTCTTTGAAGAAGTGGGGAACTATGAAAGCAGAACACTGTAGATACTGTTGAATTTGATTATGTACCAATTAGTTTTGTTTATTAACTGATTGCTTTTTTTCGCTTTTTCAAAATGGCTTTCTGTGTAGAAGGAAAAAAGCAGATATGTTAAAAAATAATGAATTATATAGTTTACTTTATTTTGTCACAATCCTGCAATGATACATTCATTCTATACTCTTCACCTGATACAGCATTTTTTGAAAATTGGAAAGCAAATACTATACCTGAGATAGCTGCCGAAATAAGCAACAATGTTTGGGTGTTTACAGTCTTTCATCATAATAATTTCTTGCTGCACAACTGCAAAGTCTTCCCCTGAAAAAGAAAAGGATGCACCTTTAGTAATTCATCGAAATAAATTTTAAATGTCCACTAACTTCTAGTACATGTTGGTCATTTTATTTTTTTAAATGACAGCTTCAGTCATGATAATTATCTGTCATTCTACAATTATGACTACATAAGTAGGAGGGGAAACTATTTAGGGAAGCTCTGAATCTGAATTATAAAAGATAGACCAACAGATAAACAGACAGTATTTCACCTTACAGATAACACTGGGTATAGATGATTTTATGACAATAAAGAATGTTCTCTTAAAAGACGAGATATAAATATTTTTAGCTAGTACATAGATTATGGCTCTTCAGGGTCTATATGCAATCAAGAAGCCTAAACTTGCATCGAAGGGCTGCCAGATGGCCTGAGTATACAGAGTTGGCTTACATTTCAGTACCTTGCCCCCATTTCAATTGGGTTGGAATGCAAAACGGTCTAGTATTTGAGTCTCATTTTGTCAGTATTCAGTCTCTTCTCCCTGCTCCCTCATGCCTAATTAGAAAATGCCCTGTATTCACCAAAGTAAAATCTGGCAATCCTATAGTACTATCACATGCTGTAGCTCCTGAATGAATACTTGTAATGGGAGCAACAGAACTGATGAGAATGTAAATGTGGGTTAACTATACAGTATATAAAAAATGGGAAAACATAGAATCAGTCTGAAATGAACTAGTTTTACTGACTTTAAAAGCTCTTTTAAGACTAGGAGGAGCTTGATTGATGGTATATAGAAATAATTAGTATCAAAGGAAAAAGCAGATCCTAAGTTTCAGCTTCCCAAATAAATACTCAAACCATTAATTAATAAGCCTGTGTGCAGGATGAAAGGTCTGACAACCACTAGCTTTGGCTACTTCAAAATGGAGTAACACAATCATACGTTCTGCGAGCCAGTACCTGAATCTAATAGGCTGAGTAAATGGAAGGCTGGGGAGAGGGGAGGAAAGGAGTGTGTAAAGTGGGGAAAGTCTCCCTTTGAGGTGCCATAAATATCTGTCACAGGGAACAGCATAAAGTAGTCATAGTATCTCACGTTTTTACTTCCTGGCTAAAGTGGGAACTCCAAATGAGCTCTTTGAAGGATAAAGAGTAGAAGACAAATATTCCTCATTGCTTCAGAGAACTCCAAATGTAATCGAGTCAATATCCCTTATGGTTTCTATCTCCCATCTTCAAGGATTTCCAGATGCCAGCATACTAAGGTACAGCTGGAAGTACCAGGTCTTCTTAGAGTCAATCACATTACACTATCCCTCACATCTTTTACAGTTATCTCTTTAAACCACAAAACACAGACTCTCAGATTTAGAAGGGACCTCAAAGGCCATCTAGTTCAAACCACATCTGAATAAGACTCTTCTCTACAAGATGCACAAAGAGAAGTTACCTAGCTCTTACTTGAAGACTTCAAGAGGAATCTAATTTTCTTCAGGCATCCTATTCCACTTTTACATACTAATTGTTAGCAAGTGGTTTTGTTTTGTTTAAGCATCAAGCCCAAATCTGCACCCCTAACAGGGGCGCAAACGTACTAAGTTAGATGTTAGAACGTTTTATTTGAGAATAGTAATCGGATGGTTACTGAAGTTATCTTTATTTAATTAACTGGTTATATTTAATCAAGGAATCTTGCAGAATCTTATATTTGCAAAGAAGATCTTGTTGAAGGACACTCTTCTAACAGACGGTCAAATGATACAAATAAGCAGAAGAAAGAAATCAAAGCTATCAATAGTCATATGAAAAAAGGCTCTGAATCACTAACAATTAGAGAAATGCTCATTAAAACAACTCTGAAATACTACCTCACACCTATTAGATTGGCTGAATGCCAAAAAAAAAAAAAAAAGGAAACTAACAAATGCTAGAGGGCATGTGGAAAAACTGAGACAGTAATTGCACCATTGGTGGAGTTGTGAACTAGTCCAACCATTTTGGAGAACAAATTGGAACTATACCTTCTATAAAACCGTGCATACCCTTTGACCCAGAAATACCACTTCTAGGTCTATATCCCAAAGAGATAAAAAAGGAGAGGGGGAGAGAGGGAGAAGGACTCATACATACAAAAACATCTATAGGGCCACTCCACTAGCAGTGTGTTGGTTGCTCTTTCTGTAGTCACAAAGAACTGGAAATTGAGGAGATGCATAACAATTGGAGAATGGCTGAAGTTGTGCTAAATGACTGTGATGCAATATACTGTGTTATAAAAAAAAAAAGGCAGGAAAAACCTGGAAAGACTTATATGAACTGATGCAAAGTGAAGTGAGCAGAACCAGAAGAACACTGTATATAGTAAAAGCAGTAGTGTAACAATGACCAACTGTGAAAGCAGGGAAAGCCAATTCTTCTCTTTTATGCCACAGAGAATGATCTCTGTGATGGAAAGAACAGAATACAAATGGCTAAATAAAAAACTATACCAAGATAGGTAAGGAAATAAGTAGTCATCTGTCCCAGATAAACTACTGGATGATCCTGCTGAACTATTGGTTTGGTTTTATTTTTGGAAGGGGAAAGGCAGGGCAATTGGGGTCAAGTGACTTGCCCAGGGTCACACAGACAGTACATGTGTCAAGTGTCTGAGGCCAGTTTTGAACTCAGGTCCTCCTGACTCCAGGGCCAATGAACTCACTGTGCCACCCAGCTGTCCCTGCTGAACTATTATCAATCATTTTCTAAAAATCTTGGAGAATGAAAGCTTCGAAAGGTCTAGAGAAGAGTAATCAGATTTTTTTTAAAAAAAATGAAAAGAACAGAAGATACAAAAGCCAGGATGCTTGACTTGGGTTTCTGGTAAAAATCTAGAATGGATTTTGTCCTCATAAAAAAATCTTATTTTATGTTTTAATAAACGCACATATATAACCTATATCAAATTTGTTTACCATCTTAGGGAAGAAAGATGGAAGGGAAGAAGGGAGAAATTTAGAACTCAAAATGTTATTTTAAAAATGAATGTTAAAATTGTCTTAACATGTAATTGGAAAAAAATAAAATACTATTTAAATGAAAAAAATCTTATTTTTACTGATAAATTCTGTTTTTACATCATCTTCATTTCTAAACATATCTTTTGCCCTCCTTCCCCTGCCAGAAGAGGGAGGAGAAAGAGCTAAAAAAAATTCACCAAATACATCAACCATATCTACAATATTGCACATGGTCCCAAAACCTCTGCAAAAAAGGGAATACGATACATTTCTTCAACTCTTCTCTAGAGCCAAGCTTTCTTCATTATAATTACATAGTATTTAGTTTCAGGGCCTTTTTTTTTCATTTACAGTTATTAATACATTACTTTCCTGATTCTGCTTCCTTAACTTTGTATCAGTTCATATAAGTTCTCCCATATTTCTATGAATCCCTACTATCTATAGTTTCTTATGGAACATTATAATCATACCATGGTTTCTCTAGACATTCTCCAATCAGCAACCATCTACTTTGTTTCTAGTTCTTTACCACCCCCAAACCAAAAATGCTATGAATATTTTAAGGTATGAAATTTTTCTTTTTTTTTCTTTTTTGGCTGAGGAGCATATGCTTAGTACAGAGATTTATAAGTCAAGGGGTACAGACATGTTAGTCATTTTCTAAGTATAACTAAAGAATTCTTTCCAGAATGGTTAAACTAACTCACAACTCTATCAACTGTGTGTTAGTATGCCTATTTTTCCCCTACAAACCCTTCGATAATATTTTTATTCTTTAAAATCTTTTCCGATTTGTTGGGTATGAAGTGGAACTTCAAAGTTGTTGTGATTTGCATTTCTTGTATTATAAGTGATTTGGCACAAATTTTCATATGATAGTTAATAGTTTCCAATTCCTGGGAAAATCAATTATCCATATTTATTTCACTTATGTGTTGGGGGAATATCTATTGTTCTTATACATTTGTGTTAATTCTCTAAACGTCTTGGATATCAGTCCTTATCAAAGATATCTGATGTAAATATTTTTCCCAGCTGATGCTTTTTCCTTTTTATCCTAGCTACATTGATTGTATTTGTGCAAAAGCTTTTGAATGTTACGTATTCAAAATTGCTTTTTTCTTTTTTGCTCTTGAATACATTATTACAAGATAGTGAGTATGGGAAAGGGAAGCTACGATCACAAAAAAGCCATGCTAGATTTATCAAGGATAGGTCATGTCAGACTAACCTTATTTTCTTTTTGAAAAGGTTATATTAAACTGGCAAGATCAAGGGGAGGCCATAAGTATGGTGTAGCTAGATTTAAGCACTGAGTTTATGTTTTGGGAAAAAGATATGGAGATGTGGGCAAGACAACAGTACATCTAAATGGGATTTCGAAATGGCTGAATGACTAGAATTAAAAAGTAGTCATTAAGGTTCAAAGTCAACATGGAAAGATATTTCTAGAGTAGTGGCCTAGGGATCTGTACATGGCCCTATGCTGTTTAAAATTTTTATTAATATTTTGTGTAAAAGGCATAGATGGTGTGCTTACTCAAACTGCAAAAGACACAATACTAGCAAGGTCAGCTAACACACTGAATTAATTTAGATCCAAAAAAATCTGGAGAGGCTAGAACATTGCGTTGATTCTAACAAGATGAACTTCACTGAGGACTGTTTATGTGGCTTATGCCAATTATGAATTAAGATAATTTTAACATTAATTTTTAAGTAAAATTTTGAGTTCTAAATTTTCTCTTCTTCCTTTCCCTTCCTCTTCCCTAAAATGGTAAGTAAATTTGATGGAAGTTACATAACGTGCATTCATTAAAACATTTACTTTGGGTAAGAAAAAAACCAGCTTCACAAGGGCATGATGGGGGGACATGAAATTTGATCTGAGGTCAGTGAACTGAGAGCTAAACGAATCAATAGTGTGATATGGCAGCCAGCTGTTCCCCTCTCCCCCGGCCACCTCCACCACCACCACCCCACCACCCTCCCACCCCCCGCCCCTGCCAAAACCCAAACAAACTATTGCAATCTTGGCTTGCTTTAAGAGCGGCCTACTTTCTAGGTCATGATACCAGTCTACTTTCCTCTGGTCAGACAACACCCCGAATAGTGCATTCAGTTCTAAGCTCTATAGCTTAAAAAGGATCTTAAGAGGAAGGAGAAAGGCAACCAATACAGTGAAAAAGTCATGAATCCTATTGGTGCCTGTCTCCACAAAATGCTTTCTGTTTCTAAGCCCAACATCCTCATCTCCCTTTCACTGGAACATAACAGTCTATTTCTTGGATGCTTTAGCTCTGATATGTGAGCATATTTCATCTTTTTTGCCAAGGCCCAGGTTTTTCCCTAATTCACACACACACTGAGCAAACTTACATTCAGAATCTACTTCTATCAACTACACACATTTGAATATTACTTGTCTATTTGTGCCTATTCCCATTTATATCAAGGATAGATTTGATACGTGCATTAGTTACTCACATAAAAAACTGTAAATTAGCTAAGAAAGTAGGTATACTGGTCAGCAGTTATTTAGTGTTCTCTTAATTACTTTTTTTGTACAATAATAAAGTCTAATTTTTTCCCAACATCTTTGCTAATCCTGTATGTTATACTTCTCGGATCTTGAGAACTGAACCCTCAATCTTCTCAAAACTGAAAATAAAGCAAAGAAGGCCTCCATGATGTTGGGTATATCTCTTGTGATGAATTTATGGAAGGATATGGAAAATAGTACCGCAAAATGAAGAGATACGATTTTAAATGAGTTTGAATTTGCTTCATGAAAATGCAAGATCATGGATGCATTTGGGCAAAATAATATTAAATGATATTTATAAAATGCTTTAAGATTTGCAAAGCACTTTAGGAACATTCTCAGTTTAGAATCAAAACAATCCTGTAGTAGCTATTAAATTGTCATTTTAGACATGAGGAATCTTTTTACGACTAGAGTTGCAAAAAATAAAACAGGATAATCCTTAGTGCCAATATAAAATGGGCATACTACATGATGACAAAATATTCTCACCTAAACTCATCCCTCCTCCAAACTTACCACTGTCCTTAAAGTCATCCAGATTCAGAGATCTGATAGCCCATTCTGACTTTTCCCTACGCCCAAATGTAGCCAGTTAGCCTGGTCTTATACATTCCACCTCTACATCAGCCCTCATATTTAACCACTTCTTTCTATTCTTATAGCCACCACCTAGCAGAAGGCCATACTGCCTCTTGCCTGGACAACTTCAATAACCTCCAACTGGTCTTCCCTAGCCAGTACTTATTTTCTACATAGCTACCAAACTAGCTAAGTTCTAGGTCCTCTGGTATGACAAGGTCATCCTTTCTGATACTGGCTGCATTTTCTTATATCTCCACTTCCCCTTTATCCCCTGCCCCAACACTCATTGGTCCTAGAGGCAGTTGTAAGGCTCTTTGTCACCTACTGCCACTTTTCGATGCCATCACTAAACAATCTGAATGAACCTGAGGTTCACTCTAACCAGATTTATCACCCAAAATGATGGTGACTAATATCTACTGACTCTCTCTTCTTACATAATGAATTTAGTGCCTGGCTCACTCCACTCCAATTCTTGATCCCATACAAGGATACTTCAGTACAAACACTGAAATCACCTTTTGGATCTGTGAATAGGGGAAGGATTAATGAGTAAATAAGAGATAGTCACAAAGGTTAAAATTGATACGTGATCACAAAAATTAAAAAGTTTTTGATCAAAATCAATGCAACTAAAAGGGAAACAGTTAACTAAGAAAAATCCTGTTAGCAAGTTTCTTTGATAAAGATCTCATTTACATACGGAATGAATTCAAATTTATGAAAAGAACTATTCTTCAAATGATAAATGATCAAAATATATGAACAAAAGTTTCTCAAGGGAAGAAAGTAAAGCTCTCAGTAACAATTTTTTAAATGTTCCGAAATTAGAGAAATAGAAATTTAAAAACTCTGAGGCTTTACTTCACGTCCATCAGAATTCCAGTTACTCCCTCCCCTTCCCTGCCAATGACAAATGAAGGAGAAGCTACAGGAAAACAGGCGCATTGATGCAACATTGATGGGGCTATGAATTGTGTCTAGCCATTCTGGAAAGCAATTTGGAACAGTGTCCTTACTGTTTCATTCAGTAAAAAACATTACGAGGCCTAGACCCCAAAGAAAGAAGAAAAGGTCCTAGACAAACAAAGCAATTTATAGCGGCTCTTTTTGTGGTAGCAAAGCACTGAAAACTAAAGGCCTACCCATCTATTGAGCAATGGCTCAACAAATTATGGTATATAAATCTATTTGAGT
>CM053625.1:285209394-285265071 GCA_028646595.1 Phalanger gymnotis | reverse complement strand
CTTACAATTTGGGTGTTATCCTCAACTCTTTCTCAACCTCTAACCAATCTGTTGCTAGGTACTCTCGATTTTCCTTTTAGAGCACCTCTCATCTATGCTCTCTTCTGACACTGAATACCACCTAGGTCTAGGCCTTCATCACTTGATACCCAAACTATCACAATCACCTTCTGGTTGGGCTCTCTGCCTCAAAGCTCTTCCCACTTCAGTCCACACTACACTCAGATATCAAGTAGATAAATGCAGGTCTGATCATGTCCCCAATTCAATAGACTCCAGTGGCTCTCTATCATCTCCAGGATCCAATAGCAAAAGTGCTTTATAAACTGGACTCCCCCTATGTTTCCAGACAGACTTAGTGACTGAACTTCTCCTTGCTATCTTCACACAAGGCATTTCATCTCCAAACCCCACCATTTACATTTGTTTTCTCCCACAGCAGAAATTCTCTTCCTTCTTACTCTTTACCTCTTGGTTTCTCTAACTCCTCAAACTCTCCTTATTCACCTCAAATTCCCCTTATTCAGCTGCCCTCAATACATCACTGAAAAATTTGTCAGAAATGGTTTCAGTGTTAACTGGCTTTAAGTGGTTTTCATTTTTACAAGGGAAAGGTCATTGGATGATGGTGGAAGTGGGGGTATAACATATCTAGAAATGACTGCAGCATAATAAAGGGCATTAGTAAAATGTTAATTTTTAACTTAATTGTTAAAAGTTACTTAACTGTAAAAAAATTACTTAGCTGTAAAAAAAAAAAATCATGTCCCAGAATTTTGAATTCTCTCCTTGCAGTGGAGGTGTTGGGTGTTGCTATTGTTCAGTCATGATCCCATTTGGGTATTTCCTGGTAAAGACACTGGACTGGTTTGCCACCTCTCTACCCCTTTTTACAGATGAGGAAACTGAGGCACACAGGTATGAGGACAGGTTTGAACTCAGGAAGATAAGTCTTCTAGACTCCAGTCCAGGCACTATATCCTCTGTACTACCTTGCTGCCCAAAGAGAGATAAGGTACACTGGCACAAATCACAGTCAATGTTGATTTTCAAAAGCAGAGACTGGTAAACGGTAATGGTCATCAGAATGCTGAGAAAAGAAGATACAAAAGACACCTTTGGTCCATGAACCAAAGAGTATCAGTCTCTTTCCCAGTACAAACACCATGCTTTAGATGTCTTTAAGTATCAGAGTCCATAATTAAGCTAAATAAACATTTTCTGAATGAATACTATGCTCACCAAACATTAATTTGAAAAACTTTTTCTGGCACAACGAAAAAAGCAATGTATTAATTGCGGAAAATATTCCCAATTGAATTACATGATTTGACTGAAATATGCAATATTAATTTATTTTGGAAAAACAAATTTGAGTAGTTCTAAACTGCTACTCCATTCCAGCTTACCTTTAAACATTTGCTTTATAACTATTTTTGAAAACTGAGATGAAAGTAGATATATTTTGTACTTTGAAATCCAAATAAAGTAAAACAAATGAATTTAAGGTTTTCTTAACCACAGCTATAATTTAATAAGTGACAAGAGAGTAGGCCCGTGATTTCAACTGTAGAAAGAATTGTCTTCTCTCCAATACATAGTCTTAAGAGAGTCGCCTAGTGCATTCCCAGATTAAGTGACTTACCCAAATTCAAAGCCAAGTGTGTTCAATAAAGACAATATTAAGTCCAATGCTTAATATATCTTAAGATCTGTGATTCCAGTTGGGTGTACTGGCCCACTAACACTACTGCCCTTCACTAACACAGATCATGATTCCTTTATAAGGTCATAGATACTCTTGGAAAGTTGCTGTGGCTCAAATAAAATCCACTATTAAGTCAACCTAAAGATAAGATTCTCTGAACTTAGAGAGACTGGTCCTCATACAAGACACATTACCTAACTACAATAAAAGGTTTCATCTGCCTTTTCCAGCTTGGTAGAACCTGCCAAAATCTATGCTCATCCACACACTCCTTACAAAGAGATCCGTGAACTTGAGCAGGAAAAAAATTATACCTAGATTTTTACTAACATCTAAAAGTAATTTAGTATTTCCTTCAATTATAACAAAAAATAAAACCCTACACTATTGTGAGAAAGGATTCATAGACTTCATCATACTACCAAAGGGGTCCATGCCACCAAAAAAAGGGAAAGAACCCTCCCTCTAAAGACTCAAGTGTCTGAGAATGTATGGTAATCAACTACTTTCAGAGAGGTTGGATCTTTAGTTATTCGGAGAGTTTATACCAAGTAAATGGATCCATAAAATGTTGGGCAGGCTGTGGTACAAATATCTGAAATCTCAAATCAATAGGGCTTCTTATAAAGTTTAATAATCTATGATCATTTTAAAAACTTAAGGAAAAAATGCAGCAGTTCTATGACATGATTAATGTGGTCATCTTAAGCAAACATGCTGAAAAAGGAGGGCTTTGTTGTTTTAATTGTAAACATGGTATTTAATTCTAAAATTGTGTTAATATTGATTCTGTGCCCACAGAATCTGGTCATTCTGTGCCAGATTTAAACAATTAACTCTTCAGAAAATCAATCAGTCATTAAGCATTTATTAAGTGCCTACTATATGCTATCCACTGTGCTAAGGATAAAAAAAAAAATCTATTAGGGAGACAACAGGAAAACAAATATGTACAAATAAGTTATATTCAGGATAATTGGGAAATAATTAAAGGAGGGAAGATACTAGAACCAAGAGAAGTTGGGAAAGGCTTCCTGTAGAAGATGGATTTTAGTTGGAGTTTGATGACTATAGTGCTAACCTTATAATAAGGGAAAAAACAATTGTCCCCTCAATATTCATGACTTCAAAGGTAGTTGGGGAGTTAAATAAGAAAGAAAATAGCTTAGAGGGTATGTAAAAAAGTTGACAAAATGGAGAACTTGCTAATCTCTGTAAGCCCTTGCTCAGGTATAATTCCAATTTTGGTGGAGAGAATGATTACCTGACTGCCTTTATGAAAAGTAGAATAAGCATGAGAGC
The DNA here is from genome assembly GCA_028646595.1 of Phalanger gymnotis. NCBI lineage: Eukaryota > Metazoa > Chordata > Mammalia > Diprotodontia > Phalangeridae > Phalanger > Phalanger gymnotis. Next base: position 285,262,061 of record CM053625.1, on the reverse strand, counting down.
TTTGGAGGAGAATTTCTTTATTCTTGCTTTGAGAAGACCCACATTTCCAAATTCTCCTAAGAATAACTTCGGTGAGAGAAAGAAAAGACTTTGGGAAGCAGAAGGTATGTAGAGGAACTGATGTTTCAACAAGTCCTTGATTTCCAGTTTGCCTCCCAAAAAACTTCAGAGAATCTCCCCCCGGGTAAAGATGGGGATCTCTCTTGGTTGAGCTGAGATATCTCATTCCGGGTGAGAGCTCATTCACTTTATGTATTTTCTGGTATATCAGAGATTCTCTGACTTCTGTTCACTACTTTCTTGGATACACCGGTCTACTCTATTCACTATTTAATGTTCATTTGTGTAACTAGTAGTTGGTGGGAGGGAGAATCAAGCCTGGGGTGTAATTTAGGAGTTACTCCTTCCTTTTTAAGGGATAACAAGGAAAGTATTCTGAATCTAAAAGTAATTCCTTTAGACCAGCAATACTTAGGGAGACAGGTAAAAAGAATTCTAGTCTGGTACCCCCTTCTCAGAAGAGAACTGAAGAGAGAGCCTCACTGACCCTTTCTTCCCACGCAGGCATCAATCAGTCTTCACAGGGGAGGAGTGGACAACACTCCAGCATTTCTACCAATGCTCCCTCAGGAACTTCTTTAAGACACTCATGTGGCTATTCTCATAAGCTCATATGGTCAATACATATACTCTACATGTCATAAATGGAGTGTATGAGAAGAGTATACAAAACATGGAGGAATGGGCAGGGAAAGCAGGCAGTAAAAAAACCTTTCTCTTAACTAAAACACAAATGAGGGTTGAAAATACACACGTTTGTTACAGAAATACCTCAAACTCAACAGGAAAATGAATGGATTGGGGAACAGCTAAAAGGGAAAACAATAACCTGAGTGGGAATAGCACCCCCCCACCCCGAAAAGACAAACAAACTTTCTGAAGAGAGGGTTTAAAAGGAAAAAAAAAAAAAAGAAAAAAAAGAACCTAGCATCTAAGAGGATGTCTATCAAACAGGGAAACACTGAACAAAGTGTGGTATATGAATATAACAACATTATTAAATGTAAGAAATAATGACTAGATGATTGTCCCAATAGCACTAGGGTTTTGTGGGCTATACTATCACCTATGACACACACAGGGCAGCTAGATGGCTCAGTAGAGAGAGTGCCAGGCCTGGAGTCATCTTCCAGAGTTCAGATCTGGCCTTAGAACTTTCCTAGCTGTGTGACCCTGGGTAAATCACTTCACTCTGTTTTCCTCAATGTCATCTATAAATTGAGCTGGAGAAGGAAAATCACTACCATATCTTTTGCCAAGAAAATCCCAAATGGGGTCATAAAAAGTTGGACACGACAAAAAATCTACTAACAAGAACATTACGTCAGCTAGGTACTGAGGCCAGAAAGACAAACAAAAAATATCCTACCCTCAAAAGCTGCCATTCTATTGAGTGCTGAGAGTGGGGACCAACACAAACATAAGTCAATACAAAATATCCACAAAGATACAGTAATAAGGCAGGGGTGGAGAAACTAATAACTGGGAGAATTGGCAAAGTTACCACCTAGTAATAATGCTTGAGCTGAGCCTAGAAGAAATCTAGAGAGTCTAAAAAGCACAAATGACAAGAGTGAATTTCAGTCACAGCAGATTACCAGGGTAAAGACATAGAAATAGGGGATAGAAAACTTGCTTTTCCAGTCACAACATGGCAACTCATGAGGGATATCTATTAAGACACAGAGGGGTTGCAATCTTTGGTGGTAGAGAAACTAACCACAATGATGAATCACAGGTCTTAAACTCGCTTATGTCCAAAAGAGACTTCATTATCTTTCTCCTCAAACCTACCCCCTTCCTAACTTCCCTATTACTATCAAGGATACTGAGGATCACCATCCTCCTAATTACCCAGGCTCACAACCTAGGTGTTATCTACTACTCACTCTCTTTCGTCCTCATCACATCCTGCCATTTTTACTTCCATAACATCTCTCAGATCCGTCCCCTTCTCTGGTGCAAGCCCTCCCTCACCACCTCGTGAACGGGCTACTGCAATAGTCTACTGATTAATTTCTCTCCTTCGAGTCTCTCCCAACTCCAAGCCATCCTCCGCTCTGCTATCAAATTGATCTTCCTAAAGCACAGATCTGATCAGAACACCCCACCCCCTCAATAAACTCCAATGGTTCCCTATTACCTCTAGGATCAAATATAAAATCCTGTTTCTTGTTCAAAGTCCTTCATAATATTTTTTTCTTACACTTCTTACGCCTTGCACATCCCTCCTCCTTCTACATATATACACTCTTCAATCCAGTGACATTAGTTACCCTGCTGTGCCTTAAGATATTCCATCATTTCCCAATTCCAGGCATGTTCATGGCTGTCACCCAAGCCTGGAATGCTATTCTTCTTCATCTATGAGGTGAGTGCCAGGGTGATTCTTCTCCCCCACCGCCAGGCCATCTTCACTGCTTCTAGCCCAGCCCTATCAGACAACATCCAGGGGAGCAATCCCTTGGAGATGAGATCTCGCAATCTGTCTTCAGCAGGTGTTGCAAACCATCTCCCTTAGCAGTCAGAGTTTTTAAAGACCAGAAAAGAAAATTTCACCACCAAAGCTCCTGGTACTATCAAATGATTCAACGTCAGAAAAAGATGTGGTTTTATCAATGCCAAAGACACCAAAGCTGTATGTACTAAGATCTGCACTAGAAGGACCAGTAGCGGATTTTTCATCTGACTTGCACATGAAACCTCCTATATATGTTGTGTCTTCCCCTCTCCCCACCCCATTAGAATGAGAGCCTCTAGAATTGGAACTGTTTTTCTTTTCCATCTGTATCTCAAGCGCTTTTTCAAAGAGTGAGTACCTAACACTTTTTATTCATTTATTCAAAGTTCAGCATCCTGAAAGTGGTAAGAGATAGTTTTATGAGACAGAAAGGCATAAGGCATGAGCATGTTGGTGTGTGGCTGAAACAGAATAGAGAAGGTGGCCACAAGAGTTGCTGAGATGATTCAAAATGAGAAACTAATATGACACAGTCTTCACAATGTAAAACTCTCTGCTAGTATTAAACCAGATCTTGCTTTTCCCTCTGGCCTATACCTTTAGGTCATATATATAGGCATATATAGGCAATGTACACTTTTTGCTCACTAAATATTCAATTATTAATAATAATAAAAATATGACTTCTCCACAGATTCCTCATAGATCCAAGTCAACCTATACTTCCAACCTTCTGCCACATTATATTTAGCTCTTGAAGATACACTAACAGTATCTTTAATCTCTAGCTTAATATACTTCTTAAAAATCCTAATCTATTCAATTCAAACATTTACTAAGTAGAGATTATGTATAAGACATTGCTGATCGCCACTCCAGGTCCTTTAAGGTCTAGTCACAAAAAGAAGATCTCTAACAACTTAAAAAATCCCTAAGAAGGAGCCAGTGAGCAAAGAAAACTATGACTCCCTTCCTCTTTTTCTTATGAAAAGTGGGGTCTATTAAGTCAGAACCACAATTTGGTCTTTGATTTGAAAGAATGAACAAATGGAAAATGTATTAATCTCTTGTTTTTTGCAATGCATTATGGTAAGCACTAGAGAAACAAACAGGAAAAGACAGCCTCAGCTTTCAAGGAGTTTGCACTAATTAAACAACTGCATTGTGCTCACATCTAATTACTGTACTGCTTTTCCACAACAGGTAGAAATTCTAATCATGTGACATTAAAGACAGGAGTTTTTTTGAAAGTTTTCTAATCTTAACATTATTTTAAAAACAAATTTCTTGAAGATGCAAAAAGCTTAGTTTGATAGATTCTTAGGAATTCTGGGCCATCAGATGTTTTTTGCAAGTTGTTTACAAACAAATTTTAAAAACCTGGGTATTTCAGAAGTTGTATGGCAAGGAGATAAAGCACAGGAAGAAACAGGGTTCAAACACTACCTCAGGCACTTAATAGCTGTGTGATGCTGGATGAGTCACTTAACCTCTTTGGAGACCTCAGTTTCCTCATCTGTAAAATGAAAAAGGGTTGGATTCAATGACCTCTAAGGTCCCTTATATTTCTAAATATTTGATCCAGTGAACCCATTCTCACTAGTTTGTCTTCTTTGTCTATGACATGACAGTCAGTTGTGGCCCAAACTCCTTGAGATTTTTCTAGGAAATACTACTAAGGGTTAAAAAGTCACACTTCTCAAACAGTACTTAAAATACAGGCTTCATTTTTTTTAAATGTAGCAAAACTAAGGTTCCAGAATGACATGTTCTCGTTTCCTACAGATTTTTATTTCAAAGCCAATTGACTTGCTAAGTGAAAAGTTCTGATGCTCTCCACCATGATATGGTCAGACCATGATTTTTATGTCATTTCACAGTTAGCCAATGACAAGTCTCAAGGGGACTTTTCCTCTTTTTCCTTGACCATGTACTTGTACATGAGTTTTTTTTTTTTTAAATATTAACTTTAGATCTTGTGTTTTTTGTTCTGGGCTTCTGATTTCATTGGTGTGAGGAACTCCTGGTGAGAAGCTTTCCCTACCAATACCAGAGTGGCAACTGGTCCTGCAACTAGGTATGGACAGGTTAAGTGCCTTGCCCAAGGTGACAGACCCTCTGGACAGTGTGCATCAAGTCATCCTGACTCTCAGAGTACTGCTTAATCCATAATACTATGCTGCTTCTCTTATGCTATTGGGTTAAAACTGGCATACAGGATTGAGTCCTTAAAAGGAGAGCAGGGACTTAGATGAACAGGGTAAGAGTGAGGTATAAAGGGAGATGGGATGACAGAAGACAATACGATGTCTAAATTTTTCCCCAAGAAAGCATACTAACCTACATGCTAGTTACTTTTATGGATTCTATCTATCCCCAATCTTTCTTTGTTAGTTAGCTGATGAGAAAGTGCCCTGGATTTGGATAACTTAGATTCATATCCTGGCCCTAATAGTCTCTCCAATTCCCAGACTCCTTATCTTTAAAGTTACGATGATAACATCTGTGGGCTGCTGTGAGTAACATACAGTAAACTGTAAGGAACCATGGCAATGAGCGATGATGATGATATTGTTTGGTAATAACTGTTAATCAGAGTCAGTTGAAAGCATAAATGAAAAAATTAATTTAAATAAGTAGAACTACAGTACAAAAAGTAAGAGATCCCTTCATTATTAGCCTTGTAAATGCTTTTATGTATCAAGTCTAAGGAACACAAGTGGAGAAAACAATGAGCTAAATGATTAACTCATTAGCTAAATGAGTAACTATCAAAGAAACCAAGGGAATGAAAAAGTATTTTAAATATATCTGAAGTGTTAATGAAGAAAACCCTTTACGTGGTTTGGTCCTAGCCTTGATCAGCAGTCAGCTGTATGCCCTTGGTAACTAAAACTCTGATTCACTCATCTCCTCCTCTGTGCAAGAGATATGTGTGAAGAAAGTGAAAACCAGATATTCTCATCAGAAGAGAAGCATCATCTCCTGTCAACTATTCTGGGATTTGGGGGGAAGATGGGGAAGGGAGGAAAAAAAGAAAAGGAAAGGGGCAGAAGAAGAGAGTGGGAGAAGGGAGAGGTTACATCTTATTCTAGCACATTTTCAAAAACAAATTTCTTTCAAAAATACATTTTTCTCCTCCTCAAAAGCTTGGAAGAGAGAGCTAAATCTCTGGCTTTTAATTTGTCTTTCGGTCATTTCAGTCACGTCCGGCTCTTCAGGACCCCATTTGGAGTTTTCTTGGCAGATACTAGAATGGTTTATAATTTCCTGCTCCAATTCATTTTACAGATGAGGAACTGAGACAAACAGGGTTAAGTGACTTGCCCAGGGTCACACAGCTAGGAAGTGTCTGACACAGATTTGAACTGAGGATGAAGAGTCTTCATGACTCCAGGCCCAACACTCTATCCACTGGGCCATTTAAGTTCTCCACAACCTAGCCCCTGTCAACACAAAAAACAGTCCCATTTCCCAACTCCATGCCTTTTCACTGGCTGTCCCCTGTGGCTAGAATACTCTACTTCCTCATCAATTACCCCTGCTTTAAGATTCAACTTAAATCCCATCTTTTGAAAGAGGCCTTTCCCAGCTTCCCCATTCCCTTCAATGCTAATGCCTTCCCTCTTCCAAACTGGCATACCCCATGAGGAGGTGTGGTCAACAACTCTCTTGGCCTGTGCTCTGACTGGCGAGAAATTTCAAGCACTCTTTGCCACCCTGGAAGCATAAACAGCATCCCTGCACCCCATTGTTCTGGCCAGAAACTTTGAGGGTCTTCCCCTTCCAGACGGATTTTTTGTGTGTGTGATGGTAAACTAGGCCATCTTTTGTCTCAATTCTTACCTAGCCCTTAGTCAGTGAAAGAGCATTGCCTTAGAGAAACTGAGGTCTGAGAAAGACCTTTATTTAGAAAGACCAAGGTCACCCCCTGAACCTGGGCCATATTTAGTCATCTTAACCTATGTCTTACCACTGGATTTTGACGTCTCTGGAGGAGAGAATGAGGCTCATGATGACTTTGCACAGCTCTGCCTCACTTAAATCACTACCATGATGTCACCGATCCTCTTTAACAATTAAAAACAAACAAGCTTCTCTCTGAGATTACCTTCCATTTAAACTGCATATATTCTCTAGGTACAATTTTTTTACATGTTCCTCCACTGGAACGTGAGCTCCTTAAGTAGAGGGACCATGTTTTTGCCTTTCTTTGTATTTCCAGCACTGAGTACAGTGCATAGCACATATTTAATAAATTTGATAAATATTTGTTGACTGGGCTAAGTATTTCTCCTTTGCTAGAAAAGTTTGACACACAAATTTATTCAGTGTTGCTCCCTTAAGGAAAAAGAAATTTAATAAATAACTTAAAGGATAGATTGTGAGCATTTAGGCTTCACCATGAACAATTCATATCAGATTAAACTCTTTCTTTTTTGACAGAGTAGATTATCAAGAAAATGTCACAGACCTAGATTTCAACAAGGCATCTGACAAAGTTTCTCATGCTGTTACTGGGGCACCAAAAGGGAAAAATGTGGGCTAAAAGATAGGAAAGCTAGATGGCTTTAGAGCTGGTTCGATGGTAGGACCCAAGAACAATCATTAACAAGTTGATATCACCACTCACAGAGCTCTCTAGTAGTATATGCCAGGGATCTGTCATTGATCCCACGTGGGTTAACATTTTTATTAGGAACCTAGCTGAAGGTACAGATCGCACAATTATCAAGCATGCACGTGATATAAAATTAGGAGGAATGGCTAACATGCTGGATGGAAGAGTCAGGTCAGTCAAAGAAATTGCAACAGACCAGAATAAAAGACTAAATTTAACAGAATGAAATTAAATAATGAAAAACAACTAGCTTGGGTTCCAAATTTCAACCTCACAAAAACGATGAAATACTCAACAATTGATGTGAAAATAAGTTAGAGATTTCAAGGAAAACTGCAAGCTCAACATTAATCAAGTATAATGTAGCAACCAAATATCTGTCTAGGTATGGCTATGCTAGATGGATGACCTCTATGGTTCTTCCAAATGTGATATTCTATGTTACTTTTATCTAATATACGAATCCCCATCACTACCAAGGGCATACTTGACTTATTTTTTTTTTTTGCTTTTTCTACAACTGAACTATTTTCAACCTTCCCTTAACTTACTAACGAAGGCACACATTGTAAACATTAGAAAGCAACATTACAAATATCTAGACCTCCCCCGTACTTTCCTCTCAAAATTTACATTACTATCTTTGAAAAGCAAAATGAATTTAAAAGAAAACACCTAAGCTTATTAAGAAATCAATGCGCTTAGTAAAATATGTTTTTCTCTACCTCCTAGAGAGAAAAACATGAAGTGCTTTTTTTTAAACATTTGACCATGTATACTAATATTCTAAGGTACATTTATAGAACACTATACTAAATACCTTATCTTATTAAAATGTCACATTTTTTCTTATGGCCACCAAAACAAGTTACACTATCTCAAAAAGGATCACTGCTTATAAAACTTGGTATAATTTAAACTCCAAGTATTTATTATGTGATTTTTTTTTTTTTAGCAGATTAAGGTAGATGTTGGGTTTTTTAAAGCTACCTTTTCATCTTTACTCAAATACCTAAATACTACAATCTGATAGAAACAGCTAAAGAAAATGCAAAGAACTATATAATCTTGATGCAAGAAATAGCAACTATGCCCAGTAATTAACAAAGAGCTTCAATTTGGGGATTTGGGAGAGTTTGCCAAATATCATGCAACATGTTACTAGTAAAAAAACACAAATTTTGTGGTTTTTAAAAAAAAAAACACAGAACATTTTATTTAGTTTTAAAAGGCAGGCTCCAGCTGTGTTAGCAAATCAACCTAGTAGCACCAGCCCAAATTATGAAACCCCAAAAGAATGGCAAGAAAATGATATGAAGCAGAAATAACACTATGAAACAAAAACATCAGTGACTAGGATATTACTGTTCAAGCTGAGTGGCACTCAAAAAGTAAACATTACATGATGTGTAGCCTGTCTATTCCCATGAAAGGCATCATGTTCTTTGCTCAAAGGGGAGAAGTGCTAAAGCAGAGAAGATAAACACCCAGGACGAAGGATGAGTGAGACGCTCAAGGCCAACCTAAGTTTGCAGCCTCTGCACCTTCTATTCGTTCTTCCTCTCACCTACTGTGCTATTTCAAAGGAATTGAGACTGCAAAGAGGGAAAGTAGGGAATCTACAAACCTTTGTGTGGGACAGAGTAGGGGTAAAAAACAAGAAAGGGAAGACAACAGCAAGAATAACATGCTTCCACAGCACTGATTGAACATGGCATCTAAAAGAAAATATGGACTAAATGACATACAGCCAACAGAAAAGAAGTACTTTGCAAAACCTCCTTGCACCCTTAACTCCTATATCAGCTTCCAACAAACACTATTCAATTTCCCTCTGAAAAAAAATGCGAAAATGTCATAAAGCCCAATAACTTTATTTCTTCTTCCTTCAGTATCTACAACTATATTGCTTACAACATATCAGTGGTTACAAAAGATCTCAAAGAGACTGATGTACTACTATCAGAAAAGGATATCCTGTTACATTGCTAACCCTTCCCTCATAAGGTGAGAAAGCACGAATGGGTTGAGATTCACACCCTAAAGTGTACCCACACCTACCTCTTCCCAGGGCTGCTGTGAGGATAACATGAAATAATATATGTAAAGCATTTTGAAAACCTTAAAGAGCCATATAAAGGTCAGCTATCATCATCATCCTTGAAGGAAATCTATCTGAATCACTTTCCCATACAGTCTAAGGAAGCTGTTTCTCCTCTAAACTTAACACTATCCTTTGTACCAAATGACGAATACTGCCTCTAATCTCCTCTTCAACTTCTCCCTCTCCACTGGCTCCTTCCCCTTCTACCTTCAGAAACATGCTCTAATCTACCTTGTTTGTAAAAGTTTTCAGCTGATATTTCTATTTGAAAATCTTACCATCACCTCAAAATCAACAGGTCCAAAACCTAACTCATAATCTTCCCCAGACAGCATCCCATATAAACCTACCTATCTTTATTCTTATTGCTCTTTTCACTTTGAATGTCTTCTCTCCCCTTGCAAATCTAATGAATCTTTGAGGCCCATAAGGCCTCTTTTTCCTTCTATTTCAGTGCTCTGCTCAGTGCTCAGCACTTAATAAATGCTTACTGACTTGACTACTCCCTATCAGGCCTTCCTTACCTTCAACCTCTAGTATTATAGGAGCTTTATAAGTGCTCTCCCCATCTAACTAATCCTACACACTAATTCCAGAAAAATCCTCCACAATCCTGATAAATCATTTCTTTCCAAAACATACAATATATTAAGTCTGAAATCCTTAGTGCAGCACTCAAGGGGAAGGGAAGGGGAAAGCAATAAGCATGTATATGGTGCCTACTACATGCTAGGCACTGTGCTAAGCACTTGTTTCCACAATCTGGCTAGCAGCTTCTGTGGGGGTGTAAGATCCACCCACAGCCAGCACCCAGAAAGCTGCCAGCATGCCACAAAAACACAGGTTCTTTTGATCTGCCTTAATAAGGAAAGATTAAGGGGTTGGCAAGCTTACTTTAATTCAGCATACAAATATCATTCACTTAGTTCAGGGGAAAAAGCCAGCACCCTGAACTTCGGACCAAATTACAAACATCAACAGACAGACCCAATACAGATTCACAGTTACCAACATCTAGGTTCAGCCTGGGAGCTCAGAACAAGGGCTGGCCCAGAATCACATGCGCCACCACTGCTGCGGCAAAGAGCTCCAAAGAAGAAGAGGCCAACCCCTGGCTTTTATATCTTTGTCAGCATCAGGGGTGAGTCACACATGCGACTCACCCACATGACTTAAAATCGTCACAAAGAGGTGGACTTAAACCCATCTCTTAAACCCTAAGAGCCTCTGCTGTCCCAGACATGTAAACTAGGCCCTCCCTAGAGTTAGCCCCACCTTGGGCCCCACCTTAGTTGCCAATCCATACCCACATAGGTTTTACACCTAATAGGGGTTTGGGCCTGGGGCTCAGCACTTAGTAAGACTCAATGAAATACACTGAATTACTCAACAAAAACAAAAGCCAAACTCTTCAAGGGCACTTGTTGAACTAAGTGCTAAGGAGACCATTTTGCTTACCAACACAGCACTTTACAAATATTATTTCATTTGCTCCTTAAGAACCTCCACATTCCAGCCCAAACCTATCTTTCTATCCCTAACTACCACTATATTCTGATCAAACAAGGTTATTCAGTGGTTCCTCAAACACAACCTGTACCTCCCCAACTCCATGCTTTATACAACATTTCTTTCCCTTGGAATGTCCTCATATTTATCTCTCTACCTGTAAAAATTCTAACACATTCTTCATGATACAGCTTAAAACCAATTCTTTCATTTAAACCTTTCTTGATTTGTCCTAACCCAATTTTTTTTTCCTTCCTCTGGACTTCTATATCACCCAGTGGGTTCCCCTATAGAACCTAGACTCATATAAACAATGTCTGGAGATCACCTATCCCAAGTGAATTGTCGAAGAGATGAGAAAATGAAGAAAGAGGGGTTCAGTGACTTTTCCCAAGTGTCTTTTTTATAAGATATCACAATTATTTGTATATCCCATTTCCTTAAATATGTTTTAAAACTTTGTAGTCTATGATCTAAGTCCAACTAACTTATCAGCACACCAATTTCTTTCTTTTGGCGGGGAGGGGAGAAGGCAGGGCAATTGGGGTTAAGTGACTTGCCCAAGGTCACACAGCTAGTAAGTATGTCAAGTGTCTGAAGCCATAGTTGAACTCAGTTCCTCCTGACTCCAGGGCCAGTGCTACACCACTTTCTTAATCTATAAAATGAGCATATTTCTACTACCTACAATGTGAGGTTAAGAGGATTAAAGATATATGTGTATGTATAAACACTTTGCAACCACAAAAATAAATTAGTAAATTCAAGGGTACAGACCAGGAATGGGGAAACTGCAACCTCTAGGCCACATGTGGTCTTGAGGCTGCAGTTCCCCGCCCCCTCCCCCCCCTTGTACAGACTGTACCTTCTCTTTTTATATTCCCTATATGCCTAGCTGAGTGTTGAGTACAGGTATTTAATAAATCATCAATGAATGACTGAAGTATGCTCATCTGCACTGTGTAATCTCCTGACACAATAAGGTCAAACACAATAGGCTAATTCACTACCTTAACTATAGAGTTAAGGCAGGTTTCTAAAGGAAAATTTTTAAACTTAATTTCTTGAACAATTCATTTTTTGTTCGGTCCCAAATTTTTTAAAATAGAACTATATTCAGTTTTTGGGAAAAGTAAGATTAAATCAAAAGAAATCTAAGACCCACTTGTAGTGAGTGAGGAGAGAATGCTGGGTTAAGTAACCCAGAGAAACTGGGGCCAGCCCCCATGTGTGATCCTTACCTCCCTCTGAGCTTGAATTCTTTAGCTGTAAAACAAAGCAGGGGAGGGAGTCTGCAAAGGTCTTTCCCAGTTTGGACCTAAGATCTGTGCCTCTGTGTCAATGTACCCTCTGTACTGTTACTGCACTTCTTCCAAAATGGCTAAAACATCTTAACTCTTCTGATCTAAGTGCTATATAATTAATGTGCTTAACTTATAACTACAGTAGTACAGGAACAGGAGAGGGAGAAAGACTCAACCTGGGATTTCAAGAGGAACTGCCCAGTGAGAAGCTTCCTCTGCCAAGGCAAGTGTCTTCTCTGCACCTTCCAAGTCACCCAGAACACTAAAATGTGAAGTGACTTGCTCAGGTCACAGCCAGAAGGTGACAAAAGCAGGACTTGAACACAGGTGGTCCTGGTTCAGAGGCCAACTCTCTACCCACTACAACAGGCTGCCTTCTTCCTACAGGAAAGGCTCCTAAAATCATTACCGGATAACAATTGTTATTAAAAAAAAAAAGCCCTGAAGGCTAGTTTAAGCCAACAAATCTGGGTACCCACTTTACCTGTACATACAACAGATATAACATCTTGAATTGTCAGAAATACCATGTTACAATGTTTCTTGAGGCAGTATCACTGAAACAAGGTTATGAGAAGTTTGGCTATGATGTACTCGGAATTAGTCAAATAAAATATTTTTCCCTTAGTTACTCCTTTCTCTTTCTTATTCTTGAAATTTTTCAACATACCTTTCGATATGACATTATTAGCAACAGACTTACAGAAATACATTTTTAAAGTATCCTCTTTAATTTCCAAAATGGCAAAGCTTAATGCTATTACTAACACGGAAGATAGAATTCTGAAAGACTTGAAATCAAGAATGGGAAGAAGAGAATGGAATAAGCATTTCTATACTAAGTGCCTGTACTTTGTAATTATTATCTCACTTGATAACAAGCTAGTATTCGTATAAGCCTCTAAGGTTTCCAAAGCATTTTTCCAAGGCTAATTCACAACGTAACTTTTAAAGGCAGGAGCTATTATTCTTCTTCTCATTTTACAGATGAGGAAACTGAAACAAATAAGATACATGACTTGCCAAGGGTCGCACATCTAGTAATTATCTAAGGCCAGATTTTAACTCAGCTTTTCCTGCCTATAAATCTGCTGCCTAGAAGGCCTTGGTTAGAATCCTTCAGACACTTTCTAGTCTCAGGACCCTGGGTAAATTACTTAACTCAGTAAACTGGGCATTTGTTAAGTTACTACTAAGTGCCAAGCATTGTGTGATGTTACTGGGAATACAAGAAAGGGAGAAAGTCCTGTTAAGGAGCTCAGGGTCTAACGGGAAAACAGCATGCAAACAAGTACCTACAAACTAGATTATATAAGGATCCCAGTGTCACTGGATCCTAGAGTACATCAAGGTGAGCTAGATGTAAGAAGACTGGAATAGGAAAGGGGTCCAGGGGATGAAAGGCTTCAAAATCCAATCAGAAGATTGTGTATTTAAACCTGGAAGAGACAGAGAGCCACAGGAGTTTGTGGGGGGAGGGCCAGGAGATCAACTTAACAGCCAAATGGAGAATGAACAGTGGGAAGGGAAAGATGAGGCAGGGAGACTAATCAGAGGGCTACTGTAGTGGTCCAGCCATAAGGCGACAAGAAGCTACACCAGGATGGTGGTAGTGTCAGAAGAGAGAGGGCAGCAAATAAGGTGTTACTAAAGCAGAAACGACATGACTTGAAAACTAGTTGGATATGGGGAACGAGACAGTGAGGAGTCAAGGATGACACCCAGGTGGGCCTGGGTGACTGGGGGAATAGTTGTCCCACTGATAGTAACAGGGAAGTCAGGAACAGGAAAGGATTTGAGGGAAAAATAATGTTTTGGACATAGTGAGTTTAAGCTGTTTAAGGCACATGGGGTTAATCTAGAAAATTTCAGTTTCCTCCTAATAGCACCTAACTCACAAGCTTACTGTGAGGCTCAAATGTGAAGATAACTTTAGGCAAACCTTAGTTATTACTGTAAGAAATGGGAGGAGGAGTTTTGTTTCCACAGAACTAAAGGTGTACTTCCCCCCCACCCATCCCCCACCCCAGCTTTAGCAGAAGCCAGGCCTCAAGGTCAGTCAGGTGAGAGGTCAGAGGCTTGTACTCATGCACATGCTTTTTGAGAAGGCAGTCTGGAATATCAGAGAGGCCAAACCACTTGAACCAGTTCAAGCTTATCTAGGGTCTGGTCTTGGTCAAGAATCTAGGCCTACTGATTTGCATAATTTGCATATGTTAAAGAGGGAAAGTAGGAGAAGTAAAAGAATGTAGATTAATCCAAAACTAAGACAAGGAAAATCTAATTAACTTCACTTTTGCTTCTGTATCCTTATTATCCTACCTATATAAACTGTATAACCTAGGAGAACTATGTAAAAAGTAAAGATTGTAAAGTAACCATAACCCAAGCAGGAGTGGAGGGAATGGTTACCCCTGCTCCTGCAGCGTGAGTGTTCCACCAAGCATTATACCTGCTCTCTCCAGGAGCATAGAAAAATGCCTTTCGCTGCTCACTCTGGTCTTTGGGTGAGAACGGGCAAATCACATGGATCTTCCCAAGGTCATGCAACCAGGAAAGCAACAAGCAGCAGAAGCTTGTCTTGGGCTAACTTCCTGACCCTGCCTGGGGAGTCCTGTGATCTCTACTACAGTGTTAAGAGGGCTACCACTCAGGATTCCCCTGGGGAACCTTGTAGTCTGCACACCCTTCTTAAGGAGCCATCACTTGGGTCCTCCTTAGGGCCTGACCCCTAGGAGGCCCTGTGATCCCCACAGATTACGGGAGACTACCACTTGGTGTTCCTCTGGGAGTCCTATTGTCTGCGCAGCCTTCCTTAAGGGTCAGTCATCATGTGGCTCTTTCCTGGGGTCCAACCCTAGGAGGTCCTGTAATTTCCCCACAACCATTCTAAGGGGGCCATCACTCAGGTCCTCCTTAGGGTCTGACTCCTAGGGGGGCCTGTGATCTCCACAGATTAAGGGGGGGGGGGGCTACCACTTGGTCTTTCTCTGGAAGTCCTGTGATCTGTACAGCCTTCCCTAGGGACTATCGCAGGGTTTTTCCTCAGGACTTTGGCCCTGCCTAGGAAGTCCAGTGATCCCCAAAACCACGTTTTCTCACAATTTGGGGAAGTCCAGTGATCCCCAAAACCACGTTTCTCACATTTCTAATATTATTATTCTTCAGCCAACTATAGTTAAAGTCAATTTTTCCTAAGTTCTAACTTTACAGTATTTGAAGCACTTCATGTGGTTCTTACAAAATGACCATCTTCTCATTTCTTTCACCATGACTTTTTTCTGCTTCTCTTGGAATTATAGGGTGAGGCTGAGAAGCTGAGGATAATGACTAAGTCGCAAATCTGAGCACCTGGATAGACAGTGGTGCCTTTGACAAAAATGCCTAGCAATAGAAGAGTAGAGTATAAGAAATACAACAGCGGCAGACAATGCTTGATAGTGCATTACTGAACAAGTCAAATCTTAACAAGAATTAAGGCCGCAAAAGGAGAAAAAGGAAGTCCAGAGCAAGGGTTCAGAATAGGTTTAGGATGAGTGAGTTAGGAGAGACTGAAGGATAAAATTTCAGAGTTAGGAATCTTGAAAGTAGAACCTATAGGGATAATGGTCAAACCAAGGCAGACTATCATTGTATGCAGCTGAGATGTAATGAAAACAAAGGTCATAGGAATTGAGGAGGCTGATATCCTGAAAACCAGGAACTTTAAGGAGATACCAGTATGTACACTGAAATCTTCAAATAGGAGGGAAAGTATGAGAGATCAGAGTAGAGGAGAAAAACAGTAAACTAGGCGATAAATTTCTAGAGAAAGGAGGACGAATGAGTTAGAGGGGTGGTAGATATAGGTCAGTGACAAGGATTTGAACTAAATAAAATTTAAGAATGAACTTCAAAGAAAGAGGGGTTGCTGAAGGCCAAAATAAGAATAAACAAGCATCTTAATACACAGCTCTTCCATTTCAAATAGTTTTTCTTCTCTCCTGATCTCACTGACTTTCCTATCTTTCACTTCTGCAGCACTTCTAATCTGTACCACACAGTTTAGAAGTAATTTAGATATAGCAAATGGGCTGGAAGGTAAGAAGGCCCGAGTTCAAATTCTGATGCAGATACTTACTAGCTGTGTGACCCTAGGCAGTACAAAAACCTTTTTATGCTAGCTATTAGTAATAATATTTTCAGTGAAAGCAATGGGATAGAATGTGCTTTGTTATTTTGAAATTTGGGAGAGTAATCTTGAGTTACTTTCACCTTTGTTAAGATTTTTTGGCAAGCCTTACTTCCCTTCAGATTAAAACAAAAACAAATTCTTGTGAGAAATAAAAATCCATCCCCTTGTTACTGGTATTCAAGACCTACCACGATATGGCTTTGTCTTACCTTTCCAGCCTTATCTCATACTACATTCTAGCCAAAATGAACTGCTCACCATCTCTAGTTCTTTTCTTGTCCATCTCCATGCCATTGCCTTTCTTCCCCTTATCAATGTTTAAGTCCTTCCTTTCAAGGTCAAACTCAGTTGTTGAATCCTCCATGAAACCTTCTCTGACAGCCTCTACCTTCACTCCCTTTGAGTGATTTCCCCCAACTCAGAGCATTGTCTTTTTCATTTCTTTCAATCCTTCTGTGTAATATTAATTAGTATTTGTCATTCCCCTCCCCCACTGAACTGTAAGCTGCATGAGAACAAGACATACTAAACAACTACATATGTATATGTATATACATACACACATAAACATAACTGTCTTTGTATCCCCCCAAACTGATACAAAGCCTTGCACTCACAGGAGCTTTAATAAATGTTTGTGGGGGGAGGGGGGAACAAATGTATTCAAGGCCCTTTACAATCTGCTTCTAACCTTTCCATACTACTTCCCCTTCACATATTCTTAGGTTCTAGAAAAGCCAAACATTCGTTTCCCTAGTTCTTGTCACTATATCTTTACAATGCTACCTCATGTACCATCACATTTCTGCCTACTGAAATCTCTCCCCCTTTCTTCAACACTCAGTTTTCAACATTTCTAACTAGTTTTCCCATAAACATTTTAAACTCAACATGTCCAGAACTGAAGTCACTATCTTTTCCCCAAAATGCTTCCCTATTACTCTCAAGAGTAGCACCACCCTCCCCATCACTCAGGCTTACAACTGTCATGCTGAAGTCACCTTCCACATCGAATCTGTTGCCAAATCCTGTTAATTTTACCTTTATAACATCTCTCACACAGACCCCTGCCTTCCTTCTAGCCCTTCTCTCCTTTGACACAAGCCTGTATCACCTTCTACCCAGGCTATCCCAATATCCTGCTGCCACAAGTCTCTTCCCACTACAATCTACCTTCCACTGGGCTCGTCCAAGTGCTCTTCCTAAAGCTCAGGTCTGATTAAGTCACGTACTCCGCACTCCCCACTCCCTACCAACACCAACAAATCAGTGGCTTTCTTTCACCTCCAAATCAAATTCAAGATTTTTTAAGTCCTTCAAGACCTGCCCTCCACCCCTGCCTATTTTCAGTCTTCTTACATCTCCCCTCCACATATTCTGAGATCCAGTGACAATCAACTTCCTTGCTGTCCCCAACTCCAAGCATTTTCAGCTGTCTTCCACACCTACGATTTTCTCCCTCCTCTCCTCTGCCTCCTAGCTTCTCTGGCTTTCCTTCAAGTTTTAACTAAAATCTCACTTCCACAAGAAGCCTTTCTTGAGTCCCTTTAATGCTACTGCCTTCCCTCTGCTGATTATTTCATTCAACCTCTATATATTTTGTTTGTACACAGGTGTTTGCAGATTGTCTCCCCCTTAGACAGTGAGTTCCTTCAGAGCAGGGACTGCCTTTTGCCTTTCTTTGTATCCTCAGTGCTTAGAATATGGTAGGTTCTTAATTAATGATTAATGACTGGCTGCCTCAATTCAGGTTTCTTCCAGGAAGCCTTTCCTGATCCCAATTAGAAGTTGTCTCTTCTTCCCTGAAATTCTCCTACCCTGATTAGAAGTTTGCTAAGCACTAAACTGTATTCTAATTTGGATCATCATTATTTGTGTGTGTATATCTCTATATCTATCTATCTATCTTATCTGAGGCAGTCTAGTATAGAAGAGTGCTGGACCCAAAATTGAGAGAAGCCTGAATCTATAGGACCTCAGGTACAAGTCATCAATCATTAGCAAGCATTTTTTGAGCTTACTATGAGCCAGGCATTGTACAAAATGCTAGGGATACAAAGAAATCCCACTCCTACCCCCCAACAATAACAACAACAGTTTTTTCCCATCAGCAGCTCCACTTGGAGTGACTCCATGCAGTTATCAGGCCTTACTCAGGATAAAGTGATCACCAGAAATCTCATCATCATGCTGAATGACTCAGTTTTTAATGCTCAATATTTTCAACTCCCTCAGTGGCCTCTTCCCTCTGAAAGGAGAGCTGGAAGGTGAAACAATAAATTCCTCTGAAAGTCTTCCCTCAGAGATGTCTCAGATCCGAACTTTCCAGGTAATTCCATTTCCCATCGTATCTCGGCTTGGTTTTGACACCACGGAATGTCATGACCCCACCAGGTACCCTTCTGGTGCCATCCTTTCCCTTCCTTTCACTTTCTTTTTGTGTGTTATCTTCCTCCACTAAATGGTAAGCTACTCAAGGGCAGGACTTGTCTTTCTTTTTCTTATTTATATCCCCAGCACTTATAACAGTGACTGGCATAGAGTAGGTGCTTCATAAATGTTTATTTGAGTACATATAAGATATATACGATATAAACAGGAGGTAATCTTTCTGGGCCTCAGTCTTCTCATCTGTAAAATGGGTAACATCTATAGTACCTATGTTGCTATGTTGTTTCAAAAAGCAAATGATATGCGTATTTAAGAACTAGGTGCTTAAGTTCAGCTTTTTTTTTTTAAGAAAACAACACCATTTAGAGGTCCCTCAGTTTTTTTTTTAAATTATTTGTGGCTTCAAAGTTTAAATGTTACTCTGCAGAAATTCTAAGACATATAGCATATCAGGTGACCACTTTTCATTTCTCCAGTCTTAGGTATTTAAATAACAAAGAAAAAAAAAACAGATGTATTTTTGGCTGCAAAGGACAGAATACCAGGCCTGAGGGCAGGAAAACCTGAGTTCAAATATGGCTTCAGACAACTTACTAGCTGTGTGACTCTGGACAAGTCATTTAACCTGTGTTTGCCTCAGTTGCTCAATTATAAACTAAAGATGATAGCACTCACCTTCCTGGGTTATTGTGAGCATCAAATGAGATAATAATTGTAAAGCACTTAGCACAATTCCTGGCTCATAGTAAGCACAATATAAATGTTAGCTATTATTGTTTGAAATTTATGTCCTAAATAAGACATGTTCAAAAATAAATCTGGACCATGTGAATTTCTAAATTATAAGGTCTTATTTGACCTATGTTTCATTTAACATTATTTTCAAAGTAGGAAGCAAAATGATATAGCCCAAAATAATGTCAAAGCCAAGTATCACCATAGCTTATTATGTCATTACTCATAGCAAAGCCCCTCAGGCATTTATTTGTTCATCTTGTTTGCATCTCAATGCAATAAACATTTATTCATCTTGTTTGCATCTCAATGCAATAAACATTTATGAAGCACCTACTACATGCTGTGCTAAGTACTGGGGATACAAACAAAGGCAGTCCCTGGGGTCAAGGAGCTTATAATTTAATGAGGGAAGATAACACACAAAAGTGGGGGAGGGGTGCCTATTATTTACATACATATAACATTATCTACATACATCATTACATTGTTCAGGGCTGTCCAACCTTAGGTTTTTATTGAAACAATAGGCAATATATTTTGATTTGCCATTTTAGTGAGAGCTCCGAGTAGCTCAGCTTCCTTTACTAAAGCATTTATGTAAATTTCTATGCTTGTAGACAGGCTGCATAAATGGAACGGGGCCCCAGGGCTTCATTTTGGACAGCCCTGACATAGTTAATAAATGCTTGACTGTTATAATGATCATGTTTAGTTTTCCTTAAGATATTTCTACTTTATTTTCAATTAAAATCAATGTTATATAAGTAAGATTATATTCAGACTTCCTTTAGCTGAAGAGCTAGATTCAGTAAATAATGAAAAAAGTTTGAACTAAATTACATTACCTCCAAAACATTAAATAGCAAATACTACTGCTACCACTACTAAGGAATTTTCTTTTTAATTATAAGAATAAAAATTGCTCTAATTTACAATCTTAATTTCTCTTTGCCATGATTGTGAAGGTAACCCTTGGTTCTAAAGGTTTACCAGTAGAGAACAAGGTCTGTCATGTCCTAGGTCAGCCAGAAATGCAGGCAATATTCTCTGTGTCTGTCGATCAATGATCAGCCTCTCTAAAGTTTGTAGGATCATATATTCAGAGCTGGAAGAGCCCTTAGATGCATTTGAGTCCAACCCTCTCATTTTACATTCAAAGAAACTAAGCTTAAGTGACTTGCCTACGATCACATGACTAAATCTCTAAAGCTGGATTCGAACCCAGGTCATTCTGACAACAAATCCATTGTCCTAGCTGTTCCTTCATGACGAGCCATGATAATTTGGGGAGTGGGGGGGTGGAGAGACAACAAATATCAAGTGTTGTGTACTGATAGGAATCATAGACATTCTAAATACCAAAGTAGTTTAAAACAGTATGTATAATTCATCTAATTAAAATGGAGAAGGAAATGCATTAGGCAATTTCCAAGAAGTTTGAACATTAACATGATTTATAAAAATAAAGTATTTTTTGAAATGGGAAAAATAGCAATGAATGTTCTGGAGCATAAAATATGACTGGGAAATGGCTTCTGCTCGATAGAACTCACAGAATAAGAATAAACACAGACTGTGAAAAAGTTTCTGACAGCTCTTGTTGTTCTTGTTATTCAGTCATGTCCAACTCTTTGTGACCCCGTGGACCCTAACATGCCAATACTGTCCATGGGGTTTTCCTGGCAAAGATACTGGAGTGGGTTGCCATTTCTTTCTCCGGGGGATTAAGGCAAAAGGTTAAGTGATTTGCCCAGGGTCATACAGCTAGCAAGTTTCTGAAGCTGGATTTGAATGCGGGTCTTCCTGATTCTAGGCCTGGCATTCTATTCATTGAGCCACCTAAGCTGCCTGGTGGCTGCTGTTAAATCTGACAGCTCTGCTATGAGTAAAGACACAATAAGTTTTAATGATGCATGGATTTAACATTATTTTAGGCTGTATCATTTTGCTTCCTATGAGATAGTATTTTTAATATTTGAGGCTAACTGAAGTTGCTGGAAAGCGGCTTGTAAATAATTGAAGTGTTACTATATGTTCCATGTACAGTGCTTGAGGTATTATTTTGTAGGTCTCTGACAAAGAAATTTTAAATGTCCAACAGAATCATTTTTATTGTGGATTTGCAACGTCCTTGATTTCAAAACCAACATTTAACATGACTCGGCAGCACTGGCACCCACTATAAAGAATTTAGAGTGTAGTTTATTACCTTTGACTTTGATTAAAAAGCAAAACCAAAAATGCTTAAGTACTCAGAACACTTTCTGACACAAGTAACCTCAATACTCTCATTGGAACCAAAAGCCTTTTTAGACTCTAATTTTCTCGAGGACAAGGACTGTCATTTTTTTTATCTTAGTATTCTTAACGGCTAGCAGCATGCCTTAAATATATTTGATGAGAGAGCAGAAACTTGTGTCAGCAAAGGTCAACAACTACTCTTCACCTTATAGTCTTATGCTCTGAGGACACTGAGAATCAAACATCTTGGTCACATAGCCAAATGTATCAAAGGGATCCTTGAATCTAGTCCTGGCTAGCCAAAGGGCCTCTTCCTTCAACATCTCTACCAAGGATAGCAAGCTCTGTGGGAGACGGGACTTTTGACTTTTCATTTTTGTATCCCCAGTACCCCGAAAAACATTTTACGTATGGTAGGCACTTAATTACTGAATATATGAACTCAATGTAATTCATGCTAGAGCATATTTTTAGGATAAAAAGTGATTTTAAAGATCTTGTCCAACTCCTTCATTTTATAAAGGGCAGTGGGGCCTATGCAAGTTAAGGGCCCCATCCAAGCCTTCTACAAATATGAACAGCATCAAAGACCAAATTTGAACACAGAGCTTCTGACAACCTCCATTCAGTGCTTTTTTCCCCTACAGCTAGGTGTCACTGTGGATAACGTACCAAGGCCTGGAGTCAGAAAGACCCGAGCTCAAATTCAGCCTCAGACATGCACTAGCTGTGTGACCCTAGGCAAGTCCCTTAACCCTCTTTGTCCATTTCCTTATCTGTAAAAAAAAGCTGGAGAAGGAAATGGCAAACCACTCCAGTATCTCTTCCAAGAAGATCCCAAATTAGGTCACGAAGAGCTGGACACAAATGACACAGACTGAACAACAACTTTACTACACACTTAGAAACACTATTTTGTAAATAGCATTTTAATGTTAACAGACACATGCTAAGTTGTTCAATTTCAAAATCAGAACTAAAGTGACCCTAATTACCTGCTGGAACCTCAGACAGACAAGTCATTTAGTCTCTCAGGGCTTTAGTTTCCCTATTTGTAAAATGAGAAGGCTGGAAGAGATGGCCTCTAAAGTCCCTAAATACATATTAATTAATCCTACCAGACAGACCAACATTAAACTATTACTTACATTAAATCTATGCAAGTTTCATTTAATACAAGATTTACAAAAAGTTCCCATTAATGGCATCAATACTTTAAAGCACACCCACCTTTAAATGAAACCCTGGAATATGAATATGAAGATCAAATTGCTTCTTCTTTCCATACTAGCTCAAAAAGAAAAATCAAGGAAGCCTGGGCATTGAACATTTAGTGAGTAGTTTTTAGACTTCTGTTCTAACCCAACTCTTTTTTTCCCCAACAACTTATTCATTTATTCTCCTATCTTCTTCTCATACACCTATTAGTATAATGTATTAATAAACAATTCATAAAGAAAGTGAAAAAAATATTGTTAAACATATAGAAGTACAGTGGTATAATTTTATAAATATTTAGAAAAAAATGTCTAAGAACTACAACTCATCCTCCAAATTAAAATGTCAGATATGCTTTTAAAGAAGATAAATAATAACCAATCACGTAACTAAAAAGAACATCTCCCCAACTTGTGACAGAATAATAAACTAAAAAATGGTATGAAATCTGACCTTTTAATGAGCTTTCCAGAGAAGATCCCATAATTGCCTGGCCAGCCCATTCACATAGCAAATGACAGGAAATTCTTTGTCTAACAAGCCCTCCTGCTGAAACTTAGATCCTTATTCTCCAGTTCTGCCCTCAATAAGATGAGCCAGTCACCATCCCTTCACCTCTGTCATATTTTTTAAAATAATTACTGACACTTATATAGTATTCTCAGGTTTATAAATATCTCATTTGAACCTCAATAAACCTAAGAGGTGTGAAGAATTTACTACCAGCATTTATCCCCATTAGGTGATTTTCCTATGGTGACACAGCTAATAAGAGTCTGAGGCAGTTTTGGAGCTCTTCCTACCTGCAAGTTCAGCTCTCTATCCAGTGTAGCAGTGGAATTACACTCAAATGGAAAAGGAGGGAAGGATATAAGGATCCCCTCAGATATTGACTGAAAACCGCATGCATATTCACATTACATGTTATATTTTATTTTTATTTATTTTGTTAAACACTTCCCAATTACATGTTAATCTGGTGCAGGCCACACTTTAGGGTATTCTAACTGTGGGTTTAACACTTCTGCACTACACCGTGCTGCCTCCATTGTCTTCATCAATCTTAAGACATATTCATTTATCCTTCAACACTTTTTTTTTCAAGTTAAATAATCTCGCCTTTTTGCCTCATCTATACAGAAATCACAATGTGTTAAAGCTGGATGATGACCATCCATCTGGTACATTTTAGGCATGAGAAAACTGAGACTCAGAGAAAAGTAAGTACCCTGTCTAAAGTCACAGAACAAGTTAGAAGCAAGACATGAAATCTGAAGCCGGGTCTTCGATCTTTCCACTACCACTCCAAACAAGTTAACTCCTTTTATTTTTTTTTGTCTTTGTTCTTCATGTCTCTCTTAAATAATGAGGCCTAAGAAAGACAGTATCTGACAATTACTGGCTCTAAAAGATTTATCAAGAATTCTGCAGATTACAAAGCACTGTAAAATATTCCTGGTCTTACAAGTCAAAATATACTGCTTTGACATCACAATAAATTGACACTTCACTTGTCAAAGATCTTTTCTTTTCCATCATTGTCACTTCTTCACTAACTAGAAGGAAAGGTCTCTTTTTTTATTCACATTATACTAATTCCTGTGGCAAGGAGCTTATAATCTAGCAGGGGAAAGATTAGACAAATAATTTTAAGACAAAAAGTTCAAATGCCATAAGAGAACTACGAAGTTACAAAGAAGAGGAGGGAAGAGGCACATGTGAGTATATCAACATGTGACTTCAATAATTTAAATATACATTGGGTGCAATTTGGAAGAGGAAAAGGTATTTTCAGAAGGTTGCAAGACAATGGCATTTGAGCAGAGCCTTGAAGTGGAGGTAGATAAGGTGTAAGGGAGCATTTCAGATAAGGAAAACACTGAGTGAAGGGAAAGTGCTGTTCTAGAAAGAGCAAAGAGTTGTTTATCTGAAACACAGAATATATGAAAGGGACTGAGGTAGACTATATTGGAGAAAGCTAGGCGTGGGCCAGAACACAGAGGCTTCTGAATGCCAACTAAGGAGCGTGGACTTTAATTGGTAGGCAAAGGAAGGCAACATGATCACAGTACTTGGGAAAATTAATCCAGCAGTGGTTTATCAGATGAAATGGAGGGGGCAAAGAGACTGGAAGCAGTGAAACCACTAAAGAGATTATTACAGTATTTCGGGGAAAGTATGAAGGCCTCAACCATTAAAGAGAAAGGAAGGGAAATAGTTTGAAAGATAGTGAAATCAACGGGATTTTGTGGTATAAGAGGATAGTTAAAATGATCCCAGGGTTTCCAGTGTGGGTTACTATGAAAAAACAAAATCAGGACATTAAAAAAGAAGGGAGGAGAGACAGCACATAAATATATCAATATTTGATTTCGATATAATTTTCACATTAACTGTGTTACAGATCTCTAATCAACTTTTAAGTTAAAATTATATGATTGCTATCTTTACAGTTATTTCTTGACTTTCCCACATTCCTTCTTCACCACCACTAGCAAAAACGTTCCAAATCACTTATGTCAGGGACAAGGGAAACAAGACAACTGAAGAAGAAAGGTGGAGGACTCCAAGGATTATTCTGAAAATTACTGTGACATCTTGAACTGGAATGATGAGTTCCATTTTGGATATATTGAGTCTGAAGTGTGAGTAAGTCATCCTGGTGGATATGGCAAGAAAACCATTCTGAAGATACAATATAATATGTCATAGTAAGAAGAGCAAAAGGTTTGGAGGCTGAGAATCTATGTTCAAACACTGGTTTTGTTGTTGCCTACCTGCTGCAGCCTTGGAAAGGCTACTTTATTTATCCTCTAGACCAAAATTTTCTTATCTGGAAAATGAGGGAGTTGGACTCTTAAAAACTCTTAGGTGGCTTCACACGCTCCCACCCCAACCAAATCTATCATTCCAGGGGCAGCGAGGTGGCACAGTGAGTAGAGCACCAGCCCTGGAGTTCAAATCCAGGCTCAGACACTTTTCACACTTACTAGCTGTGTGATCTTGGGCAAGTCACTTAACCCTAATTGCCCTGCCTTCCCCCCTCCAAAAAGAAAGTCTATCATTCCACAATCTTAAACATATTTGGTAAATTATATCACCAAGGAAGAGGGAAAAAAAGGCTACACACTTTGAAATAAGCAGCCTTGGGTTCAAATCCTAGCTTTAGCACTTACCAATTATGTGAGCCCTGGCAAGCATTTTACTGTATCAGTCTCAGTTCTCTCCTTTGTTCAACTTGCACTATCCACCCCTTTTGGCTTGTTAGGAATAAGATTTGTAAACTTTTAAGAACTACATAAATATATTACTATTACTACTAGTTATTTAGGAGCTAGGAAGAAGCCATTGGCGCCAAAACAATGTCTTATCCAATTTTATACCTCTTGTACATATTTAAACAAATGCTTGATTCTCCTCCATTTCAACCCTCAGGGAAAATAATAGCTAACATTTATAAAGTCCTTTAAGGTTTGCAAAGTACTTGACTCATATTATCTCATTTGATCCATACAACAAACCTGTGTCATAGGTGCTATTATTATCACCACTTTGTAGATTAGGAAACCAGCTGGCAGAGGTTAAATGACTTACCCAGGGTCACAGAGCTAGAAAGTATCTGAGGCAGGATTCAGTCTCAGGTCTCTCCCACACTAACTCTAGAACACTTTCCACACTATGCTGCCTAGGTAATCTGGTTCATTTTGTGATACAGAGATAGAAAGGAACATAGAACCGGAAAGAATGACAGCTGTAGGAATAGCAATAATGCCACTTTAAATTAAAATAGTAGACTGCACAAACATAATACGCTTACAAATAACTAAAAATCAAATATTGTTGCATTTATGTCCCTCTTATATTATAAATATGGTACTCTGGGAAATCTTGAGGGTAGACTAGATCAGAGTTTCTATAAAGAAACAACACCTTGCTCTATCATTTTATTATCAAAGATGTACAAACCGCAGCTCTATGGGTCTCAATTTCTTCATATGTAAAATGACAGATTAAGTGGCTCCTTTCAATGCTAACAATTTATAAAAGGTAGTATGGGTCAGTGGAAAGAGTGGTGAACCTAAGAATCAGAAAATCAGAGTTCAAATTCCAGCTCTAAATATCTACTACTTACTACTTGTATAATCTTGGGGAAGTCACAATTTATTTGGGTCTCAGTTTCCTTCTGTGGTGCATAGGCTTGGATTAAACTTTTGGGGTTCCTTACAGCTTATGAACCTACTGATTCTCTGCTCTTCCACTTTCCAAAAATGAAGTCATCAGAGCTCTATTCAACTCAAAAGAAGCTTTCTCCTTATTCCCCTCTAGGGTTAATTAAGTGTGACACATCAGGGTTGTTACAAAGTATACATATGTCACATGAAGCTTATGAATTAAATATGTACTTACTAGTTTGCAGCTATAAAACAAAATATCATAAATCTAAGATTATTCCATAAGGTCTATAAAGAAAAAAAAAGATAGCTTCTTTGTGAGAAAATAAGAACTCTTTATAGAAGACCAAGCTAAAAAGGGCTACCACAATGCTAAGTATAACCAGCAGTAATGCAAGATATTATTGCTGAAAATTCTGAGTTGGCACATCAGCTTTCTAGGACTTGACTGAAATGCCTTATGTTGATGCCTTTTTGTGTGTTTAATCCATATATGCTGACAAGAACAGTGGAGAAACTACTTATATGCTTGTTTTTTGAAAATAAAACTCTCAGAAGATTGTCTTCAATCAGAATAAGATACTGCTTTTATTCTGGGCTTAAAACTCAAAAGAGTGAGACTTTTTAACCAAGAGAACTGTGTATGAGTAACAGGCATTTGCTTGAAGGTGAAAAAACATACTTGAAGGTGAAAAAACACATGTAAATAGTGTAAACTCTGGGTTATGTTAGCAGGCAGGAGGTGGGGTTTCTTTCCTTTTGATTTCTGGTTCAAGCTCAGTTTAGATGGAAGAAATAAAAAATCTGATAGCTGTTTGGCAAGGCTGTACAAAAACAGAAAATGTGATCTAGCTGTACAACAGGAGTCAGATATCTCCATTTCTATTTAAAGCTCTGCATTAACTCAGCATGTTGCAAAAGAAAGTCAATGACACTCAAAACATGCCTTAGTTTCCCCAATATAAAACTGAGACTGAACTACTGTATCTATTTACTTCTATCTTGAAGGGAAATGCTAGTGTTAAACAACTTTAAAGCTTTAAAGCACTTTCTGGTACCTGGGTATAGTATCGATATGTTTTTTAAAATGAAATGGTTAATACACAAAATTACAAATCATTTTAAAAGGTTTAGTATATACCAACAATTCCAGCTGTTAATTTGTGCTTTTGTACATCTTTCAAAGGACTTGGTACAGTGTTTTGCATAATAAGCACTTCACAAAAGTTTGCTTCACTAACTGCTATTCAAACTAGGAATCTCTTTACCATCTTTCCATTTTCAATTACAGGTAAATCCCCTTTTCCAACCCTCTTAAGAAATAGAAACTTGAAAAACAACTAAAGTGTGATTATTTGCACTTACAAAGGATACCTCACTAAAGGTCTCAGAATTTTTTTTCAAAAACCTTAATATATTTGAAAGATTGATTCATATACATTTCAGGAGGACAACTATTGCTACTGTAAGTATTGTATATTTATAGATATTTCCATTTTCACCAAGAACTGACATAACTAACCAGTGTAAAAAGTAATAACAAATTAAAGAAGACTGGGAAGGAAAAAGAGCAAGTGAAAAATGATACACTTTTTAAAATTTTCCTCAATTTTACCTATTTCTATATATGCTTTATAAACATTTCATATATAGTATTTATAAACAGTAGAGCATTTTAGATTTGATGTGTGTTGGCCACACTGACATCATAAGCTTT
This sequence comes from Phalanger gymnotis, assembly GCA_028646595.1. Classification (NCBI taxonomy): domain Eukaryota; kingdom Metazoa; phylum Chordata; class Mammalia; order Diprotodontia; family Phalangeridae; genus Phalanger; species Phalanger gymnotis. Next base: position 285,233,351 of record CM053625.1, on the reverse strand, counting down.
CAAATGAACTTATGATAAAGTGATAGAGAATATGTGTGCGAATACATTTTATCAGGTGTTAATTAACTCAGTTAATAAACTGAGACTGATTAAGAAATCAAAATGAAACATAAGCTTTAAGTTTTTGTTGACTGTTTCCTTAGGTGTTACATGAAATAAGAGGTCCGCTTTAGTTACCAGTAAGGAGATACACAACTAAAATCAAAACCGCTGTTACACTTGGCTCTACTCTCTCGGTTCCCTTCTTGGCAGCCTAAGTAGCGGCCAAGAGCTAAGTTGGCTGGCTGAAGGGTGATTTAGTCTCCCATTTAGAAGTGGTCCCTCTAGAACAGGAATGCCATATAACCAAAGGACTCCGAGTTCTAACCTTGTCAAACCAGTATTTTTCGTAAGTAGTCTGTTCAATTTAAAAAAAGAGACAAAGGGGAAAAAAAAACCCGATTCCTGGGTCATTAACAAAGGCAAGTTTTGTAATGCATTAATCTGATTCCACCTACGGAAAACATTGAAGTTATTGTTTTCGCAGGTCAGCCGTCCACCAAATAAACCCACTTTTAATGCATATAAGAAATGCATTATGAGAGAATGGCGCCCAGAAACAATGAAAACAAAACGCGAGTGCCAAGGAGCACGGGGGGCACAAGTGGGTGCTGTGTGCGGAGGTGGTTACTATGGCACAGGGAGGGCTCCCAGAGTGTAACTATCCCGGGCCCGGTTGGCTGCAGGCTCCCGAGCCGCCGCCGCCCCCGCCTCCCACGGAGGATAACACACACGTCGGTCCCTCACTCCGACTGTCCAAGGCGCAGGTTTGACATAAGGCGAACTAGTGTCGACTTGAACGACAGACACCCACCACTGCAACCAATGCCCAGGAACCCCGCTGCCAGCTGGCAGACGCCTGGGGCCCGCCCCCTCCCCAAGTTCAGCTCTTCCTAGGGGATGCAGGCAGGGGAGGGCAGGGGAAGGGTGCCCCTAAACCCCCAGTTGCGGGAGCCCAGGACGCGCAGGGGCCAGGTCCTGGACTGTGGAGTGTCCGTCGGGGGGTTCTTTGTTTCCTGCGTGCCTCTTCTCCCCGGGTTGGGGGGCTCTCGAAGGAGCGCCCCGGGCTGGGCGGGGGAGGGGCGGGGGGGAGGGGCAGGGAGGGGGCGGCCGCCGCCGTTTACCTTGTAGACGTCCCCGTAGGTGCCGCTGCCGATGCGCTGGATCAGCTCAAAGTCTTCCTGCGGGTTCCGGCGGGACAAGTCGAAGCCGGGGTTCATGGCGGGTCCGTGGGGTCCCCCGCCTCCCTCCCGGGGCCGGGGAGGAGGGGGCCGCTCCGGGGACACAGGGAGAGCGGACGCCGCTCTGTGGCCGGCGCCTCCGCCGCCGCCTCCTCTGCCGCCGCCGCTCCCGGGGCAGGCAGTCACAATCGCCCCGGCTCCACGCGGGGCCCGCCGCAGCCGCCGCTGCCGCCGCCGAGCTGTCCGCTCTCACCCCACCGCCGATCTCGGCCAACCGTCCGCGACCTCCCCTCCCCTCCCCGCCCGGCCCCGCCCCGCCTCAAGCCCGGTAACCCCGCAGGGAGAGAAGAAGGACGCTCGCAGCCCGGAGCCCCGGGTGAAACTCCAACATGGCTTCCGCTTCCCCTCCTCCTCCTCCGCCTCCCCCCGCCCCCCTCCCAAGGCTCCGACTCATCCTCCCTCCCTCCTCCCCCTTTTCCCAACTCGGAGCTACGGCGCAGCCGCCGCCGCTGCCAGAGGGAGCGATCCCGATCCGCGCGCGCGCCTGCGCGTTCCGACGGCCTTCTCTCACCTCCCCCCCCCACCGCGCCCCTCCCCCCCAACGCATGCCTGGTTGGGAGCAACCGGACCACCTACCCTTCCCTAGGCGCTAGCCGGGGGGTCGTGCCTCTGGGAAGCAAGAGGGGACAAACTCACTTATGCTGATGAGCACGTTGTAGGCCTGTGAATTCCTTGAGGGCACGGACTGTTTTTTGCCTTTCTATTCCCAGCGCTTAGCTCCTGGCACGTAGTAGGCACTTGATAAATGCTTATGGACTGACTTAGTGGAGCGGTTAATAAATGTTGACCAACTGGATCCAAGGAGCTAGAGGGGGATACGCATTGAGACTAGGCTAGGGTGTGCTAGTGAATGTTTAACAATCGGCTGTGGGCGGGGCGATGTGCGCAGTACCTGCTTTTTAAGTTACTAAGTTTGCGTTTTTAACATTTTCTCTATCTGCCAGACATTGGAAACCTTCCAGCCCCGAGTTGTAACGTTTGCCAATTTCCCAGGTGTAAATACACATACCGAAATATTGGAATTTAACAATGGCCTTTCAAGCTGGCTCCATCAAGGATTACAGTATCTTATGCTAGTCTGGCTCTGGTGGCCCAGCCAATCTGGTTTAACAATATTACTGTAACTCGCCGTCCTGGTATGCGAGTGAGGCAGTAGCAAGGACAACCTTCTTTGCAAGACAACCAGAGTCCTGTTTATTTAGGGCGGTATTAATCAACCTATGAGAATTTATTAAGCACCTAAGAGGGAAGGCACCAGGGGCCACTTTGGCAGGCTGGTGAAACCCATGAAACCCTCCTCAAAATAAAGTTTGTAAATGCACAAAATGGCACATGTAGGATTACAAAGTAAAATTTATATTGAACTAGTTTAAAAAATTATTAAGTTCGAGGACACCACGTTAAGAATAATTTAGGGGAATTTACAGATGGACGAATCAGAGCTACAGCCCTGTGCGTGTTTGTGCAAGGCTTTCATACAATGTGCTTGAACAAAGTAAAACTAAGCTGCCCCATCCCCCATGCGTGCCTTAGGGCACCCTTCTAGTCGAGCTGCCACTTTGACTCTCATAGGTAGGTACACCTTGGCTTACCCAGACTACCTCTCCCCCAAAGAAGATCCGGGAGGGACCTTGGAGAGGTGCCCTTATTCTCCTGGCCCTAATAGAACTCTGTGCTATTTAAAGGGCTGTCACTCATGAGAATAGGGAATACAGAACAAGAGGAACGGAGGGAGATTTTGGCTTGATTTAACAAAAAAAAAAAATCTTGCACCACCGGCTGAGACAGCATGATGATTACCTCTGAATGTTGTAGAATGGATTACTAGTTAAATACTGGTTGGAATAGACGGCTTCTGAGGCCTGTTCTGGCACTAAGATAATGTGAAACGATGGGACTTTCACAATGCAAGGAGGAAATGGTGAACAAATCCATCGTTGGGGCATGAAAATGACCCGTTCCACTATATATGATGCAATTATGCTGATGAGCTGCAAGGGGAAAAACCCTGGATTTGGATCCAGAGTCCGATTTTAATCTTGGCTCTCCCACTTACTACCTGGAGCAAATCATTACTTATTATTATTAAGTAATATTGATGTAATACTCCAAGGTTTTAAAAATGATTCCTATATATGATCGCATTTGATCCTCACAAACAATCCTGGGGAGGCGATAATATCTCTATTTTACTGATGGGTGAATGAGAACCATAAATGAAAAGGTTAAATGACTTACCAGCTAGTAAATGATCTGAAGAGGGTTTCCAGCCCAGCTCTTTCTAACTCCAGGTCCACCACTGAATTCTCTAGGTCTCAGTTTCTTCGGGCACTTTAAAATGAGGGCAGTTGGACTAGAGGATCCCTAAATTCTCTTCCAGCCCTAAATCTATGATCTGGAAAAAGTTTAAGCCAGGATTTTTTTTTTCTGTCTAGCTTCAGGCCATGTGTAAATTTCCTGTGTAGCAATTATTCCAAAAACTAAACTATTGCGATAGATTATCCAACTGTAGTTAATAACCTGATACTAAGAAAATGAGTAGATGATGTCAGATTAATTTTCAACTCCCAATGAACTGTCTCACTGGTCATTTTTGGCTGCTTTGATGCACAAGCTGCCTGCCACCACATCGCCCCTGGGCAATACTTTTGCCTCTGGAATGCCTTTCTAGAATCCTTCAACATCAGACTTTTTAATGTCTAAATCACCCTCTTAAACTTTTTTAATAGGCTAAAATAGAAGCGTAATAAAATCAGTCAAGCAGGCTGCCTCTTCTTTACATTTTCCAAACCTTCAGTTCTGGCCAAAATTATATATAATAACTTGGCGTAGTCAAAAGAGCACAGTCAGAGAACCTGTGTTTGTATTCTGGCTTTGCTACTTCCTCCTTTAAGGCACAGAAAGTTTGGTGTGCAACCCAAAGAAGTCATATCATAGAATTAAATCTGAAAAAAATGTAGAAATCCATCTTAAGTGTTAATCCAATGCTACTCACTTTACATATGAGCAAACTGACACCCAGAGTGTGTGTTATTAAATCAAATTTAAAAAGCTGACACACTGTCTCTGTCTCTCTATGTACACACACACACACACACACACACACACACACGCAAAATTGTTTATATAATTACATATATAAAGAGCTATCCTTTACGGCTTTCACAGTACTTAAATATATTATCTCATAGTAAGGAGTAGGGTGATGATTAGAACCCAAATTTTCTTACTACAAATTGAATGCCCTTTCCACCACTGGGCAAGTAGCTTCACCTGTCTGAGCCTTACTTTCCTCATTTGTAAAAAACAAGATTGAATAAAACGATCTCTAAGGCCCCTTCCAATGGAAAAATTGCATTGTGCTCCATAGGATAAGTCATAATGGCCCCACATTATTATTTACTCTGAGTCTCTAAAAGAGAATCTCTGTTCCAAATTAGTTTCAAAATAAAAGTCTCTTCTGCTATTTAAAAGAGTTAAACTTTCAGATTTTAGGCCGTGGGATGGGAAGGGAAGTGTGCAAATGTCATATGTTAAATAAAACTTTGTTATTGCTAGTTTTCAGTGATGTACTTTAAAGTATCAATAGTATAGCAACTTAATTTGTTATACTGTTTGGGGGACATCTTATACTGGTACTTCATAATAATGTTATTACTGGTATTTCAATAAATTTACATTGATTATTAAGAAAAGTCTTAAATCTGAGTTTTGGGATGGAATATTTTGCAAATATTTCTTTATTAAGTATATTCCATGTGCAAAAACTACGAATTTGCCATCGCTTGACCCAAAGTTAAATGGTTAAGGCTATTCAAAAATTGTTAGCATCATTAGCATGCTAATGTTAGCAGGACAAACATAACACAGTCAAAATGGGAAGTAGCTTTACTATCTTTTTCTGCCTTTGTAAATCACAAAAGCAAAGTCTCAAAGCCTGACAGTGGAGGCTCTAGTAACTTCTAATGGTTTCACTCTTTTGTTTATTACGATTATCACAAATCCAGATAACTCCACATTTGCATCACTAACAGACCTGTTTGAAAGTGTGTTGACATTTCTGTTTGTTTTGAATGGTTCTAAATAAATGTCTTTCCACTTTGGAAAGCCTCATCCAGCCCTTTAGAAAGCAGGTATACTTAATAAAATAGCTCGTTCTCAGACCCAATTCCAAGCACAAAGATTATCTAAATCCAACTGTATCATTTTACAAATTAGAAAATTGAAGTCAAGAGAGAGAAACAAATTTTTCTAAGGTCACAAAGGAACTTAGTGGCAGTACTGGGGATACATGTGCCACCTCGCCCCTTTCTTAGAATAATAAATCTAATGCGTCAATGTTTTCTGCGGCACCTCTGACAAAAAGTCAGCTAGCCTTAGCCTGAACGCTTCCAGTGATGAGGAGGAATTCACTATCATAGTCTCTTTCACTTTGGGACGATTCATTGATTATTTTGTAGACCGCCCCCATATTCTGAAAACTTCCACCCATTTATCCTGATCCTCCTGCTGGAATAATAATGAACAAAAATAAATTCCCTAGTATATAACAGCCCTTGGAAAATTTTACTTTTTAAAAACATTTTATTCTCCTATCATAGCTATTTCTCTCAGCTTTCTTTCCTCTGCAGTTTTGATAACTATACCTTTTATGTCTTTATCCAAGACACTGATTGGAAAAAAAAAAGAGTTGTAAACAACAAGACAAGAACTGAGTTTGAAGGCACTCCACTAAGAAGCCTTTCAAGTTGACTTTAACCATCAACAGTCTCCTGCAACCTGGCTGTGTCAACATCCAGTGTTTTCCCCCAAGAGAATGTGAGCTGCTTGAGGGCAGAGTCTATTTTGGTTTTGTCTTTGTATCTCCAGCCTTACCATAGTGTTAACAAATGCTTTTTGAAATGAAATCCAGCTTACCTATTACCATCTTATCCACAAGGCTAGTATGACAAAATTTTATCAAAAGCTTTTCTGCCAAACAGCAAAAGTCATATGCAAAAAATACTCCATGTCATTAATAATTAGAGAAATGCAAAATAAAGCAAATTTGAGGTTCCATAGACGCATCAGATTGGCAAGGTTGACAAAAAAGGAAAATGACAAATGTTGGATAGGCTGGGGAAAGACAAGCACGTTATACTCTTGGTGGAGCCATGATTTGGTTCTGGAAAGTAATCTGTAACTGTGCCAAAAAATCACTAAACTGTGCATACCCTTTGACCCAGCAAAACCACTGCTATGCCTGTATTCTAAAGAAGTCAAAGAGAGTGAAAAAGGACTCCTATGTACAAAAGTATTTACAGCATATTTTAAGATGGTGGCAAAGAACCAAGGGAATGCCCATCAATTGAGGAGTGACTGAACAAATTATGGTATATAAATATAATGGAGTATTATCGTACTATAAGAAATGATGAAGGGGATGACTTCAGAAAAACCTGAGAAAACTTTTATGAGCTGATAGAGTGAAGTGAGCAGAACCAAGAGAGCAAAATATTAAAAAACCAAACAAACCACATTGTAAACAAAAAACAACTTTGAAAGAACTCTGACGGACACAATAACTAAACAGGATTCCAGAGGACTCGTGATGAAACGTGCTATCCATCTTCTGACATGAGGGTCATGGATTCAGGGTGTAGAGTGAGACATATCTTTTGGATGTGGCCAATACAGGAATTTGTTTTGCTTATACATGCAAATTTATTGCAAGGATTTTTCTTACTCTTAGTAGAGAAAAGGGAAAGTAGGACAAAGAGAACATAGTTATTGCTTTTTTTAAATTTGAAAAAAATATATTTAATTTTTTAACAGGATTTTTTTTTGAAATTTCAATCGCGAAAATTTCCCTCAGCTTTCATGCTATCCTTCCAGGTTCTCCTATTTTTCTGATCATTTTTTCACCATTACTCTTCTTTAAACATTTTCTTTGAAAATAAGAAGACCTTAAGTATGGACTTTCCTCAAGAGTCAGTCCTAAATACTATGCTTTTTTCTATATATGCCTTCTCTCTCAATTCAAGTTGAGAAACTTATTAAGAGCATATTATATATGAGGCACTGAGCCAACCAGTGAAGTTTCGTATCTGTTATTGCAAAGTACTGTGTACTAGTACTCTGGGGATACAGGAGTGAAATAAAAGTTCACAATCTAATAGATAGTGAATGTAAGGGGTTGAGTTCCAACTGGTTCCCCCAATCCTGGGAAGACAGAATCAGTTTGCATATTTAAACCTCACTTGACAATCCTAGACAGGAGAAGAACAAAGTATTTTTTGGGGAAACCCAACCAGCTGCTGCAATCTGTTTTCCAGTATCTTGACCCCTATTCCTTGATTCTAGTATCTTTGGATTTGATTTTTGCCGTGATACCTCTTGTTTCTGATAAAAATTCCAGTTCACATGATATAGTCACCCTAGGCAAAAAATGAACCAGACTATTCTAATGCTTCCTTCACTTCTTCTAGTTTTAAATCCTATGAATGTCAGTGTGACTATAGCCCCTGCCTTTAGTCTGTTTCTTATCATCTCAGCTAAGGTATACTCAGCCAGCCTTTCCCACTATTACGTCCTGCTCCTCCACAATATGTTTCATGGGAAGAGTCTGGCTGGGTTTGTGCTGATCCTCAACCACCAGATGGTCAGCATAACTCCAAGTCCACAGTCATGCTAATGGATAAGACTGGAGTTTAGCCTTCAAGCAGTTTATTATATAATCATCTATGTATTTATCTCTCTCATCAGAATGTAAACTCCTTGAGGGCTCTTTGCGTTTGTTCTTGTATCCCTGGTGCTTAGTATAGTGCTTATCACATAATAGTAAATAATGCTTTTTCATTCATTTAATCGTACCATTTTCTTTATTCCCTTTCTTTTGAATAAAATATATCCATCCAGAGCCCTATTCTAGGCATGGGTTTCATCCCATCAAGTCTTGGTAAGACCACTGAGGATAAATTTCCCCCTTACATTAAGACTTTTTGTTTTTCTTGTTTGTTACCTAAACTTTTGGCATTTGTGTGCAGACGTATGAGGCCAGGAATTTTACTACTGGCTCCTTTCTTGGATTTTGTCTCCTGTGAATTTCTGGGTATCTTAACTGGTATTCTTCCTTCTTTGTAGTTCCTCTATATGGCATCTACCTTAAGACATATATGTAGGCAACTGTCTCCCTCCCCATTCCTTTTAGTTTAAAGCCAGATTTGACCAGATTTGCAAGATAGACATCAATATAAAGAGACAGATAAAGCATTTATTAAGCACTTCCTCTATACCACTCACAATGCCAGAAGCTATGGTTACAAATATAAGAAAACAAAATCATTCCTAGTCTCAAGGATCTTTTCAATAGGAGAATATAAAACATCAAAAGAAGCTGAAAAGGGGAGGGAGAGGTAGGTTAATGCCATAGGTAGAGAAAGCAAGGCTGCTGGTAGGTAGTAGTCCAGAGCATGAACTGAGTTGAGAGTGAAGTGAGCAGCATATCCAACAAATACACACTTAACCAGCCTTTCTAGGTGCACTCCAACTCTGATCATAAATCTGTCATCCCTATATTTTAAACTGTGGTCCATAAGGACAAATCCCATTCTCAAATACTACTTTCTTAGCCAGCTGTTTTGTTCTTAGATCAGTTTTTCTCTTTGTATCCCTTGCCTTCAGTGGGTACCGATGAAGAAAATACAAGCTATACCCCTGCAGCCTTCAGTTTCTTGCCCAAAATTTTGTCATCATTGGCAATGAGTTTTAGTTTCCTTCTGGAAGTACCATTTAGTTGCCATAATGCCCCTTCGTGAATTTTATGCTCCAGCCAAAGCAGCCTCCTTGCTGTTTCATGATCTTGGCATTCTCTCTTGCCTCTGTTCCTTTGCATATGCTGTCCTCCATGCCAAGAACACACTCCCTTCTTACTTCCACCTCTTCCTTTAAGGGCTCAGCTTACATGGTACCTCATAAGGGAAGCATTTCCTGATCTCCTGGCTTGTTTGTGGTTTCTCCCTCCTAAAATTATCATGCATATGCTTATCTGTCTGTATGGTATATCCTCCCTGTGTTAGCTCCTTGAAAGCAGAGGCTAGTGTTCCCTTGATTTTTGTACTACAAATGTGTAGTGTGAGATCTTACTCATAACATCTAACTAATTTTTTTTTTTGGATTAGATACCACTAAGTAATCTACAGAAGGTATATTTCCTGGTTCTTGGTCCTAATACAAAAATTCTTAGCTTTGAATATGTGTTAGACAAGGTAGTCTTTAAGAGGCTTTCAAATTCCAAGATTCTAGGATTCTGAAATCTGTGGATCATTGCACTGTTCTAAGTTGTTTCAGATGTTATTACTTCTATGCAGTTGTAGATGTCCCACATCACCTCAGATCCAACCTGTTTAAAATTGGTATCTTTGTCAGTTTTTACCATCTTTACCGGTATCTCCACCATCTTTAGCCCAAAACCGACTCTTCCTAGCTGAATTTGCTATTTCTGCAAGCCTCATCATTTTCCCTGTCACCCATAATGGAAACCTTGATGCCATCTTTCAACCCTAATTCTCCCCTAGTTTATGTCTAATTAGTCATCGAGTCCCATGGAATCTTCCTTCCTAATCCATTCTCTTCCATTTCTAGTGCCTTCACACTATGCTGGTGTGTTTTTTTATATATATTCTTATTTTCAGTTAACAAACATTTATCAAGTCTCTCTTATGTTCAAAGCAAATCTAGATTATTTTTAATTAACTAGATTATTGCTTTAGCATCTTATATAATGTTTGTGCTCTCAACCTCTTTCCTTATTACTATGTCTTGCATTTAGTGCCCAAATTAATATCATTGGCAAGAAACGGAAATACAGAAAGGGAGCAGGATTAAGGAGAAAATGAGTTGCATTTACCTATGTTCAATATTATTTGGACAAAATTATATCTAAAGTGTCTTGTTGTTCAATCATGTCTGACTCTTTGTGACCCCCATGGACCATAGCAAAGCCAATACTGTCCATGGGGTTTTCCTGGCTATTTCTTGGGGTTTACTGGAGTGGTTTGCCATTTCTTTCTCCAGTGGATTAAGGCAAACTGAGGTTAAGTGACTTGTCCAGGGTCAGACAGCTAAGCAAGTGTCAAAGGTCTGATTTGAACTCAGGTCTTCCTGATACCAGGCCCAACAGTCTATCCACTGAGCCACCTGGCTGCCTCTAGCTAAGGTGCCTTCGAATTCTTAAATCCAGATCATAGTGGTCTGGAAGGTCATCTAGTCATAAAATGATAGGATCATAGATTTAGAGCTATAGGCAATCTTATGGGCCATTAAGTCCAGCCCTCTCATTTTACAAATGAGGAAACTGAGGCCCAGTGAGATGAAGTGACTTGTCTAGGGCTATATAGCCTATTAACATCTAAGGCCAAATTTGAACTAAACCCTTCCAGTATTCTATCTACTACATTATGCTGCTTCTCTCTACACCACCCCACCCTTATTTTACAAATTAATCAGTCCACAGCCATTTAAGTGCCTACTGTGTGTTAAGCAATGGGCTACAAACTAGGGATAAAAATACAAGGACTGAAACAATTCCTACTTAAATTCTAATGGTGGATACAAGTACTTACATAACTATATATAGAATAAACATAAAGAAAATAAAGGTAAGGAAACACAAGAGAGTTTGGGGAGAAGGGTATGAGCAGCTGGGAAGATCGTGGTAGACTTCATGTAGACTCCCTGGTGTTGGAGCTGTGTCTTGAAGGAAGAGAGAAATTCTTTGAGACAAAAAGAGAAAGGAGTGTATTCCAGGCATGGGGACTGGCTATTTCAAAGGAAGAGAGAGAGAGATAGAGTATCATGTGTGAAGGATAGAGAAAAAGCCAGTTTTCATAGATTGCAGAGTGCTAGAGGAGGAATGATATTCAATGAGGCCAGAAAGATAGATTGGGCCCAGGGTGTAAAATGCTTTAAAAGATAAAGGGGAGTTTATATTTTAACCTAGAAGCAACTGAGAGCTGCTGAATACTGTAAGCGTGTGACACGCATAAGAAAAATTACCTTGGTAGCTGTATGGAGAATGGGCTGGAAAAAAGACTAGAAAAGCAGGAGAACCAATTAGAGGGCTGTTGCAATAATCTAGCGAGAGGCAAAAAGAGCCTGTGGTAGCTGTAGGAGTAGGAATAAGGGGATGGATGTGCAGGAGGCGATGGAGGGAGGAGCAATGAGATTTGACGTCTGATTGATTATGTGTCCAAGGTCCTATAATTCCAGTCCCCAGCACAATCAGGCTGCCTGATCTGATGACTATTGCAGGTGATGGTGGGACATTAACATGACAATGACTGGTAGGTAACTAGAGATGAAGGGCTAGAGCTCAGAGATAGAAGGAAAGGCTCTAGCTAGAGATTTAAGTCGTTTGCATGGATGTGCTGTGTGAGAGAGTATAAAGCAAGAAAATCAGAAGGCCTGCGGCAGTATGGCCCATTTAGCAGTTAGGAAGGAAAAATAAAACTGAGAAACAACACCTGGCCAAAAAGATATAAAGCATCTTCCACAGTGTCTACAGAATAAAGCAGTGGATCGAGTGAGGACTTGGAGTCATGAAGACCTGACTTCAAATCCTGCTTCAGACACTTATTAGTTGTATAATCTAGGAGAAGTGACTTAACTTGTTTCAATCTTAGTTTCCTCATCTGTAAAATGAGGGGAATAATGGCAAATACTTCACATCATTGTTACGAGGATCAAATTTTACCAGGTCTAATAATAATAACAGCTAGCATTTATGGTTGAAGGTTTGCATACACATACACACATATATGCACACAATTCTTATATACACAATACATACACACACACATGTATTTATATATCTGGCCTCTGACACTAGCTGTGACCCTGGGCAAGTCACTCCACACCATTTGCCTCAATTTCCCCATCTGTAAAATGAGCTGGAGAAGGAAATGGTAAACTACTTCAGCATCCTTGCGAAGAAAACTCCAATTGAAGTCACAAAGAATCAAACACGATTGAAAAACAATTCAACAACAATAACAAAAAAAGAAGACATCCATAAAAAACCCATAAAAATATATACCTTTGCAAACCTTCGACCACAGATGCTAGCTATTATTATTGTGGTTATGATACTTGCTATTCACAGTTGTATTCAAACTAGCACTGCCCACCTATCCCCCTGAACTCGCCTCGCTTTTTTCATCTTCTAGCCTTTGCCCATGCTTTTCTACCCTCCTGGAATGCCCATCCTCCCTTTCTCTGTCTTTTCATTTCTATCTATCCTGCACAGTCTAGCTTGTCTCGCCTTTTCCACAAAGCCTTCTCTGATAATCAGGATGCAGTGATCTCTCCCTCAGCTTAACACATTTTAGAACTTGATTTAGTGCTGGCTTGCATAGTTATTTTATTGTTTCATGCGCGCATGCCCCTCTAACTAGATGATAGCATCCTTGAGGGCAGGAACTATATCTTATATTTATTTGTATCCCCCAGACTTCGAGAGCACCTGGCACAAACTCACTGCATCTTAGCAGAAAATAACAGATGTCTAACTAGAGCTTTAGTTTAGTTAATAATTATAACTTTATCTACTTCTACCATAGCCATTTGAAAAATTTACTGGTTTGAGCTACATTTGCTTTTATTTCCCTGGGGAGAGAATGGCAATGAGCTGTGAAATGACCAAAATCCAGGCAGCAGAAGGAAAGTAGAGAAATGAAGGGTTTGAATATTTCACAAACTGGATAATCGGCCTCTGAATGATTAAGTGTTAAAGACCCTACAGGACCAGAGATACTTAATAACCAATACATTGTTTTCCCAATAGTTTTTCAGGCACATATAGATCATTTCCAGTTGGAAGATGATCTTAGGGAGTATTGCAGATAGTTTTAGTAAATCGTTTGCCTTTTCAGAACACTACTTACTTAAACACAATTGTTTCCTTTCTATGGTTGGGGTTGGTGACTCAGGGGAAAGTATAGAAAACTGTTCCACTTGGAGATCAGGAGAGAAGTAGATGGTGATGCAGTTGCTGAGAGTATAAAGTGCCCTGAATGAAATTTGAGAAAGGAAGTGTGAAGTACTCCAAGTAGTAATTTCCCTTTCTGGCGCTAACTAGTTGTTGGACTTTGGGCAAGTCATTTATCTACTCTGCACCCCACTTTCCTCATTTGAAAGATACTTTCGTTCACTTGATAATTATTAATGGCAAAGCTCTGTGCTATGTGCAGACGGAATTAAAAGGATACTTAAGACATCTTCGCTGCCCTCATAGATTTTACAATCTAGGAAAAGGAGACAGTTGTACTTAAAGGTCTCTAAGGTCATTTAGTTCAGGGCTGTCTAAAATGGGGCCTGGGGGCAGTGCGATTTATGCAGCCTGCCTACAATTATAGAAATTTACATAAATGCTTTAGTAAAGGAAGCAGAGCTACCACAGAGCTCTCACTAAAATGGCAAATCAAAATATATTGTCTATTGTTTCAAAAAAGATCTAAGGTTGGACAGACCTGATTTAGTTCATTGGTTCTTGTAGTGTAATCTGAGAGCCCCTGGGGACTTGAAACTTTTTTAGAGGGCTTTCAAGGTCAAAACTATTTTCATAACAATACTATTTTAAAATTTAATACAAAAATATTGATATCTACAACCCAAATAAATAAAAGCTCTTTGACGGGTTTCTCAATAATTTTTATGCACCTAAAGGGATCCTAAGACTAAAAAGTTTGAGAACCTCCGATCCTGTCCAATCTGCTCCTTTTATAGGTGAGGAAACTGAGGCCTAGATTTGGGAAAGTGACTTGCTTATGGTCACACAGGTAGTAAGCAACAGATCCTATTTTTTCTACTGTAATATGCTGCTGACTTCTAGCCAAGAAGTGGAATAATTCCTTATAAGTTTGGATCCTATATAGATCCACCTTAAGAGTAAATAAAAAGCTGACTTAAGCTACTTCTGTGTGAAATCTGATGAAGCCTAGCAAGGCCATCGCCAGTTATCCTGACCTGTGTCTTGCTGCTGGACTCCAATGACTCTAGAGGAGGGTGAGACTGGTAACTTTGCGCAGCCCTGCTTCGCTTAAATCCAATTCACATGCAAGTCAAGACATCACCCTCTTGATGTCTTTGGTCCTCTTCAAGAATAAATAAGTGACTGATGAAACCAAGAAAGACTGCAGTATAGCCCTTTATCACTCTGGGAGCTGGAGAAGGGCACAAAAGGAAAGGATTCGGGTTTGATCACACCCCATACTTTGAGACTGAGAGGGAATTAAGAAAAGAGTGCTGCTTGTAACAAAATTAGCAACTACTGTAGTCTAACTTGAAATCATCACTCTTTAGTTCAGACTATCAAGATTTCTGTTAGTGGGATAGGCTCATAGTATCATAGACTATAGAGGTCAATCATTTAGTTCAGAGACTCCTGATCATTTTTGTCTTACAAAATTCTTTTGTCAGTCTGAGGAAATCCCTGCACCATTTCTCAGACTGTTTTAATATCCATTAAATGAAATACACAAGATTACAAAGAAAAACAATTATATCAAAATGTAGTTATAAAAGTTTTAAAAATCCAACAAGTTCTTAGACTCCAGGTTAAGAACTCCTGATATAGTCCAAATAGCAGCCATTACCACAGTTGGCTTTAGACCTTGGCATGGATTATGTTATTAGAACAATATCTTACTTTTGGTTATAACCCTACAGCATGGATCTTTAAAATTTTGATCACATACCTCTATCAGTAGTAAAAAATTTTTGAGCATGCACTCCTTCAAAATATGTGTGTATGTATATATTATATATACATGTGTATATATGTATAGATACATATACATGTGTGTATCAATATATAGCTATATATTTCTACATATATATATATATACACACATAGTTTAGGGTGCATACCCACATTTTTTTAGAGGGGGGAAGGAAAGGCAATTTGAGTTAAGTGACTTGCCCAAGGTCACACAGCTAGCAAGTGTGTCAAGTGTCTGAGGTCAGATTTGAACTCAGGTCCTCCTGACTCCAGGGCTGGTGCTCTGCTTGCTGTGCTACCTAGCTGCTCTCCCCCACCCACACACACACCCCCGGTTCATTTTTATGTATATGTTTTGCTGTTGTTCAGTCATTTCAGTTGTGTCCAACTCTTCATGACCCCATTTGGGGTTTTCTTGGCAAAGATACTAGAGCAATTTGCTATTTCTTTCTCCAGCTCATTTTACAGGTGAAGAACTGAGGCAAACAGGGTTAGGTGACTTGTCCAAGGTCGCACAGTTAGTAAGTGTCTGAGTCTATTTGAACTCAGGAAAATGTGACTTCCTGACTCGAGGTCCAGAACTCTATTCACTGTGCCACCTAGCTGTCCTTACATATGTATATAGATACTTACAAATTATGTATGTACTAATATATATATTATATGAATTTTAAAACAATCTCAACATAGAAATTGCAAAAAGACAAGATAAAGAAATAAACAATATATTAGATAATTTTAATTTTATTTCATTATTAGTACAAAAATCCTTTCTGCTCTCACTTTAAAATTTTTATTAATAATAGTATTTTAGTGAATACAATATAACTGAATATGCTTCAATTATTTTTTCAAAATCTGATTTTTTAAAAATTGATACAATAATTCAAATGTCTAGTTCTAAATTCTAAAATGTTTTGTTCTAATCATTGTTATAGCTAAAATGGGAAGAATCCACAGACCTGAATTTCTTGAACTCACAAAATACCATTTTAAAAGGTAATAGGGTGATTGGTTAGTGAAGAGGTATTATTTTCCTCTCCATCTCATTATACCCAGAAGTTTTCCTCCCTAACCTTGAAAAAACTCACAGCTTAAAAAACAAAAGCCTTTAGTTCCCAGAAATAGCCTTTCCAGATTCTCCCAGTTGTTAACATTCTACCTCTAGCCTTGACCCTAAATTCCTTTGGGTTTATTTCTATGTGTTTCATCTCTCTCTCTCTCTCTCTCTCTCTCTCTCTCTCTCTCTCTCTCTCTCTCTCTCGCTCTCTCTCTGTCCCTCTCTCCCTCTCTGTCCCTCCCTCATTCAGTCTCTCTCCTTTCCTCCCTTTCTCCCTCTACCTCTCTCCCTTTCTTCTCACTCAAACTGCTCTCTCCAAAGTTGCCAATGATCACTCCCTCCCCCTCTTCCTCCCTCTCCCTCTCCCTCTCTCTCTGTAGTTTTTCTCCAGTAGAAGGTAAGCTCCTGAAGGCAGGCACTCCTTTGCTTTTGTCTTTGTAGTCACTGAACCTGGCCTTGGGGGCTTAATAAATGCTTGTTGAATTAAATCGAGGTACCTACCTTTCTCATCCTCTTCTCTATTATGCACAATCCTTACCTTCATTTATATATTGAGAAACAAGTGACCATGAAAACTGAGAACTAATCACTTTCCCCACAGTTTGAAAAGAACATTCCCATTAGAGATCACACCATCAGGGCCAAATGAGCAAAAAACTTTCTGAATTTTACACCTTTCAGCCCATCAATGTTAATAATTATGCCATTACCATTTCCCCATCTCCTCCATAAATACACTCTTTGACTTACAACTAGGTACAGAAAACAATTTCATTTTGTGGTCATTCTAGGATTCCATGCCTGTTACAAAATCACTGGTCCTAACTTTCTAAGCATATATAGTTATCCCTTCCACATCTCAACTTTCTCCATTGTGGTTTCCATACATCACGGGTCAGCATAACTTCTGTTAAATGGGAATTTTGGGAGGAGTTTTGTGGAAGCTGCAGATGAAACACAAAGGCCAGCAGACAACATAAAAAAGTTTAGAAACTCAGAAATGCATAAAATAATGTATATTATTTTTTATTTCTTTTTCATATAGTATTTTTACTTAACATGTAGCCTGTATATAGCCTACATATAGCCTAAGACCAAATACTTAACCCAAATTTTACAATTAGATATTGTAAACATACCATAAAAGAAAAAGAAAGAAAAGAAGGGAGGACCAAAAATTTTACGTGGATTTTCCAGATTGCTGGGGCATCATGCCCCTAACCCCTGAGATGTGGGAAGGGATAACTATAGTGGCCATTAGAGTGGACAGAATGGAGAGATGGGTAAGGAGGGATAAGAGAGTAGGGCAAGGAAGGGAAATGATTGATGACCAATGGAAAATGGGGCCAGGAAATACAAAGGTGGGACACTCTAGTTTACATCCAGAATTTTCACAAGCCTCTCTTTCTCCCACTCAGATGAGATCATTCTTTAGCCAAAGGACTTGCTGTGGCTTCCTCATTGGGGCTCTGTGGAAGTAAGTGCATGGAACTGGTAGTTCAGCCCATTCGGGTCATATCCAGCCCAGATCAGCTCAGTATACTCCAGCAGACCTATCTGGCCTAGAGTGCTGCACTGGGGAGGTGGTAGGGTCAGAAAGAGTAACCACAAGAGGGAGGAAAGTATTGAGTGAGACTGAGGCCAGCTGGGACTGCCAAGAGATAATCACCTCTCCTATTTACCAAGGGGCCAGGGTTACAGGGTGGACTTACCTCAACCATCTGCAGTGTGCTGCATAAGGAGTCAGTCTGTGTAGCACAAAAGCCTTTCTGCTTACAGAAAAAACCTGCCCTGCCTTTGAAACATGTGCAATCCCAATACGAGTTCCCAAAGAATTGCATTTCATTATATCATTTCTCCCAGTTTTTCTATTCAGGAGGATGGGAAGCACTGAGAATTTGATATATGGGCCAAATGAGGGTGCCAATATCAATCAATTTATTAATCACATTAATTTTTCTTTTTTAAAGACTAATAAATACATGTTTTAATATGTTCTTGCATCCCCAAGGATAATTTTGCATACTCTACTTTGGAAATCACTTGGAGATCTCATAAATATCTAGTAACAATGAATACCTTAAGCCCAACACATCCAATTAGTCAATCATTTAGCATTTATTTTGTGCCTACTAGGTGCCAAGCACTGTGTTAGATGCTGGAATATTCAAAGAAAAAACAAACAAAAAATGGTACTTGCCCTTGAGGAGCTCACAGTTGAGCGAGGGAGAGAACATGTGGATAACTATGTACAAACAAGTTCCATATAGATTCAGTTGGAGATAATCTCAGAGGAAAGGCATTAAGCAAGATCAGGAAAGGCTTCTTGCAAATAGAAGGACTTTAGCCAAGACTTGAAGGAAACCAGGGAAGCTAGGAGGAAGAGATAAGGAAGGGGAGAATTCCAGGTAGGAGTGAAAATGCTCAGTCAGGAGATAGAGTGTCTGTGCAAGGATCAGGAAAGAAGCCAGTCACTGGACTACAGAATACATGGATGTAAGTAAGACATAAGAAGACTGGATATAAGAAAACTGCTGCCATAGCCACCACATTAGTGAAGGCCCTTGTCATCTCACACATGGCTATCTTTATAGCTTTCTCTTTGGTCTCCCTGCTTTTAAGTATCTCACTATCCTTAGCTGCCAAGGTGATATTCTTAAAGCATAAGTATGATCATGTCGCTTCCCTACTCAATAAACTGCAATGGCTCCCTATTGCCTCCAAGTTCAAATAGAAAATCTTTTTGGCTTTTAAAGCCCTTTACAACCTAGACCATTTTTACCTTTTCAGTCTTCTTATATCTCACCCACTCCATGTATTCCACTAGCTTCCTTCAAGAATCAGCTCAAATCTTACATTCTTCAAGTAGCCTTTCCCAGTCCTCGCTGTACCTCCCCCACAATACTAGTGCCTCCCCTCTGAAATTTGCTCCCATGCGTATTATATATAACTGGGATGTACATAGTTCTTTATATGGTGTTTCCCCCATTAGACTGTGAGCTTCTTGAGAACAGGGACTGTTTTTGACTTTCTTTCTATCCCTACCCCTTAGCACAGTGCCCGGTGGGAATAGAAAATACTCAATGAATATGTATTGGCTTATTGAACATCCTGTTGCTCTTTCATTGGTTTTGCCAGAAGCAAAACCTATTTACCCATCCATCCTCTTCATCTCTAAAGTGGCTGTTTGTCTCCAGAGTCTCTCTTGGAATGTCTGTCTGCATAACAGTATTGTCCTTGAAGCTATCTGCTGATTTCCTTTCTTTTCTTTTTCTTTTTCTTTCTGGAAGCAATTGAGAGTAAATGACTTGCCCAGGGCTGCACATTTAATAAGTGTCCGATTTGAACTCAGGTCCTCCTGACTCCAGGGCCAGTGTTCTATCTACTGTGCCACCTAGCTGCCTCTGTTAATTTTCTTTTAACCAAACCAAAATAAATATTCTTCATCTTATAATGAAAAGTCTGTACTAGGTAATCTCTGAGGACTGACTAGCTCTGAACCCAATGATCCTATGAATAGCCTAAAATAAAAATATTCCTGCTTATAAGATCTCAGGGTAGTATTATGTCCTGGGATAGGCTGAAGTTGGGGTTGTCCAGACCTGTGATTTCATCTATACAAGAGAATTCTATGTGTGGAAATTCTCTTCACTGATACAGATAGGCACCTCACGGTTGATTAGAGTTGTTTAGAGTCCTGAGTATTTAAATGACTTGCCCATGGTCACTCAGATACATCAGCAACAGGCTTGAAACACCATCTCTGGAGATCTTCCTTACTCCAAAGAGAGCCCTCTATCCATAGGTGGCACAGTGCTTACAGAGTGCTGAGCCTGGAGTCAGGAAGACTCATTTTCCTGATTTCAGATCTGACCTCAGATACTTACCAGCTGTGTGATCCTGGGCAAGTCACTTAACCCTGTTTGACTCAGTTCCTCATCTATAAAATGACATGTAAGACAGCAAACCATTCTAGTGTCTTTGCCAAGAACATCTCAAATGGGGTCATGAAGAGTTGGACACAACTACAATGACTGGACCACAACAACAACAGCTATAATCAGCTGTTTCAGGCTCCTCTTGAAATCGAGTATAAAAGTATGATGAAAATATAGCACCGGCGGGGCAGCTAGGTGGCACGGTGAGTAGAGCACTGGCCCTGGGGTCAGGAGGACCTGAGTTCAAATCTGGCCTCAGACACTTGACACATGTACCTTGGGCAAGTCACTTAACCCCAATTGCCCTGCTCCCCCCACCCCCAAAGCAACAACAACAAGAAAAGAAAACATAGCAGTGGCACCAGGGCTGCTAGCCCAACTCACATTGCACTGGCACATCGGGTTCTCAGAGGAGAGATTATTACTTCTCCTCTGACACTGGGGGATTATGGCTGCTGAGACTATTATTCATGAGCCCCTATCCAGTGTGCTCCAGCACATTAACCAGTAAAACTCTCAGTTTTTAGAAAAAGAGATTTACTAAGAAGTAATAGCAAAAATAGAAGTTACAAAAACAATCCTCCCAAACAAGGGTCATTGTCTCCCCGTGTACGTACTGTCTTGAGGACAGTAGGCTCAGACTTAAAGTATAAAGCCAGTGAGGCACACGAATAGTGAAAACGTGGGACCAATGGGTAATTTGAGACTCCTTGCTGTGGGAGTCCTCTTCTAGCCTGGTGGAGTGCTCATAAGGCGGTCCCTTAGGTATAGCTCTTGGCTTAGTGACTTTCTAGAGTCCCTAGAGCAGTTCTCTGGCAGAGAGCTCCTGAAACTACCACCATCCTTGGGTGACTGGCTTTACCCCTCCACCTGCAGACTTTTTTTTTCTATTGTCAGTCACTGCTACTGCCTTTGGTGGATTCTGTTGCTGCCTCCAGTTGTTTTAGTTATGATAGTTCTATGACAAGATAATTCTTCCAACCATTCAAAGTTCACAAAGTCATAATCTTGTCAATTGTTTTTTTTTTCCAGTTGTAGGTTCACCAAAGATAAGGAATGAATAGGAGCACCATGTATGGATGTATGCATGGCAGCCAGGTGAGAAATAGGGTAGAGGCAACTTGCCGTTGGAGGCTGTATATATTTGTTGGAGAATATGTCACAGAGTTTTAGGAACAGTTCTTCTGTGAACTATTCTTAATGTACCAGTAAAAAGGGGTATTAGTAATTATCCCTTTATTAAATTAGTTAATACCAATAAAAAGGGAGTATTAGTAAATATTTACTAAGTGCATTAAATTGATTTATAAACATTTAATAATTATGAATTTTATCTATTATAAATATTATTAAACTAGTCAACACTAGCAAAAGAGTACTTTTGTACTAAACTAGTACAACACTAGCAAAAAGAGTATTAGCAAAAGAGTACTAACAAAAGAGTAAATAGTTATTAAATATGCAATATTATGCAAATTTAATACAAATTTGCAAATATGCAAAATATGCATATTAAATATGCAATGTTATTCACTTAATAATAATTAATATTTAATAATTGTGAATGATTAGGTTTTTATTCATAATTAACACCAGTCATTAAATTAGTTAATACTAGTAATAGAGATTATTAGTAAATTTAGTCAATAGATAAATCATTTAATAAATTACTAATATCAAATACTTATGAATGTTTATATTCCCATTAATATTATTGAATTAGCTAATATCAGCAAAAAGGTAGTAATAAATATTTATTCAATATATGAAATTATTTAATGCATGCTTAATATTTGATAATTGTGAGTGTTTACATTCTTGTTAACATTTAATAATAATTATTAAATTAATTAATACTAGTAAAAAAGGAATATTAGTAAATATCCCTTTTTAAATGCTTCTTAAGTCTAGGCCTGACTAAAATGATTTTTAAATGAGAATTTTGAGTGTGTATGTGGGGTGGGGGGAATCACACTGATGGAGGCTTGATGCATTAGAAAAACATTAGACTGATGCATTAGAAAATCACACCTAACTCCTTGAGTACCCCTAGGACTCTAAAAGGAAGATAAACCTTGCCCTGGGACCTGAGGCTTATTTGTGACAGCAGGCATTGGGACAAAAGTCCTCAGAGCTTATACAGGCTACATTTATCTCTATAATGCCTAGCACTGTGACTAATACAGTGCCAAGCACTTATTAGACACTTAATAAATGTCTGTTGACTGATTAATTGTAACATCTTCCCTGCAGTTTGCAAGAACAACTGATTGACATCAGAAAAGATGGAAATTTTACTAGCCATATCAATAAAAAACATTGCATAATTAGCAGTCCAGAGTTGAACGAATATCATGGTTTAGTAAGAACAGAAAAGGATACACTTTTTCCATTTGGATATATATATCTTTGTGAAGTAACTTTTTCAGTTTTGAAAGCTATTCAAATCAACTATCAAAATAAACTTATAATTTACCATATCACAAAATGTTAAACCAGGATTAAAAAAAATAATAAAGCATATTGAATCACACTTGTCCCACTAAAATGTTACTAGTAATAACTTTCTAGTGAGTGAAAAAGTTAATAAATTCCTTTTAAAATATTGCTTATTTCATATTTTTTCTTTTTAAAATATCTATTTTCTGTATATTTTATAATGTTGTTGTTGTTTGTCTTTTGTTCTTGAAGAGGACCATGGCATCAGGACGGTGATCCCATCACTTGCAAGTGACTTGAATTTAAGTGAGGGAGGGCTGTGCAAAGTCACTAGCCTCACTTTCTCTGCAGCCTTCTGGGTCCAGTGGCAAGGTATAAATCAGGATGACTGGAGATGGTTCCAGATGTAGTGGGAGACCATGTTTTATAATGCAATAATATATTAATCCAATATTATTTATATATTACTTAAATGCACAAATGAATCTGTGATTTCATCAATTTGTAAATTCCCACCAATGATGAAGATCACAAACCATTCATACCTACCCATTTTGGGTGACTATTATCTATGTCCTCTCATAAGTTCCCCATAAAGGGTAACTCAATGTTTTGGAGGCCTATGTCGATTTCTCCTGCTAGTAAAAAATATCTGAGCACGCAGACTAATTTTTTTTACTTGATAAGAGTGTAAAATCAAAAAAGTTTGGAGACTACTGATCCAGAAGAGAAGATTTAGTTGAAAAAAAAAATTCGATTACTTAAAAAAATGTCTTGTTTAAGAGAAAATAGATTTGTTCTGCTTGGCCCAGGAGAGCAGTCTTAGAAATAATGACTGGAATTTGCAAAGAGGCAAATTTAGGCTTGATCTTAGGGGAAACTTCCTAATAATAAAATTTCCCCTTACTCCCAGAAACACTTCAAAATGTGCGGCAAACTACCAGAAGCAGGAATTAATGATATGCAGAAAAAAGTGGATAATTGGTGATATAACAGTATCTATTAAACGCACATAACAAGAGAAAGAAAAGATTAAAAGATATTTCACTAAAAGGCCAGTGAAATTGAGGGACTGAGGGATAAGCCAGAAACTTAGATGATCATAAAACTAGATGCGTAAGTGACATCTTTTAAACAGTTTTGGAACATTTAGTTGAAGAAAAATTCATGATATGATGAAATCTATCCTTTTGTAATAAAAAATTAGACATTTAGGTGTTTGCTGATTCATGTTATACATATACACTGAAACTCTTCCTTTGACAAAATCAGGAGAGTTGGCAAGGAATATAACCAAAGTCTTTTGGGACTTTCTAGTAATATCAGCAAATTTTCCCCTTTAACAAAAAAGAAAGAAAGAAAGAAAGAAAGAAAGAAAGAAAGAAAGAAAGAAAGAAAGAAAGAAAGAAAGAAAGAAAGAAAGAAAGAGAGAGAGAGAAAGAGAGAAAGAAAGAAAGAAAGAAAGAAAGAAAGAAAGAAAGAAA
>CM053625.1:285197593-285209294 GCA_028646595.1 Phalanger gymnotis | reverse complement strand
AAGGAAGGAAGAAGGAAAGAAAGAAGGAAAGAAAGAAAGAAGGAAGGAAAGAAAGAAGGAAATAAAGGAAGGAAGGAAGGAAGGAAGGAAGGAAGGAAGGAAGGAAGGAAGGAAGGAAGGAAGGAAGGAAGGAAGGAAGGAAGGAAGGAAGAAAAGCATCCATTTGTAGAATAAAGTAGATGCTGTTTCTTCTCATTAGGCTACCCATTCCAAGGAAGAAAAAGGAGGATTTTCCCCTGAACTGAGAAACTGCATTCTCAAATGTTTTAGTTCTTGTCTCACAGAATCTACTTCTTCTTGATACAGTCTAACATGATATCCAAAAAGCTTACCAGTCACTCTTCCAAAGTTTGTTTTATCAATGCAACTTATGCAGTCATATTTTCTGTAGCTTGACAAGTTTTTGAAATAGTACATTAGTATGGCCTTGTAATGTCTGTATAATCTTTCATCTGAAGGTTCCAAATGCAAACCAGGTTATCTTCTGACTCAGACACAGTCTACTTCCAACAGTGACAGAAAATTAACAAAAATGCAGTTTCTCATTCTTATAGCCAGAATCTCTTTACTGTACTCCCATAGTTTAAGAGCGTTGTACAGAGTTGCAGCACAAGTATATTTACTATTTGGAGAGTTTCACAAAAGACCCGGGTGGGGGGCGGGGGTTACCATCAATAAATATTTTTAAACATTGACCTGCTACTGTATCCCAGATTCAGCAGATGCCATCATGACTACTTGCCATTATCAAGGATCTGTCATGATTAAAATGAACAACTGAAACTGGGTCAGAATGAGCAGGTAAAGTCTTGAGGCACTTTCTGTTTTCATATCCTATATCTTTAAACTTTCATTGAAAGAACCTAAAACAATGATGTCTGGCTGGGGCTTGAAATTGCAGCAAAAGACATAATGAGTGAGCCTTCAGGGTTTTTTTAGACCTTTTCATAGGGTTAAAATCCCATATGTTAAGAGTTTTATCCTGAGGCAGATAAGATGATTAAAATCTGATAATGACCAGGAAACATTTGAGATTCTGAGCTTGTGCTCAGACATTGTTTTCTCAAAATTTCCATCATATGATCCAAATTTTAATTATCTTATCTGCAGAAGAGCTTGCTAACTGATCTCCAATTGGACTTAATTTAATGGAGGTACTACTTTGGTGTGCCCCACTAGTCTGAATTTTAATGCATAGTTCAGTTTTACAGGTTGGTTGATGAGAAAAAGGGTGGAGCTTGGGTTTTTGTGGTTTCTGCCTCTGGTTTCTTCTCTTTTGTTGCCATGGTTCTGAAACCAGTAAGTCAAACTTAGGGTGTTTAAGGATGAATGGGTAAATGAATTCAGAGTTTCAACCAAGATGCTTCATAGCGAAAAGAAAACCAGTGTTTGATCATCTAAACAAAGCCTTACGGCTATTCCTTGCTGCTACAGTTTCCATATTATATTGAAGCTAAGGTATTCTCTAGAATGTTTCCTTTGGTTGAGAAGTTCATTTCCTTAGGAGACAACCAGGAAACATAGCTCAACTCTCCATAGTCCGCTTTGGGACTCAGGGTAAAGCTTTCTCTCATGTCACCATTACCACTTATGGTGAGTGCAGAACAGCTGGGCCTGGGTAAGAATAGAAGACAGACACTTCTCCTTTATCTTGTACTTGTGGAATTGATAATCTCGATCAAAAAGATGTCACCAGACCCTTTTTTCCCCCAGAGAGGGGCTCCTGAACATTTCTGCTACTGGATATAGAGTATCCCATAGCCCCTTTCTCTCATTTTTGTCTTGATTCTACTTGATAAAGATGTCACCCCTTTAAAGTAACTATCAACAGATTAAGACAGTGGGCTAAATCTAATAAGGTGAAATTTATTAAAGATATATGTAAAGTTCCACCTAGGATTTAAAATGTCAACCCTTGAAATCCTGACCTTTCTCCACTTAGTCATTTAATATGACCTGCTCCTCCACCCTATCTCAGCTATACACAAAAATAGTCACATCCTTGATCTTGCCGTGACCCACATACTATATCCATGTTCATGAACTCTGAAATTCCCTTATCTGATCATGGCCTCTTGTCATCTCATCTCTCCTTCTTCTTTGAAACTGCAGTGGCTCCACGTTCTACCTCTTCTTCATGACCTCCATTTTCTCAAACCTTTAACTTCTTTCCCAACTACCACTTCTGCAGTAACTATGCTCTCCTCTCTTTCCCTCTTGACCCCTTGGTGAATCAGTTTAACTCGACACTGTCCTCTTTCCTCAAGTGCCTTGCCTCCTTATCTTACCACTGATCTTGCCCTGCCAAATCTCTGCCTTGGATTACACTCACCATCTGATGCCTTTGCTTCTACTCACTTGCTGCTGAACAAAGCTGGAGAAAAATCACAGAACCAAAGTGATTGAATTCACTATAAGTTTATGTTATATAATCTCAACTGGGCCATCTGGAAAAGCAATATTTCTATACCTCCCTAATTAATTCAGTATCCCATTCACCCAAGTGACTTTTCTAAACCTTTTTATTCCTTCTCAAACTTCCCATGGCTTTCTTTTCCTTCACCTTCTCAACTGAGAACCTTCCCTCATACATCATTGAAAAAATTGGGGTCATTTATTGAGAGGTCCCTCTACTTTCCTCTTCTTCTCACATCTCTAAGACCACTAAATGGTATTCTCCTACTTTCTCCTCCTTCACCCCTATCTCCCATGAGAGGTGATCTTTCTCCATACCAAGGCAAATCCTTCTACATGCTCAAATGATCCCATTCTATTCTGTCTTGTCCAGCAGATTGCCCCCTCTATATTCCATCTTTCTCACTTATCTTCAGTCTCCCCATCTACTGGCTGCTTCTCTATTATAAGTTTACATTGTTCCTGTCCTTTCCTATACATCCCTTTCTCTTCTCTAACACCACCATTACTCTGGGCCCTCATTACCTCATTCATAGACTCTTGTAATCACTTGCTAGTTGGTCTCTCTGCCTCAGGTTTCCCCCACTCCAGTCCATCCTCCACTTAGCTGTCAAGTTAATCTTCCTGAAGTGCAGATCTAAACACGTCGCCCTCCCTATTTAATAAACTCTAATGACTCCCTATTCCCTCCATGATCAATTCTACAATTATCTGCTTGGTGTTCAAAGCCCTTCATAACCTAAACTCTGCCCCCTTTTCCAGTCTTCTTACCCATTACTCCCCAAATTGTACCATTTGATCCAAAGATACTGACCTCCTGGCTATTTCATGGAGAAGACACTCCATCTCTAGGCTCTAGGCATTTTCTCTGGCTGTCCCCCCATGCCTGGAACACTCTTCCTCCTCTTCCCTGACTATTAATCACCCTGGCTTCCTTTAAGTCCCAATTAAAATCTAAACCTTCCACAGAAAGCCTTCTCTAACTCCTTTTCATTCCCGTGCTTTCCTTCTTTTAATTATTTCCTATTTATCTTGCATATAGCTTTCTTTACAGGAAAACGAACAGAAGAAATGAAGAAATAAGTAAGGAAAAAAGAGAAGAGTTTTTAATAAAATGGAAGGAAAAAATATTGACTAAGTACTTATTATCTGGCCAAGGTCTGTGTAATATGCTGAAGAACCTCACCATCTACAGGGAATTACTCTCCCATTTGGACTTGACTCAAGATTAATGTCAAGTATATATATCTTTATTTTGTCCCTCAACTGACATCAATAAATAGAAAATCAAATAACCATAATAATAATAATTAGTATTTATAGAGCACTTTAAGGTTTTCGGTGCTTTATCTCATTTGATCCTCAGAACAACCCTGGGAGTTAGGTGCTATTCCTCATTTTATGGATGACAAAACTGAGTCTGAGAGAGGTTAAGTGACTCACAAAAAATCACACAGTGAAAATCAAGGGAGTACTTGCTCACAAAGAACTCATACTCTAATTACAGTAGAAAACAACACCTAAAAAAGAGTTCAATTTCATAACAGATGGAAAGGCCAGGTAGTGTTTCAAGTCTGGAAGACAAAGAAAGCAACATAGAAAATAGCAAGATCCTATGGAACTCAGGGAGAAGTAACGGTGCAGATGGTCCCTGACCACTGACTTTTGAGGAGAGAGCAGTAAACTCAAGGGCTGGAATGGATTGGAGCACATAGCTACCTCTTGAAGAAGCAGTAGTGGGGAGAGGGGTAGTCAGGATCCAGTCAAGAGTGGATATGTAATAAATATATTCTCAGGCAATAAGAAAAAATTGAGGTAAAACCTCTAGAAGGAAAGAACAAGACAACAACAACATACTACTATAACACATTTGAAAGAGAAAATAAATATATCACAAGAACCTTCAATTTATTTTAGATTCTTCCCTGTTAGTATCATGTGGATTCTAGGCATTTGACCTCTTCCCTCTGTTTCCAATTAAACTTTAACATTCGTCTATAAAATGAGAAGATTGTACTAGATGGTGTCTTCCAACTCTTGACCTATGATACTTTATTAAGAAAGGTCTGGTCTCTATAGAACTGGGGAGAATGATATCTTTGAATTAAGAATTCAAAAACTTGGCCATGAATGAACAAATTGAAAAAGCATTTATTATATTTTTACCCTGTGCCCAGCATTGTGTTAAACGCTAGGTTTACAAACAAAAAAGCAAGATAGTCTCTGCTCTCAAGAAGTTTACATTTTAATTAGACTTACGGAAGGATTCAATTGTAGGGTGCATGGTATACCCTGGTAGTCCCCTGGTAGTACATAGGCAGGGTGGGAAGCAAGAGTTTTTACAATGAATCAGTAGGTCAGATGGCAATGCTCAGGTATCTGGAGGGTATAACAAAAGAACAGATGATAAGGCCTGGAGAACTTTCTGGGTAAGGAAGCAGTAAGGAAGACAAGACTCAGCTCCCATAGTGAAAGGATTATAGTTGCTTATGCCTTGCTCATTCACATGGCATGAGCAACCATGTCTAACCCCTGTTGAGAAGGAAGGAATGGGACCAAGAGTAGGAATTTCTGGGTTCCCTCCTATAGGGGTGAAGTTGGGAGTCAACCTCCAGGAAAGAGGGGAAAAGAGG
The DNA here is from genome assembly GCA_028646595.1 of Phalanger gymnotis. Classification (NCBI taxonomy): domain Eukaryota; kingdom Metazoa; phylum Chordata; class Mammalia; order Diprotodontia; family Phalangeridae; genus Phalanger; species Phalanger gymnotis. The sequence goes on along the minus strand of CM053625.1, from coordinate 285,204,246 downwards.
AAAGCTCATGAGAATTAATAATGCAGAAAAATAACACAGTGGGAGATCTGAGTAAAGCAGTAGATATTCCAAGGAATTAAAAAGACTCAGGAAGAACAGCAACAAAATGTAGATTTGTCAGATCGAGTAACTAAGCAAAATTAAAAAAAATTGAAAAATTTAATATGACTCTAATCCGAAACAACAGAGCTAGAGGATGGAATGCCATGTTTTAAGAAATCATGTGAGAAAGCTGAATTGGAAACAAAGGATAGAGGCCGAATGCCTAGAATCCAAAGGATACTATCAGAGAAGAATCCTAAGTTTAATTCACTCAAGCAAAAAGATATGGAAGCCAAGGACAGCAATGATTTAAAATTTTAGTTCAATGGAAAAATAATGTGGAAGAAGGTAATAGGACACTATGTTTGACAAAATGGCCCAAAGCGGTGGAGGGGAAAATGAACCTATGGAAAGCTTCCAGTGAGACTCAAATGATCCAGATCATCCCAAGAACATTCGCAAAAAGATATTGGAAGAAAGACAACAAATAGCCATAAGACTGAACAGATTTGCTGAAATTTATGTAGTAACATAGACTGCTACTAGTCATAGCTAGTAATATAGTGCCTATCTCTGAGAATATGATATGAAGTGTGATGGGCAGTCTATTGAGTTAGCTCATCAGTAAATAAAAGAACATCTAATAAGTACTGCAGATGGATGATGAGTTCAGATTCAGACAGAAGGAAAAGAGTGGGCTGGATTTGGGAAACTGCACAGGATGTTCAGTGATCTCAAACTATTCCCTTTCATCCAAGTTCATCTCTTCATCATAAGTGAATCTATATGAATGTAACGCCATCTTGGAAGACTCAAAATTGTAGCTGACACAACATCTGAATACCATATTCTAGAAAATCATGCAATGAACAATGGAAAAAAATCATGCTGGACAAAATTAGACTGTAGCATATTACTAACCATTATGACTTGCACACAAGAGTGGCACGAGAGATATAATCAAGGAGAAGTATGAAAAAGAAATAAGGTGGCTTGTCACGGAATGAGAGTGAGAGACTGCTCAAGTGCTATAAGGATCTTCATGAAATACTGAAAGACCGAGAAGAGGGCTTGAAGCATGCTGAGTAGATACTCTATGAAGGATTTACAGAAGCTGATGGACAAGAATCACTCATGATATGAAAGTCCATTTGAGTTGCGATCTGCCCCACTGGAAGAATTAACAACAGCTATGAAATACAGATCCATCAAGACATTAATCAACCATTGCCTACAAAACATTCCCTCTGGATACATTTGTCCCCCTCTCATTTAGCAATTCTTCCACTCCACAGTATTCTTTAGACTTTTTTGTTGGATTTCTTTGATATGGGGCTACTTGACTGCCAGGCATTTTTGGAGATAGTGACTTAGTCAATTCTCAGTTACCTGGAAAGATCATAGGACTGGAAGTTATGAAATATACAATCTAATCCCTGCTCTGCCACTAACTCATTATATGCCCTTACACAAATTACTTTACCCCTCTTGAGTCCAAGTTTCCTCAACAGTAAAGTCAAGAGAATGGACTAAATTATATTAAAAGTCTCTTGTGATTCTGAAATTCCCTGATCTGTGTTAACAGAGAGGATCAATAACATAAACAAAATCTTAAAACAATAAATAAGCCAAAAATCATTTCTATTTAAATGTGGATTAGGATCACATACACTTTATTCCTGTGCATAATTCAGTCCCTGTTGTGAGGTCAACTTGGTTTTACTTTAGGCCAGGGGTCAAACTCTGCCTAACACCTGTTTTTGTACAGCTCTCAAACTAAGAATGGTTTTTACATTTTTATGCATGAGAAAACTTTTTTCTAAATGTAAAAACGTTCTTAGCTCTAGGGCTATGCAAAAACAGGCTGCAGGCTGGATTTGGTCTGAAGGCCTTAGTTTACAGGTCTCTGCTCAAGGCTCATAAGAACAAAAAAGAATTGGCAAACTTTGAGAAGAACAGTTGAAACTGGCAACCTGAAAGAATTCTGGAGAGGGAATAAGGAGCAGTTCAGGATTTAAATGTTTCCAAATCAGCATATGCATCATCAGGGGCTGAGTATGACAGCTCGGGTCATAGTAAGGGAAAAACTAGCAAAGAGGAAATGTCTGGCTTCATAACATAATGCACCTATATTCTATTAGTCTGAGAACTGTGTAAATATAAAGTAGGAAAAAAAAAACTTTCCATGAGTCATTCTTCACATTTTCACCAGCTCCCTCATCCTGCTCAGTTTCCTATGGTGTTTACAAAAGGAGAAATGAACAGCCCATTAAAAGGGGAAAAGGTGAAGGAAATCTTAAGTCTAGAGAGAAGAAAGAGGAGGATGAGGAAGAAAGAGCCTAAAATATCCTATAGGAGAATGGACAGGAAATGAGCTACACAAATAGTCAAGTAGAGGAAAAGCTAATGACCAGAGCTTTCCTAACCTTTTCCTCTAAGCCAGGGGTTCTTAACCTGGAGTCCATTAACATTTTTTTTGGTAATTGTATTTCAACATAATTGGTTTCCTCTATAATCTTCTGCATTTTATTTTGTGCATTTAAAAACATTATTCTGAAAGGAGTCCATGGGCTTCACCAGATTGACAAAGGAGTTCATGACCACAAAAGGGTGAAGAACGCCTTCCCTTAAGAGTTCTGAAGTAGAGCCCACAGATTGCTTGGCTCATGGTTACTGGCACTAATGTTCACAATAGTCTAATCTTCCCTCCTTTATAAAAAGAATTGAGACAGCCTCTGTGCCTGCTGGGATCTTTTCAAAAGACAAACAGTTCTACCGCTGCTCCAAAGAGTCCACCACCTACCCACCAAAACAGAATTGCTTCTCTCTGTTCTGGCTCTAAGAAGTAGACACATCTTGCTAGGCAAGAAAGTCATGTGATCACAGGGACAAAAAATAAGACAATCTGTGGGTTTTTTTAAAAAAATTCTTATTAAATCTTTAAACTTCACTTCCTAATTTAAGGACTGAGGAACTTTAGGAATCTTAGGAATACAAAACAACTGAGGAATGGTCTTTATTGAGCTGTGGCTGAGCCAGAGGAAACCATGAATGTTTCTCTCTCCTGGCAGGCTGGCAGAGATCAAGATGAAATGAAAAACAACTTAACAATCCTAGCCAAACGCTCAAAAGGCTTTGAACGCTGCTGCTATTTTTTTCCTTCCAAAGTGGTTTGCCTTTCCTCCAAATTGGCAATTATTACAGGATATGACATTCTTTTGGGGGTGGGAGGGAATAAGGAAAGAGGGAATTTAGTGTTTTGAAAAGAGAATGATATAGTCTGCTATGTTCTTTAAACTTTTTAGTTTGAATGACTATTTTACAGATAATTTTCTCTATTCCCTGGATGAGTAGGTTGGTTTTGACCTCTAAATAAGACATTTACACATTGGCTCCTCTCAGTATTTACATTCTTCCTGGCTGGGCTTAAGAGCTTTATCTGGGTAGTCTATGCCCTCTCTCAAGAAACAGCTATCTGACCCAAGGGTAAAGCGCTTTTTTTTTTTTTTTGCCACAACAGGGATCATACAAAGGCCCTGGTATTCTTGTAAAGTGAGAAGGGAACAATTTTCTCCCCCTAAAACTTTCCATCCCATGTCCCACCAGCTTGCCCAGCTATGTACAAAGTAGGCAACAGTCTTCTTTCTCACTCCTACTGCCAAGAGTTAGTACAAAATAGTGGAGGGAATGCTAGAATCAGGGTCAGGAAAACCTGGCTTTAAATTCTGCCATAGCCACTTCTAAGTTGTATGACTCTGACCAAATCACTTAATTGCTCTGTGCCTCAGTTTCCTATAAAATAACAGGGTCAAACCTAATGACTTCTAAGGTCTCTTCTAGCTCTTAATCTATGATCCTGTCATCAGAATGCAACTTGTTTTGTCTTGGCTCTTTTTGGGGGGCCAACAGGGAAAGGGTCAAATGAGACCTTGCCAATGAATCAACTTCATAGTTAAAGATGATGATTTAATGAAGATAATGGATTTAATAGATGAACCAGGATTACGCTACAGAATGGTTGCCTCTAGATATACTGCTGAATCACTGATTTACCACTCACAGTACATGGCCCCTATTTTCTTTCTTTTTTTCTCTCTTCTTTAATTTTTCCCAATTACACGCAAAAACAATGTCAACATTCTTTTTCCAAATTTTGAGTTCCAAATTTTCTCTCACCCTCTCCCCGTTGAGAAGGCAAGCAATTTGACAATGCAAAACACATTTCCATCTAAGTCATGCTGTGAAAGAAAACAGACAAAAAAAACCCCAAGAAAAATAAAGTAAAGAAAAAGTATTTTCAACTTGCATTCAGGCTCTACCTGTTCTTTTTGTGGACATGGACAGCGCCTTTTATAATGAGTCCTTCACAATTGTCTTGGTTCATTGCACATCTGAGAATAACCAAGTCATTCACAGTAGATCATCATGCAACATTGCTGTTATTGTGTACACTATTCTCCTGGTTCTGCTCATTTCACTTTGCATCAGTTCATGTAAGTCTTTCCAGCTTTTTCTGAGAGCATCCTGCTCATCATTTCTTATAGCACAATAGTATCCCATCACAATCACATACAATAACTTGTTGAGCCATTCCCCAATTCGTGGACATTCTCTCAATTTCCAATTCTTTGCCACTGCTAAAAGAGCTGCCATAAATATTTTTGTACATATAGGTCTTTTTCCTTTTTGTTTTTTATCTCTTTGAGACACAGACCTAGTATTGCTTGGTCAAAGGATATGCATGGTTTTATAGTCCTTTGGGCATTATTCCAAATTGCTCTCTAGAATGGTTAACTTCACTAACAGTACATTAGTGTTTTAATTTTCCCACATCCCCTCTAACATTTGTCATTTTCCTTTCCTGTCATATTAGACAATCTGATAGGTCTGTGGTGGTAGCTCAGAGTTGTTTTAATTTGCATTTCTTTAATCAATAGTGATTTAGAGCATTTTTTCATATGATTGTAGATAGCTTTGATTACTTTGTTTGAAAACTGCCTGTTCATATCCTTTGACCATTTATCAATTGAAGAATGACTTTTATTTTTATAAATTTGACTCAGTTTTCTATTTGAGAAATGAGGTTTTTATCATAGAAACTTATCGTAAAATTTTTCCCACAATAATGATTACCAATTATGTATTTCCCTCTATTGCATTTTCCCCCTGTTTATCCTACTCTCTCTCTTTTCACTCTGTACATTTTCGAAAGTGTTTTGCTTCTGACTTTTAACTCTCCCAATTTGCTCTCCCATCTGTTACCCCTCCTCCCCCTTCTCTTATGTCATTTCCCTCTTACTTTCCTTTAGGGTAAGATAGATTTCTATGCTCAACTAAATGTGTATGTTATTCCCTTTTTGAGATATGGCCCCTATTTTCATGGTAAATTATCAAGGCAAGGTCCTCTGCAGAGACAGTGAAGGAAAGATGGTGTGTGAGGCCTGACAACTGAAAAGTAGTTTTGAAACAGCTGCTGTGGAAAGTGCAGTGAAGGAACAATTAGAGAGGAGTAAAGGGCTTGCTTTGCAGCAGTAAAGGCTCAGTTGAGATTAGAGAAAATAAATTTTTTACTGGACCCAGTCAGCACTGTTATATGACTTTCTCCACCATTATTCAGCAGCTTTCAGGCAAGATCAGGTCATGAGTATGGATAGGGCAAAAATGTATGGCACTCAAGAGTAGAGGACAGTATAATACTGAACCACTTAGCTATATGGTTAGCTATAGTAAGAGTAAGCTATAGTTGATGTAATGGATGGAACATTGGAAGAAGACCTGAGCTCCAATCTAACCCTGGACATTTCCTAGCTGTGTGACACTGAGCAAATCTTTTAATCCATATTTGTCTCAGTTTTCTCAACTCTAAAATGGTGTTAATAATAGCACTTACTTCCCAGAGCTCTTGTGAATCTCAAATGAGATGAATTTTTTCTTAAAAGCACATTTAGCAAAGTGTGTAGTAGATAATATATAAATGCTTGTCTCTTTCCATTTTTTCACCCATAGGTTGAAGATTGGGAAGGGAGAAAAGTGAAGCTAGATTAAGCGAGAGGTGTGAGTCGGGGTCATGGTGATATAGGGATTGGAGGTCAAGGTAAGCATGAAAAATAAGTCTTGGAGGAGTGAATCATAGGGAGAGACAGAATCCTAGGAAGTTACAAGTCACATAAGTGAATTTCAGAATTCTTTATCATGAAAGTACCAGACTAGGGAGTGATGATGGGATGAAGGGGGTGGCTCTCTTTCTGTGTGGTTGAGATGGAGTGAAGAGTGAAGAAATAGGTCATGACATTTGTTTTATTTTAGTTTTTTTATTATTTAATATATTTAGTTTTCAGCGTTGATTTTCACAGGAGTTTGAATTACAAATTTTCTCCCTATTTCTACCCTCCCCCCCACTCCAAGATGGCATATATTCTGGTTGTACTGTTCCCTAGTCAGCCCTCCCTTCTGTCACCCCACTCTCCTCCCATCCCCTTTTCCCTTTCTTTCTTGTAGGGCAAGATAAATTTCTATGCCCCGTTGCCTGTGTATCTTATTTTCTAGTTGCATGCAAAAACTTTTTTTTATTTGTTTTTGAACATCTGTTTTTAAAACTTTGAGTTCCAAAT
>CM053625.1:285168628-285188574 GCA_028646595.1 Phalanger gymnotis | reverse complement strand
CCAAATCATTTTTACTGGCCTCAAGTCCTTGCTCTCACTCCTGGGTCTACACACGGGTCAGCTCTGCTTCTGCAGCTTCCTGCCTCCGCTGTAGTTGTCTCTTGGCTCCCCTTTCCTCGCAGCTGAGCCTCTGGCATTCTCAAGCCCTGCCTCAACTACCAGAGACCATTGGTTCCTGAGTTGGCCCCTCTTAAGTCATTAATCTACACCCACACAGGTTTCACACCTGATAGGGCTTTGGGCGTGGGGCTTAGCACTTAACAGCTGAAAGTACTTCCACTCAAAAGAAACAAAAGCCGTGCTAAGGAGACAATTTTGCTTAACAACACAGACAGAAAATAATTAAGAATACTCAAACTAGAGAATCTTAGCTCTGTAAAAGCAGGCATTCCTTCCTTCCTTCCTTCCTTCCTTCCTTCCTTCCTTCCTTCCTTCCTTCCTTCCTTCCTCCTTCCTTTCTTCCTTTCTTCCTTCCTTCCTTCCTTCCTTCCTTCCTTCCTTCCTTCCTTCCTTCCTTCCTTCCTTCCTTCCTTCCTTGTTTCCTGTTTTCTTTCCTGAAGATAGATGATTGAATAGTGATGCTGAGATGAATCTTTCCAACCACAAAGACAACCTTGTAAGAGAGGTTAGGAGTTTGCTCCTGACTCCCTCAGTAGGAACAGGCCGGCATCAGAAGAAAGTTCCTGCAATGACATTGTTCTAGGAGAAGACAGACACAAAGGCATGATGAGCTCAGTCCCTGGTCTGTCTTGCCAGAAGACTTTTGAACCAATTATTCAGAAAGTGCAGAGCCAAGATGAGGGTAAAATGCCTATTCCAGCAGTACCAGTTGTGCTACACGTTTTACTGGTTTAATATCAACATATCAGGAAATGACAGTAAAAGTGATGGTAACTGAATCATATTATAAGTCATTGTCAATGTGTATTTATTAGTCTCTTTTGTTAAATTCATTTTATTTGTGTAGAGGAAATAAATAGCTGTCCTATACCAGATCTATATTGCACATTGAGCACCTTTTTTACTTCCTTGTTTTGGAGAACCAAGGCTCCAAGATGGAAAGGGATATAAAGTGCTAGATCCAAAGAGAAAAACTGACCCTTTGCTTTGGAGCCTGGACTCTACTGGGACTAAACCCAGGACCTGAAGAGTGAGCCCAGACATGAGGACCTTTGGTGACTGAAGGCATTTCCAGTACCTTGGGCCTATAAATGGTTCTCTTGTTATATAGATATTGGTTACCATTTGGAAAAAGAGAATCTGTTTCCTATTAGCTCTAGTGCTCTCTATTGACACAACTGTACAATATTATCATATAATGTTTTCATGGCCATAGAACAAAATGCTTTTGGAAGCGTATGGCTGCTTGCAGGTATGTTATGTGCAATAAATTAAAGTCTAGTAGTATATCATTGCATTACTCCAACTTCTGCCATTTTCTTGATTAGCAGAGTGACCTCCAAAGAACAAAGCTTAAAACCCCAAAGATCAATTCTCAGTCTGTATCACTTCCCCTAGAACTTCGTCATGCAGTGACTTCTGCTACCAGTCATCCAAGGACAAATGAAGCAAGAAGCTTGGTTTCGGTACAATGTTCCACCAATGACACAATGTCTGGCAGAAATTGCGGCCTCCAAGCTGTGCTTTCTTTTTAAAAAATATATTTTTATTAATATCTTTTGTTTTTACATTGCCCATACTTCCCCTTCTCTACCAGAGAAATGTGTCTTATAAGGAATAAATTTTTAAAAAGAAAATGAAAAAAGTATGAAGAGGGAAAAAAAAATTAACAGTATTCATCAACACATTGAGCAAATTTATCTTTTGTTTTTACATTGCCTATATTTCTCCCTTTTTTCCCTACCAGAGAACTGTCCCTCATAATGAAGGATTTTTTAAAAAGAAAATAAAAACACTTGGAAGATGGAAAAAATTAACAATTTTGATCAATACATGGAACAACATGACATTTTATGCAGTATTCCATAATTGTGGACCTCCAACTTTTGAAAAAAGGAGAACTTGCATGTGGGAATCTTCTTATGACTTTTCTTTGGGGCTAAGCATGTTCTTTATAATTTCAAAACATTCAGTTTCAGTTGTTTTGTGGTTGTTCTTCTTTACCTTTGCACGGCTGTAGCGTAAGCTGCACTTTCATATTACAGAGAGGCTTGTTTCCCTTAATGTCACAGATGACCTTCTCCCTTCTAGAGTCTGGATGTTACCTTGGTTTTGGATAGTCATGGCCTGTGAGCGGCTACCTCGTAGTTTGCTTTGACTGGTAGTGTGCTCTGAACTCTTAGGTGATTAGTACATGGGTTGTAGTATGTAAAAAAGAAAAAAGAAAAAAAAGAAATTTACATGATAACTTTATTGTAGATTTAAAAGGAATAACAGGTTGTATATAATAGATTTGCAGTTTCGTGTGCAATTATCTTAATTATACTATGTTATAGAAATGTTTGCTTTATTCCATAAATTAAAAATAAAATAAAAAAAAACTGAGCTCCATACCCACAGCATTATAATTTATCAGTGAACCTCACTTCAAAGTCAAGAACTCCAGTTTACGAATGGGATAAGGAGATTCACTATCAATAAACACTCTGCTAGCAAATGCAATAGACTTATGGTGCCCGTTGCTCTCCTTACTTAGGGCTATTCCAAAGCCTAGTGTCAGTATCTAACACAAAAGACTTTTCATGGATTGGTCCATTCTGAGTCACAAGTGAACCAGTTCACCAAGTCCTTAAAGGCTTGTTTATTTTTCTTATTCCAAAGATCACCCAATGGGATTGGGAGTTTCAGGCTCCTTTCTGTTCTTCTGTCTATGGTTCTTCTCAACCACATATTCATGAACAAGAGACAATTTTGTAAAAATTTCTGAGAGTCGCTGCCAAAATGTTAGAAAAGTCACTCTCAAAGGTTCTTTGGAGGTGTTCAACTAATAAGCATCTCTATTTTCATGGGATCAATACTCACGGTGGAAATACCTCATGACAATGGCTCTGAAGAACTGGCACTTGTCAATGACAGCTTCATGCTCACTTCTTCCAGCTCTTCTTACACTTTTGTTAGGCTTTTCCATGCTTTTACAATATCTTTCCACAAATTATGATTTCATCCAAATATGCCAACAGCTCCAGGTATTTCTTATTAACAACCATGTCTATGAGCCATTAGAAAGCAAGTCTATCCCTCCAGCCCCAGTTCTATGGGACCATACACACTCTTGCTGGGCAGAAGAATTTTGTCTACCTTACATTTTCTGGTCCTAGAAAATCCTTGGCTTTCTTCTCTCCCTAGGGCTTCCAACTGGAATCAGAGGGCTACTGGAATCCTGAGCAATAAATAGCAAGGTTCTCAATAACTATTACACCTTGGCAGGCTGAGACATAGCTCATAGAGCATCTCATACTTGGTAGTCATAGTCTCTTTCCCTCCACCTTGGAGGAAAGGTTCTTACCTTTTCCATCTTCAGGTCACCTGACCAATCTAGTCCTAATTGCTCAGCAATAAGCATATTGGGATGAATGGACAAATGAAGCAACAATGGTAATGTAACACTAATGAGAGTTACTAGGAGATACCACCCTTGGAAATCTAGGAGGTACGTGCTATTACCATATCCCTATTTTTACAGACAGGGTGTTCCAACAATCTGGCTAGCAGCTGCTGTGGGGAGTGTAAAATCAACAACAACTAGCTCACATACTGCTACAAAAGCCCAGGTTCTTTTGATCTGCTTTACTAAGGAAAGCAACGGTAAGGGGTTGACAAGTTTACTTTAATCCAGCATACAAATATCACTCACTTTGTTCAGGGGAAAAAGCCAGCACCCTGAACTTCAGAGCAAATATAAATACAAAAATACATTAGAAACAGACCAAATCACAATTCATAGTTACCAAAAAGCATCAACATCTGAGTTCACGAGCAGGGGAGCTTGACAGCGGGTGGCCCAGAGTCACGAGCCCCTCCTCCTGTGGCTCAGAGCTCCGAGAAAGAGAAAGCCAACCCTTGGTTTTATATCTTTTTCAGGGTCAAGGGTGAGTCACACATGTAACTCACCCACGTGGTCTAAAAGCCTCTGATGTCCCAAACATGCCACTCAAACCCATGTAAACTAGGCTCTCCCCTGAGTCAAGGAGGTGACCAAAGACTCCCAATCTAATCAAGGAAACAAAGGCCAAACTCTTCAAGGGCACTTGGTTGAACTGAGTGCTAAGAGCCCATTTTGATTGCCAATACATGGGGAAACTGAGACCAATAGAGGTTAAGTGACTTGTTCAGGGTTACATGACTAGTAAGCATTTGAGAGTGGATTTGAATTCAGGTCTAGCACTTTATCTACTATGCCACTATGGTGTTAATGTGATTAAAGATCCTTCCTCCGTAGCCCACTCCCCAGACAATAGGCCTCAGGTGGAGCTAGTTAAGGGAAGTTTCTCAAGTGGAGCCAGTTAAGGGAAACTTGATCTGGAGAGGCTTAATTGTAGGCATGCCTATACCCTTTACTTACTAGGTGTGAGGTCCCAGGCCCACACCCTTTTGGCTAAGAGATGTGAAGCCCTAAAAGGATTATGTATACCCAGAAAGTAGTCATAGAACTCGGAATCTGCAAAGAACTCAGAGACTAGTGAGCTATCAAACTCAGAGGGTGAGAGAGCAGAGAATGGAGACCAGAGAGCTTTGGAGACCAGAGAACTGAGAATTTACAGAATCAAGAGATTGGAGAATGGAGAATCCACAGACTGGAGAATCTAGAAGACTGCAAGGACTCTGAGAACTTCAAGGGGGAAGAGAACAGAGGCAAGCCGACAGCCAGGATTCATGAGTGTTTATGCGGAGGCCCCAGCATGGGGAAAGGTTACAGGGTGACTTGGGCCCCAACAGGGATATTGTGCTTTAAGTTCTTTGCTGTTATGATGAGATGGATTTACTGGTTTTGGAATACAATTACTGCTATGTCAGATTGGGGTTATTGGTTCTGGGATTTGATCCTCTGATGTCTGAATAAATGTTTTACTTCTTCTACCTTCTATACAGAGAGTGTTTTTTACTTTGCGGTTCTGAACTATATAGGCATAATCACAAACATCATAGATGTTGCATTTATTGCCTTGATGACACAACCACCAAGCTGCTAGAAGGCAAAATTAGTTAAAATAAATGGTATTTAATGAAATAGTCTAGTAAGAAAGTCACGCTTTAGGAGTGTTTGTAAAGTTCAGTCTCACAATACACACAGTCAATGTGGAGAGCGCACAGGGATCACGAATTAGGGAAACATGGAGAGAACATGCATAGTCAGGGTGCCTATGAGGAAGGGCAACTTTTGCTCCTGACACTATAGGACCATTGACCACCGCTCTCGTGGTAACTCTTGCTGTTTGCTGTAGTCTCATCTAGGGGTCGGTTCTCCATTGACAGATACTGTCGTGGTAGGTGTTGCTCTTCTCGTTTCATTGTCTCTTGGAATGTAAAGAATGAAAGCAATGGAAGGTCTTTATGGGCAGGGATTGTCTCACTTTTGTATCTGTATTCTCAGCCTTTGGTTCATTGCCTGATACATGGTAGACACTTAAAAAATACTTCAAAGTATCATAGATTTAGAGCTGGAAAGGATCGTAGAGGCCATACGGTCCAATCGCCTAATTTTACAGATGAAGAAACAGAGGTTTATAAAGCAAGAGTGACTAGTTTAAGGTAACATGGTTAGTACATAGCAGAGTTGAGGTTCTAGTCCAGGTCTTCTGACTCTAGAACAGGTGATCTTCTAATGTACAGTATTGCCTCTACTTGTTGACTGGTGATCAATAATCATTGCTCCATGTTGAGAGCTTCTGGGCTCATCTCTGTAGGACTACTTGCTAACCATCTTGGCTCCAGTTTGCTAGAGTATAGTGGCTAGAAACTCTCCCAGTAAGGACAAACTGATAGCTTTTTAGTCATAGCTGCAACATCCAGTTAACAAAAGCCAGGCAGAGTACCCTCTGGCTAAAACTAGGTTTTCTTTTAGACTTCTAGTGGCTAAAATGCCCAACCGAGAGTCAAGAAGACTCATCTTCTTAAGTTCCAATCTGGCCTCAGATACTTCCTAGCTGTGTGACCCTGGACAAGTCACTCAACCCAATCTGAATCAGTTTCCTCATCTGCAAAATGAGATGGGGAAGGAAATGGCAAACCCCTCCAGTGTCTTTGTCAAGAAAACCCCAAATGGGGTTACAAAGAAGTGACACAACTGGACCAACAATAGCCATGGAGATTAGAGGCAGACCTCTATTGCAGATAACCACCTAATTTAGGGTCAGTGGGCCCCCTAAATATTCCTGGAATTAGTATGGAAATATATGTACACTAAAACAAAAGGTAAACTTGGGCAGGGGGGCGGTCATTTAGCTCCTATTCCTGCCTTAAATATGTATATTTCTGGTTGCTTTTGTGCTGTATTTTGGTGAGGGTCTTGCTGTCTGTCTCCCTTCAAAATTACAGCATTTTTGAGCTGTCTGGGCCTTTAGGAGTCATATCGTTCAAACTCTCACTTAGTGTCAATAGTATCCTTAGCAAATAATCTTACATTTTCCGCTTGAACACTGAAGTAATGATGAGCTTGCCATTGTGTTCTGTCACTGGAATACACTCCACTTTGCACCTGCAGCTCTGCCTGGCTTCAATTCCACACAATAGGATACTCCTCCTAGGATAAATTCATCACTTCTGATCTCACCACCATGCTGCTAATGCAAGCCTGGATACCACCTCCTTCAGCTCTCTCTTTCCTCTGACTGGAGTGCGCTAGGGTGGAGTACCAAACTCCTCCCAAAGCCTTCCTTTATAGACGTTGGAAACTTGGCTTCAAACTCACATCTGCAGCTCTCTGTTGTTTTAGCTTCACACAAGATGTTTCCCCACCTCCCAACCCGGGGTATTCCTTGATGTATTTCCCCCCACCCAACACTTTCCAGCTTCCTTTTGTGTATTGTCTTTCTGCCTTTAGATTATAGGCTCCTCAAGGACAGGGACCCTCTTTCTTTTTTGTTTTTTATATCCCTAGCACTTAGCACAGTGTCTGGCACATAGTAGGTGTTTAATAAATGTTCGGTCAATTCAATTCAACCACTGGACGGTTCTGTTAGAAAGTTTTTTTTTTTCTTAGTCCTCAGCTATAATCTTCCTTTTAACTCTCCTCCTGTGGTCCTAGTTCTGCCCTCCATAGGGACACAGAACAAATCTGATCTCTCCTTCATATGAAAGGTCTTCAAATAGTTGAAGACAGCTATCAGCCTTCTTTCAGTCTTCATTCCTATGCAAAACATAGCCAGATGAACAAATGACCATTGTTCATACAGCTTGGTTTCTAGACTGCTAACCACCCTTTTCTGGACATAATCTAGTTTTTCATTTGTTTTTTTTTTTTTTGGAGGGGGGAAGGCAGGGCAATTGGGGTTAGGTGACTTGCTCAAGGTCACACAGCTAGTAAGTGTGTCAAGTATCTGAGGCTGAATTTGAACTCAGGTCCTCCTGACTCCAGGGCTGGTGCTCTACTCACTGCACCACCTAGCTGCCCCAATAATCTAGTTTTTCAATGACTCCAAAAATATAAAGCCCCAAATCCTACATATTACTACTGCAGATATGGTTTGACTAGTACAGAGTACAATGGAACTCATTTCTTATAATAAGTAAAGTACACTGCTATTAGTTTGGCTAATGAATATTAGCTTTTTGACAACCACTTTCTATTGTTGGTTTATACCATGTGAAGCTCCCTACTTTGGGCTACTCCTCTCAACTCCCATTCTCATTCCTTGGTCCAGTATCTGGAAGATGGCTAACAACTTTTCTCCCTCAGGGTTCTAGGGGCAACCCTGTGGGACTAGGGGTTTTTTAGTACTTTTGCTCATACTCCACCCCTCTCCCACCTTGTGCTTTCCATTAAAACCAGTCAGCCAAGTTTTCATTAGCTTTTAGAAAAAAAAACATTTACTAGAGTGATATAGCAAGAATAGTTGGTATAGGATACCATTTTCCCCTTCTCCCCCCTCAAAAAGTAAGAGCTATGCTCTCTCTTAGGTACATATAGGTCCATAGTAGACTAGACTTTAACTGTACAGAAAGAGGAACTAAAAGGGTCAGCTGGGCATGCTTAGTTACTGTGCATCTTATGAGTTTTTCCACTTCTAATTTATTCAAGGGACTTTTTCCTAAAAGGATCACTTCTTGGCAGCATATTCACAGTTAATTTAGTACCTCATTATTTACTCTTTATTAGGTCCGGAGACTACATCAACTGAACTGATGCAGGGAAGGTAACAAATCTTCCTTTCCCCCTTTCAATTATAAGGTCTGACCACTGGGACCTGGATCACCTACAGGTGGTCTAAGAACTAAATCAGAGACATGTCAGGTAGGTCCCTTTAGCCTGATTTGATTTGCAGATGCAGCATCTACCAGAGCAGCCCAACATGCTGGTAGCTTGCAGGCAGAGAATTTAGATGTCCAGTCTTCACTATGGTTTGGGGAACACAAAATTCTATCATATGCTGCCACCATTACAGACCATCGTACTCCTGCCAGTGTCTGAAACCAAATATGGCAGCTGGTCTTGCTACTTCTTTTCTTAAGTTGTTATTTTCCTGCTATTAAATTCCCTGTTTATTATCCTAATATTGAAATTCACCTTTTAATTTGGGTGCCTACTGTCACTCTTACCATTCTCTTTTTAGTTAATTTGAGAAGCTCTACACTAAAAAAACTCAATAAAGTTCACCTTAAAATGTCACAGTAGCCAATCTGTCATCCTTTGTTCTTTTAGGACCTGCTTAATAAGAGATATGAACTTATTCTATGAAAGAATATTGAAGAGGCACAAGGTTAGATCATGGGAAAAGGGATAGGGACTGGTCTTGTGATTTCATTGGCATGGGGAACTGCCAGGCAAGGAAACTCCCTTCACCAAAGCAGGTGAGCATCCTTTCTATAACTTACATTTTGAGAGAGCCACTTAGAATAGTGAGTGGTTCCATGAGTTGCTCAAAGTAAGAAGGCCAAATATGTGTCAGAGATGGGATTTGCTATTATAGCTTGCTGATTTTGAGGGCAGTTCTCTAACTACTAGAATATGAAGGAAATACCAATTTATAAGTCACTTCGTATTCCTTGAGTATGTGCTGTGTTGGGACTTTGAGGGTGGGGTTTGGTGATGGCAGAAATGTCATGGTAAATAGGATTTTTCCTAGAAGCAAAATCAGTTCCTCTAGGGCTAAATTTTGCTTAAAATAAGTATGTGGGCTGTTAGATTTTTCAACAATTTGCGAATCTATATTGAACTAACAGATCTTGACAGCATCACTGTGGATCAATGATTATGAGGACTGACCTGGCTTCCAAACTAATTGGAAAATGGCAATTAAGTAACTTAACCTGTTGCATTAGAAATAGCATTGTAGAGAACTGAATTCTTTGGGCAAGTTTGAATAGCGAAATCTTTTGGGGGCACTGGAAATATGTTCATACTAATAATAAATGCTCTATTTCTCTGACCTCTGTTTATGATATGCATTTTTCTAAGCCAATTCATTTTCTGACATAATATAAATGAAGACCAAAGCAAAGAGCATGTGCAATTTGCTTTGAGATCCTCAGAATCAGAAAGGTCAAATTTTGGTGCCTTACTGGCCAAATAATATAAAGTTTATCAGCCAAAAAAAAAAAAATAAACAGGAGTAGTATGCTTTCTGATGATAGAAAAATTTGGTTAAAATTGACTTAAATGATAAAAAAGTAGGTTCTACCTTCACCTCAGAGGGTATTAAAAACCCATTTTGGTTTATGAAAAAGACCAGCCAACTTATGACCTGACTATGGCTTATGAAGTAAGCCCAGTATGACGCAGCTAGTAAGTATCAGCAGTCAAATCTAAACCTGGCTATTTCTGATGCCAAGTCCAGTACTTTAGCCACTGAGATGCTTCTATTTGGCTTATGAAATACAGGATGGATGTCAAAGAGGCACACAAATTGAAAATAAGGGAAAATGTTAATCAATAAGGTAATGGAGGAATCATTTAGCATCCGATTTCAGCAGACATCTAGCCAATATTTATTTGTAGGCAACATCTATGCTTAGCATCATTATTAAGAGATCTTTTGGAAAATTTAAGAAGCTGTCATTCAGGGCCTTAAGAACAAAGTAGGCACTCAATATTTATTTGTTGATTGACTGGAAGCAGTGTGCCATAGGAGAAAAAACCACTCTCTGGATTTGATGTCAGAAGTCCTGGGCTCTACTTGGTTTTTTTGTTTGTTTTTTGCATGAATTGGTTAAATTTCATTTGGTCATCTCAACAGTTTCTATGGATTCAGCTATGATCTCTATGCAGGTGATTCTCAGACCTGTTTATCCAACCCTAACCTCTCTCCTGACCTCTAGTCTCATAGCTCCAACTTACTATTATACATGATAAATTGGATGTTTCATTGACGTCTAATTTCCTTAAGGGCAGGGATTGTCTTTTGCCTTTCTTTTTGTATCTCTGGCAATTAGCATGATCCTTAGTGGGTGCTTAATAAATGTTAATTGATTAACTATAATCTTAAACTTGACATACCCAGAACCAAACTTATTACCTCCCCCTTCGTCATATTACCAAACCCTTCCATCTTCAGAATTCCCCAATTACTTTTGAGGGCACCAATATCTTCCCAGCCATCTAAATGTCATTGACACTTCCCTCTTTCTCCCCACCCCCATATCCAATTTATTTCCAAGTCTTATTGATACTGGCCTGGAATCAGGAAGACCTGAGTTCAAATTCAACCTCAGATACTTATTAGCTATGTGACCCTGGACAAGTCACTTAACTCTGTTTGCCTCAGTTTCCTCAACTGTAAAATGAGCTGGAGAAGGAAATAGCAAACCATTTCAATATCGTTGCCAAGAAAACCCTAATTGGTGTCATGAAGTATAGGACATGACTGAACAACAAGAATTGATATTACCTTCTTTACATGTCTTACAAGACATGCAAATTCTCTCTTTTGACACTACCATTACCCTGGTACAGGCTGTGGTACAAAATTATCTCATTCTTAGATTATTGGAATGCCCTCTGGTTGGTCTTCCTGCCTATAAATCTCTCTCCATTCCAATCTATCCTCCACTCAGCTATAAAATTAATCTTCCTAAAATGCAAATTTGACTTTCACCCCCTCTTCCCATTTAGTCAACCCCAGTAGCTCTCTAATCCTTCTAGGAGCAAGCATAAAATCCTTGGTTTGATTTTAAAGCCCTTCATATACCTGTCTAGCTTTGTTACCTCCACCTCCTCCTACCCCTATATACTCTGTGATTCAGTGACATTGATTTCCTTGCTATCACTTGCATAAGATATTCCATCTCTCCATTCTGGGCATTTTCAGTGGCTGTCTCCCATTCCTGGAACTTTCTTCTTCCCATCTCCATCTCCTGGTTCTCCTGGCTTCCTTCATATGCCAACTAAAATCTCATCTTTTGTGTCCTCTCTTTCCTAATTCCCATTAATGCTAGTATCTTCCCTCTGTTAATTATCTCCAATTTATCTTGTTTATATCTTGTTTGTATGCAACCATTTTCATGTTGTCTCCCTCAATGGACTTGAAGCTACTTGATCGGAGGGCCTAATTTTTGCCTTCCTTTGTATCCCCAGTGCTTAGCACAATCCCTGATGCAGACAATTAATAAATTCTTGTTGACTTGACTTGACATGAAAGGGTAGAACTTGCTCTCTTCAATTCTTTTCAACTCCAGCAGTTTACGCGATATGATGATGGCTAAAAAAATCTTATGGCATTGCATTTTTCCAGAATGAGGAGATTGATTTAAACGTTTTAAGAATAAACTGTCTTTCTATGATATGTTTGCTGGTAAAAAGGAAATAACAGATCACAAGCACACCACAAGTCAGTATATAGTTCTATTTCACTAAATGTATTTTTGATTATAAATTTGAGAAGGCTGTGGTTTGTCAAAGTACGAACTAGTAAGATATAGAATAAACAAAATATGCTTTTATATTTTGAGTCATGATACCAGTCAGGGTTTAGTCAAAGCAATGTGAATAATATTGCTTAGACTTCATTGTATGTTTGCTCTCTATGTTTGCTGAAGTCATATGAAAGGTCCTGCTGGGATCTACGTGTTTACTTATATGCTGCTGATTTGAGGCAGTTGTGGAAGCTTATTCCGAACCTCCCCAAATCCCAATTCAAGGAATCAAAATCTCATTGAGCCGATCTAAAAAGCCATATTCTTTAAGGAATTATTTGTTTTTGTTGTTCATGTTGAGTCATTTCAGTCATGTTGGACTCTTCTTAACCCCATTTGGGGTTTTCTTGACAAAGATGATTTGCCATTTTCTTCTCCAGCTCATTTTACAGATAAGGAACTGAGGCAAACAGGGTTATGTGATTTGCCCAGGGTCATACCGCTAGTAAGTATCTGAGGCTGGATTTGAACCCAGGAGGATGAGTCTTCTTGACTTGGGGCCTGGTACCCTATCCACTACATCACCTAGCCATCCTTAAGGGAGTATGCTAATGGAAAATTCATTTCATTTAGAGTTATATTTGGCCTTTTAGTCCATTAAGGTAACAATTAATCAATAACAACTTTTTGAATGTCTCCTCTTGTTATTCCTGGTGTTACAAAGATGAAAATGAAATAATCCCTGTCTTTGAGAAACTTGCATTCTATATATAAAATTAATACAAAGTGACTGTGGAGGGGAAGACAGGAGAAGAAGGCACAACCAGCTGGGGGATAAGGATAGGCCTTATGTAGAAGGTGGCTCTTGAGCTGAATTTCAAAGGGAACAAAGATTCAAAGATATAGAAGGTTTGAGGCGCAGGCATGGGTGATAGCCAGTACGAAGGAATGGCCATGGGGAGCAAAGGCCAATAGGAGGCTAGAGTGCCACTTTGGTTGGATAGCCAACTGTGGGAAGGGGAATTAGAAAGGGAGGTTGGGGCTGGGTTTTGGAGTGCTTAAAAAAGTCAAATAGAATTCTTATCATCTCCTGAAGGCAACAGGAAGCCATGGAAGGGTTTTTTTTAAAAATTATTTATTTTTTGTTTTCAACACTCTCTTTTATAAGATTTTGAGTTCTAAATTTCTCCCCATCCCAAGGCAGCATGCACTCTGTTATAAGCTATACATGTATAATCATATTAAACATAGTTCTACATTAGTCGTGTTGTAAAAGAAGAATCCTAACAAAAGGGAAAAACCACAAGAAAGAAAAAAAAAAGAGAGAAAATAGCATCCTTCAATCTGCATTCAGACTCCATAGTTCTTTCTCTGGATGTGGGTAGCATTTTCCATGATGAGTCTTTTGCAATTGTCTTAGAGCATTGCATTACTAAGTTTATCAAAGTTGGTCATCATACAATGTTACTGTTACAATATACAGTGTTCTCCTGGTTCTGCTCACTTTATTCAGCATCAGTTCATGTAAATCTTTCCAGGATTTTCTGAAATCTTCCTGCTCATCATTTTTTATGGAACAATAGTATTCCATTACATTCATATGGAACAATTTGTTCAGCCATTCCCCAATTGATGGGCATTCCCTCAGTTTCTAATTCTTTGCCATCACAAAAAGAGCTGCTATAAATATTTTTGTGTATGTGGGTCCTTTTCCCTTCTTATGATGTCTTTGGGATACAGACCTAGTGGTGGTATTGCTGGATCAAAGGGTATGCACAGTTTTATAGCCCTTTGGGCATAGTTCCAAATTGCTCTCCAGTATGGTTAGATCAGTTCACAACTCCACCAACTATCCAATAGTATTCCAATTTTCCCACATCTTCTCTAACATTTATCATTTTCCTGTTTTGTTATATTAGCCAATCTGATAGGTCTGATGTGGCACCTCAGAGTTGTTTTAACTTGCATTTCTCTAATCAATGGTGATTTAGAACATTTTTTTTGGTATGACTATACATAGCCTTAATTTCTTCATCTGAAAACTGCCTGTTCATATTCTTTGACCATTTATCAACTGGGGAATGACTTGTTTTCTTGTAAATTTGCCATGGAAGTTTTTTGAGGAGAGGCGTGATATGATTAGACTTGTACTTTAGGAACATCACTGGCATGCTTGTGGAAGTTGGATTAAGTGTACACTTATTGGGCAATGGCAGGAAAAGGAGGAGGAGTTTGGAGGGTCCAGATTTGAGTGAGAGGAAGCATGGCTGGGGGACTTCCTAAAATAGTGGTCCCCAGTGGTCCCCAGTAAGGAGACAAGGACCTCTCCTCATTCAGAGTTGGAGGATGCAGACAAGGCAGGAGAGAACCCATCATTATTCTGCTTGTACATCCTACCAATGATAAACTTGAAATTTGAGTGTTGTGATGGTGGCAGCTGAAGTCAGAGAACTTGGGTTCAAATCTCCCTTCTAAATTCTCCCTCCTCTGATGCTTATGACCAAGGTGACTTTAGGCAAATTACTTCATCTCCTTGGGCTTCGGTTTATTCCTCTGTAAAAAGAGTGGGTCCCAGGTCTTCTCTGGCTCTTGTAGCTCTGTGACTGTGGGGAGAATTTGTATTTTTCATGACATCGAGGAGTAAAAAAGGTGTTCAGAGTGAGTTAATACTTGAGAATGGCCTGAAAAAGAGCCAGCATTGGGATGGTTGGAGGGAGGCTGGAGACAGCCCTCAGCATTGCAGAAATGCCGGAAGGAGAGAATGGAATGAAAATAAATACTATGTATTGTATATGCCTGGGGCTGTGATCTGTTGTCTGGTGGACAGTCCCTCCCCCTTTTCTTCCTCCGCCTTCTTTTCTCACAAAGCGTAGACCAGTACTGAGACATGATTCTGGACTGTATAGAGTACAATAGAATCAAGTCATACATACAATTAACTTCTACAGATTCATCCCAACTAGAGAGAGAATGAAATAACCATTTGAGAATGCAGTGAATTGTGAGTATAGTAAGAGCCATTGTACAAACTCAGTGAGCATATTCCCCAGAGTGAGTGTGAGATGGGAGACGTGAATCTGCTGTTCTCCCAGGGGAGCTTGGTTCCCAAGCATCTCAGTGTGAGCATCTCATTGGGATGAGGGTAATTTTAGAAATTCCGCTTCATCATGTAGTACCCAGAGTATCTTTCCACCGTGCTTGGGTTGGTAAATGAAATTATTTTCTTTAAGTTTCCTAGCATTCCTGCACAGCTAAAAAGCACCTACTGTATTTCCTTTGATTTCCCTTGCCCTCTTGATTCCTAATGTAGCAGCAAGAAAAAATTGTGATGCGATAGTGTGATTATCCTCAAATGTATGCACTCGTGTGAAGTCCTTTCAGGATTATTTTCTTCTCAATCATCAGTTTTCCTGCTAGCTAAGTCTTTACCTATTTCTTTTCCCCCTCTTCTATTTGAGGAGAAAAACTGCTTCCTGTCTCTCATCTCTGCATAGCTTAGCTGGATGTTGTGAAAAATGAAATTTACATACAATTGTTTCTATAGTAACCATATCAGGTCCATCTGCTCTCTAAAACAATTACCCCTTAAAAAAAGAGAAATTCTAGCCCCTTTCCAGCTAAAATTGTTTTAAGCTATTTTGCTTGGTGGATGATGTAGGAGATTTTTCCAGGTTAATTTTGCCTATACAGGATTTCCAGACTACATCTTGATTTTAGAAACTAATCCTTGCATAGGACAAAATTTGACTCCACTGTATCTGAAATATGACCATCTGAATTTCCATTTTGGAAGGAGATCACCCAAGGGACCATTGGGTGCCCCAAGGCATTGGGCAATCTGGCAAGAGCTGGCACAGCTGGCAGTATGGTACAGTGGAAAAGAGGATAGACTTGGGGTCAGAAGACCTATGTCTGAACCCTGGTTCTGCTCCTTAGTACCTGTGTGACTTTGGGCAAGCTATTAACCCCTCTAGGCCTCAGGTTCTGCATCTGAAAAAATGAGGTTGGACTACCTGACCTTGGAGATCCCTTTCAGCTCTGAATCTGTCGTCTTTTGTAGCTGCTTGGGGGTGGGGAAGTAGAATTACTCAGAATATTTAAGGAAGAGGAAGGGCTGTAACTAGTACCTTGTAGATTTAACAAGGCTAACCAGCTTGTGTGCTTTTAGATGGTTTAGATTGCAGAACAAACTAAAGACCCAGGTGAGCCTCCAGGGCTTGGAAAGCGTACTGATACATTGTCTGGGCTTCCCAAAGGTAAATTTCCCTAACATGGGCATGAATTCCTTTGGCAAAGCGTTTGAGAAGACAGTATCACTTCCATGCCAAGACACGGCATCATAGTAAAATATACTGGAGATGTACTTTATACTTATATCTATATCTATAAATCACATCGCAAATTAATGCATTTTTAGAGAAGGGAGATATCTTGGGGAACACCTAGTCCAGCCCATCCCTGAAGCACAAACATCCTATGTAATAAGTTATTTGGATAAGTAAAAGAAATTTCCCATTTTAAGATACCTTTGCCTATGTGCTTTTGTTGTTCTTTCCTTTACAATGAGGACTTTGCAGGGAAAAAGGCAAGGAAAAGTCTGAATTTCCAGACCAGAGTATATGGAGAGAAGCATACAACTTATTCTTTGGGGAGAGAGATAGCAGAGGATAGGCAAAATACAGTGGTTATAGGTTTTTCTTGAAATGAATAGCATTTATTAAGTGTTTTAAGCCAAGCATTGTGCCCTGGATACAAACACAAAAGCAAAGACAGTCCTTACCCTTAAGGAATTTCCTTTTTTTTTTACATAACATTTTATTTTTTCCTTATTGAGATGTAGAAACAATTTTTAACATCTTTTTTTTTAAGCTTTGAGTTCCAAATTCTGTCCCTCCTTTCCTTTCCCCTTCCCTGAGTCAATAAGCAATCTGATACAGGTTACACATGTGCAATCATGTGAAACATTTCCCTATTAATCATTTTGAGCAAGAAAATTCGAACATGAAAAGAAAGTGAAAAGAGGTATGCTTCAGTCTGTATTCAGACGACATCAATTCTTTCTCTGGAGGTAGATGGCATTTTTCATCGTGAGTCCTTTGGGATTGTCTTGGATCACTGTAATGCTGAGAATAGCCAAATCATTCACAGCTCACCATTGTACAATATTGTTGTTACTGTGTACAGTGTTCTCCCGGTTCTGCTCATTTCACTTTGCATCGATTCATGTAAATCTTTCCATGTTTTTTCTGAAACAATCCTCATCATTTCTTAGAACACAATAATATTCCATTACAATCAAATGTCACAACTTGTTCAGCCATTTCCCTGGACATCCCTTCAATTTCCAGTTCTTTGCCACCGTAAAAAGAGCTACTATAAAGATTTTTGTACAAATAGGTTCTTTTCCTTTTTTAAAAAAAAATCTCTTTGGGATACAGACCTAGCAGTGGTATTCCTGGATCAAAGGGTATGCACAATTTTATAGCCCTTGGGCATAGTAAAGAATTGAATTTCTAACAGGGAGTTAGCATACTTACAAAACTGTTTGCCAGGTAGGGCCACTTTATTCTACAGTTACAGGGATGAGGAGTGAGGCTGAAATATTGGCATTAAAGGACTATTGAGACATACTGCTGTCATTTAATAATGCTCTATGTTTCTATGTCAAAAATCTGAAACTAGTTACAGAGAATTACAAAATCTTAGATTTCCTAAAGAATGATTTCCACATCCTTGATAAGTGATCATTTACCAACAGTTTAGGGAGACAAACTAGAACTTACTCCCTGAATCAAAACAAAAACAACCACAGCAGTTGATTTCTGGCCATTGTGTCCAGCTGCAGACAGAAATTTCCAGTGACTCAGCAGGATCCAGAAGAATGAATTGGCTTCAAATGAAAAATTATCTTCATTGTGACCTTATCTGCTGATGTGCCAGGACAGTGCAGGAAACATTGTAAACAAGTCCATTAGAAAATCAGTTAGAAACCTAAACGGGCATGACCATCACATCTGGGAGTGGGGACCAGATGTACAAAAGACAACTCAGAAAGGGCTGGGCTATTTGTAACTTGTGAGTCACAGTAAACGTGACTGGTTCAATGTGCCTTTAGCTTCAGTAATGCCTGGCATCTCTGTCTTCTTTAAAAGTGTCATAGTATTTTTTTTTTTTAATGAACAAGATTCTTTTTTGTTTACCTCCCCCACCCCACTGGGGGAAAAAGTCAAATGCTTGTAACAAATTGTAACAAATATTCATAGTCCAGAAAAACAAATCCCCTTCCCCCCTTAGCTTTGTACCTTCCTCCCTCCCTGCACCAAATTATGTCTTCTTTCGTACCCTGAATCCATTACTTCTCTGTCATTTCATTAGTTTTCTGAAATTGTGGTTGGTCATTGTGTTTAACAGGGTTCTTAAGTCTTCAAAGTTGCATGTCTTTATAGTATTGTTACAGCATAAATGGTTCACTGGGATTTTGCATCAGTTCAAACAAATCTTCCAAAGTTTCTCTGAAACCATCCCTTTCATTATTTCTCATGTCATAACAGTATTCCATTACATTCATATAGCATAATTTCTGTTTCCTAATTATGGATGTCTCCTTAGTTTTAAATTCCTTGCCATGTAACAACAATGTTGCTAGCAGCTGCTCTGGGGATATAAGACCCACAACAAAAGCACACAGGAAGGCTGCTAGCACAGGTTCTTTGATCTGCTTTTCTAAGGAAGGCAACTTTAAGGAGTTAACAATCTCACTTTAATTAAACATACATATACCAAACACACAGAGAAATCAACATAGGCAGCCAGGTGGTTCAGTGGATAGAGAGCTAGATCTAGAACCAGGAAGACTTGGATTCAGATTTGGACCCAGATATTTGACTAGCTCTGTAACCCTGAGCAACTCATTTAGACTCTATTTACCTTAGTTTATTCACCTGTAAAGTGCAGGTAATAATAACACCTGTTTCCCAGGATTGTCATGAGGATGAAATGAGGTAATATTTGTAAAGCACTTTTAAAACTTCTAAAGTGTTATCAAATGATAGCTATTTTTTAAATTATTATTTATTTATTTAATGTTTTTAGTTTTCAGCATTGATTTCCGCAAGAATTTTTATTACAAATTTTCTCCCCATTTCTACCCTTCCCCCCTACTCCAAGATGACATATATTCTGATTGTCCCATTCCCCAGTCAGCCCTCGCTTCTGTCACCCCACTCCCCTCTGTCCCCCTTTCCCTTACTTTCTTGTAGGGCAAGATAGATTGTCATGCTCCATTGCCTGTATATCTTATTTCCTAGTTGCATGCAAAAACTTTTTTTTGAATATTTGCTTTTAAAACTTTGAGTTCCAAATTCTTTCCCCTCTTCCCTCCCCACCCACCCTCCCTAAGAAGGCAAGCCATTCAAATTAGGCCACATGTGTATCATTATGTAAAACCCTTCCACAGTACTCACATTATGAAAGACTAACTATATTTTGCTCCTTTCTATCCCATCCCTCTTCATTCAGTTTTCTCCGTTAACCCTGTCTCTTTTCAAAAGTGTTTGCTTTTGATTGCCTCCTCCCCCTACCTGCCCTCCCTTCTATCATCCCTCCTTTTTTATCTCCTTCCTCCTTCTTTCCTGTGGGGCAAGATACTCAATTGAGTGTGTACATTATTCTCTCCTCAGGTCAAATCTGAAGAGAGCAAGATTCACTCATTCCCCCTCACCTGCCCCCTTTTCCCTTCCAATGAACTGCTTTTTCTTGCCACTTTTATGTGAGATAATTTACCCCATTCTATCTCTCCCTTTCTCCCTCTCTCAATATATTCCTCTCTCATCTCTTAATTTGATTTTATGTTTTTAGATATCATCCCTTCATATTCAATTCACCCTGTTCCCTCTGTGTATATATATATATATGTATATGTATATACATATATATATGTATATACATATACATATATATATATATTCCCTTCAGCTATC
>CM053625.1:285099790-285168128 GCA_028646595.1 Phalanger gymnotis | reverse complement strand
GCTATGTTCCCAGCCAACTCACTTGACCCTTGAGTTTTTCAGCAGGGTATGACTGCTTGTAGAATATAGAGTTCTATGTTCCAATCTTGGGGGGGATGTGCCAGCTCTGCCACACCAGCGCTCCTCCTTCCCCAAGAACCCCCAACCTGGACTGGACTTAGATCTTCAGCAGGCTCTTCACTCCTTCTCTGATCTGCCACTTAATTCCTCCCACCAGGTGGGCCTGGGGCCAGAAGCAACTGCAGCTGTAGTTCTATAGCTGCCTCACCTCTGCTGGGACAGTGGCTGAACTGCAAACTCCCTGTCCCCAGCAGCTTTTCCCACTAACCTTCTCTGTTGTCTTTGGTGTTTGTGGGTTGAGAAGTCTGGTAACTGCCACAGCTCACTGATTCAGGGTGCTAGGGCATACTCAGCCTGGCTCCTGTTCTGGTTGGTCTGTGCCACCCATGCTGGGCTCTGCTCTGCTCCACTCCATTCCCAGCTCTGTGTGAAATAGACCTTACCTAGAAACCATCCAGGCTGTCCTGGGCTGGAGCCCTGCTTCCCTCTGCTGTTTCGTGGGTTCTGCAGTTCTAGAATTGGTTCAGAGCCATTTTTTTATAGGTTTTTGGAGGGACTTGGCAGGGAGCTCACACTAGTCCCTGCTTTCCAGCCGCCATCTTCTTGGACCCTATTTCTAACAGCCTCTGCTTGGGTGCCTGTGCCTGAACTCCAATTCCAAAACCACATCCAGTTCTAAAATCACATCTCTCCCTAGCTTCAAAGCATTGGCCCTAGCAGTTTCTCTGTAAAAAAGCAGGGCAGTATGCCCTAGCAAAATATTTACCTCTCCTCTTGATACCGTAGGCAGCTGTGCCTATCTATAGACTGACTCCCTGTGTACTGATAATTGGCTATGCACTGGGTAATGACCATATTTACTACTTATTGACCTTACTGATATGTATCCTTTACTACCAGTCAGCCAAACTTTTAGAAATGGGTATTTAGTAAGATAGTATACTAACAATATTTGGTACAAAGGCATTCCCTCAAAAGTCTGGGACCTGCTTTCCCACAGGTACGTACAGAGCCTAGAAGAAAGTGGGCTCAGGTTTAAAGAGCACATGTGACAAAGGGGTAATTTTCAACTCCCTGTCAGATGGAAATCCTTTTCTGCAGTTTGTGTAGTTTCTTTAATTCAAAATTAGGTAACCTGATTGACTAAAAGTCTTTTTAAAAACTAACTTATAAATACAAGCAGGAAATACATTGCACTATTTTTTTTCTATAGAGAATATGACTAACTTATGGTGGTGGGAGAAAGCTTAACTTTTGATGACTTACATCTCCCAGTGCTAAGTGCAAGTTCAAAACATGATTTTTATGCTTTTAAAAAGAAAAATTAGAAGATTAAAAAAAAACCCTAAACTGAGAAAGCTTATCTCATTCCCAGTGTGTGCCAGCACATACAATTTTAGATAGATGAAAAAGTTTTCTTGAGAAATGATGACTGGTAGACTTTTGCTTTTAACTCTCATTACACATTTTCATTAACTGCAGATTTCATTTTACACAGATGCTTTCCTCAGAAATAGTGACTCCACTGGGGGAAGCAAAATGTGAAACTAGGATGTGAAAATACAGGCAGCCTTAGCAGATGTGATTTTGCAAGGAAAGTTTTGTCTGAAATTGACTCTCCTGCCAGGGATGTGGTATGATTTAGTTAACTTTCTTCCAGGGAACCAGTGAATTTTCTCAACTGTCATATATATCCAACTGGAATGTTCCCCAGAAATCACTGGAACAATGCTGAGGATAGAGACTGAATTTTACAAGCTCCAACTATTTTAAGCTGAAATAAAGTCTCTAATATACTTCCCTCAAGGTTGAAGGTCTTGAGTTCTTTGATAAGTAGAAAGGGCTATAATAAGGCAAGAAGATGGTGATGATCTTACTTAATCCACCCAAGGAGATTGATGAGACCTAATGGATTTCAGAATTCCCAGAGGGATACAATCTTGCTCCTAGGTAGGCTTGAATATCACTCTACTGTAAATTTAATTAGATTTCTCTGTCAACAAATACTTTCACATGTCTACAGTAAGATGATAGTTGATGTTCTTAATGAGGATTCTTAGGAACTGTAAGGCTTTCTGAATCATAAAAAATTAAATTATGTTAAATAACATTTTAGTGTCCTAATCTTTTGAAAGGATTGGAACCACCTAATGTGGAAACTTTCTCTGACAATTTAGGATTTGTTACATGGAGGCTAAGGGACTTGCTCAGGCTCAGGGTCTCATAGAGACAATATTTGAACCCAGATCTTCCTGGCCCCAAATCCAGCATTTTATCTGCTATATTATACTGTCTTTATGGACCTTATGATAATTATCTATTAACAGAACTTCTCACTTACCAATCCATTCACTTGTCCACCCCCACTTAGAACATGGTATTTGCTGTAGTTTGTTTTTACTAGTTTGTTTTTACGCGTTTGTTTTTACACGTTTTACTAGGACAAAGTATTGCTTAACTTTGCCTGCTCACAGAGCTCTATGTCTAGACATATTGAGTTTGTGTGCCTTCCTTCCTAAAACAGGAACACTTTTTTCAAGTGCAAAATTGTGCTATTTTGGTTACTCAAACCATGTCCATATATGCCTCTGTAATCTCTTTGCTCATACCCATTCCTTCAATTTATTTTTCTTTTCTTATTGCTGTAGTTAGCAATTATAGCAATATCTCAAATAATAGTGGTATGAAGGTTTCAGTCACTTTTCAGATATGTCCAACTCCTTGTGAGCCCATTTAGGAGTGGTTTGACATTTCCCTCTCCTGCTCATTTTATTGATGAGGAAACTGAGGCAAACAGGGTTAAATGACTTGCTCAGAGTCACACAGCTAATGCATGTCTGAGGCTAGAAATTGAACTCATGAAGTTAGTTGAGTCTGCCTGACTGCAGGCCCAGGCTCTATCTACTGTGCCACCTAGCTGCCCCATTGATTTATCCCTTATCTGTTTGGGAAAATTTCTAATGTTTCTCTGTTACAAGTAATTCTAGTTCCTGGTTTTAGATAGCTGATTATACTAAGGGGAAATCTATTTATTTCTACTGGCATTTTAAAATAAAAAGTGTTATATACTGAGAAAGCTTTTTTTGCATCTATTAATACATTCATGTGATTTTAATTTTTGTTATCATTATATTCCATTTATATTTGTATTTATTCATATTTATTTATTACATTTGTAGTTTTCCTAAAGTTGAAACATCTTTACATTTCTGGAATAAACCTAACTTGATCATAGTAATGCTTTTTGAATATGTTTCTATTGCATCTTTACCAGTAATTTAATGTTTTACATCAATATTGAGTGATATTGGCATATAGTTTTCTTTCTCTTTTTCACTTTTTTTTTTTTCCATTTTGAGTGCCAGGACTATTTGTCTCATAGACAAGATATCTTCCTTATCTATTTTTTTTGTATGTATGAAGCGTTTATATAGCATAAGGTTTAATTGGTTTTTAAATATTTGGCAGAATTAATTTGAAAACCAATCATGGGTATTTTTCTTTGAGATGTTCATTTATAGATTAGTCAGTCTTTTCTTCTGAAATTTA
Source organism: Phalanger gymnotis (assembly GCA_028646595.1). Taxonomy (NCBI): domain Eukaryota; kingdom Metazoa; phylum Chordata; class Mammalia; order Diprotodontia; family Phalangeridae; genus Phalanger; species Phalanger gymnotis. The sequence continues at coordinate 285,164,519 of CM053625.1, read as the reverse complement.
CTTGTTTATATTCTCCCATCCTTGTTCTGTTATTCTAAGCATTTAAAATTTTCTTAATATTCATCTATTTCATTAGTGTTAAGTTTGTTGGCATTTAATTGGGCAGAATGGTTTCTGATAATTTTTTTCTATTTCTTTTCTATTCATTGTAAATATCCCCCCTTCATTTGTGCTCTAGCAATTTGGTTTCTCTGTCTGTCTTTAAAAAAATCATGTTAGCTAATGGTTTGCCTATTTTGTTCATCTTTTACAAAGAGGTCTTTATTTTATTTATGACTTCAATAGTTCATTTTCAATCTCATCTTCAATTTCTAGGATTTCCATTTTTATACTTGTTCAGTAATGATTAATTCAATGATTTTAAAATCTTGTAATGATATGCATACTCGTTTCTTTGCTTTTCTCTCTTCTTGTTTTGTTTCATGAATTAACTTTATTGATATTTTTGTCTATACATCATCTTTATTTCCCAATATTCTCCTCTGTCCTCTGTAACCCAGATAACCATGCTTTAGAACAAAGAATTAAAAGGAAAGAGGGAAAAAAGCCATTTAGTGAAACTCCTCAATACATGAAGTCTGATGATATGTGCAATGTTCTCAATTCATAGTTTTCCCTACCTCCAAGTCGAAATCCTTCCTCAGACACTTAGTAGCTGTATGGCAAATCATGGAACCTCTTTAGTCTCAGTTTTCTCATATATACCATAGGGATTAACAACTGCAGTATTTTATGGACAGGATTGTTGCGAGGCTCATATAAGGTGATATATATATAAAATGTTTTACAGACCTTTAAACAGTGAATCACTCAATCAAGCATTTATTATATGTCAGGACACCAAGAAAAGCAAAAATACAAGAAATGTCCCTTCCCTCAAAGAGCTCACATTCTAACAGAGAAAAACATGTACATAAATATCTACAATATATCTATAATCTATATCTATCCATCTATATATACCGAGTGAAATACAGTATATATACTGAGTAGGAGGAGGATAACTTAGATGGGAAGATTCAAGTAGATGGGAGAACACAGAAAGGTTGCCTATAGCAGGGGGTACTTGAGTTGAGTCTTGAAGGAAGTCAAGGATATTGAGAGCCAGAAGGAAAGAGGTAAAATATTCCAGGCATGGAGGATGACTTGTGAAAAGGGATGGAGACAGGGGGTGGAATTTTGTGTGTGAGAAAGAGTTAGGCTGGTATCACTGAATCATAGAGGTTGTGGAGGGGAGTAAAATGTGAGAAAACATTAATGGAAGAAAAGAGCTAGGTTGTAAAGAGACTTAATTGCCAAACGGAAGACTTTATAATTGATCTTGGAAGTAATAGGCAGTCACTGGAGTTTATTAAGCACGTGTGTGTGTGTGTGTGTGCGTCTCAAATGCTTAGACCTACAAACTTAGGAAAATCACTTTGATAGGTGAGTGGAGGATGAATTGGAGAAGAGAGAGATTCAAGGTATAGAGACTAATGAGAAAGCTATTGCAATAGTCTAGGAAAAAGGTGATGAGGACCTGAACCTGAATGGTAGCTTTGTGAGTACAGAGAAAGGGATGTACAGAAAAGATGTCATGGAAGAAGAAATTGACAAGATTTGGCAATTGACTGGATACGTGTGGTGCTAGTGAGGAGTTTAATACTGAGATTGCAAACCTGTGTGAGTGGAAGAATGGTGATACCTTTGACAGTAAATAGGGAAGTTTGGAAGATAGGAGAGTTTGGGGGGACAAGTTGAGTTTGAGTTGCCAGTGGGACATACAGTTTGAAATGACTAATGATCAGTTGGAGGTGTGGTATTAGACCTCAGAAGAGAGACTCAGGCTGGATATATAAATCAAGAAATCGCCTGCACAGAGATGATAATCGAACCCTTGGGAGTTGATAGCCAATTGAGATGTAAAGAAAAGAGGGCCCAGAACAGAGCCTTGGGGAGCATTCACATTTAGGGGGATGAGGAAGCAACAAAGGTGAGTAAAAAGGTGTGGTTGCACAGGTGAGATAAGAATCAAAGGAGGGTAATGCCACAAAAACCTAGACAGCATAAAGGGTCCAGGAGGAGAAGGTGATTAATAGTATAAAATGCTTCAGAGAGGTAAGAAAGAATGAGAATTAAGAAAAGGCCCTTACATATGGCAATTAAAAGAGCATTAGCAACTCTGAGAAGAATGAAGAAGTCAGAAGCTAGACCGCAGAGGGCAGAAGATGAGAAGACAGAAAGTGAAAGTACTATATAACTGTCAGTTATTAATGTTATTATCAAGTTTGAATCATTTGTTCTTATTTTTCTAATTTTTTTCAGAAAAACAAAATACATTCTTTAATAAGATATATTCTGCAAATATGTTGGCATTTTATAGGACTCTATGACAAAAATGACAACAGAGATAATTTATTTCAACACACCATTGAGTATTGTTATCAAATGAATTAAAACAAAGCTACATATGTATAACTAAAGTATGTGCCAATAAAATGAAATATGTCCTAGGGAGAATCTCAACAAAGATAGATGCTCTGTTGCTAGAGCACTTCTTCAGATTTAAAACAAAAATTTCCAACCACTTTATTTTTATTTATTTATTTTTTGGAGGGGGGGAAGGTAAGGCATTTGGGGTTAAGTGACTTGCCTAAGGTCACACAGCTAGCAAGTATGTCAAGTGTCTGAGGCCAGATTTGAACTCGGGTCCTTCTGGCTTCAAGGCCAGTGCTCTATTCACTGTGCCACCTATCTGCTCCAAACCACTTTATGCTATTTGTTTTTTATTCCTTTTTAAAATTTGATAGTATTTTATTTTTCTCCAATCACATGTAAAATTTTCAACATTTATTTTTTGAAAGATTTTGAATTCCAAGTTTTTCTCACTCCTTCCCCTCCCCATTCCCCAAGACAGAAAGCAATCAGATATAGTTTATACATGTTATGCTATTTGTTTTTTAAACATTTCATTTAGCTTTCTTTTTTAAAAAACATTATTTATGTTTAACATTCTTTTGTTTTGAAATTCTGAGTTCCCAATTCTCTGCTTCCCTTTCACCCTTCCCCCACCCATTAAGAAGGCAAGCAATATGACATCGATTATACATGTGAAATCATGTAAAGCATATTTCCATTTGCCTAGAGTCAGGAAGACCTGTGTCCAAATAGAGAAATTGCTTCTTTATTCAAAGCATAAAATGTAGCTTCCTATGTTGTCTTTCCTAGGGATTAAGTAAAATTAGCCATATCACAAAAAAGCAAGAAGAATAAAGAAAATGAGAAAATTATACTTCGACTTGTACTTAGAGTTCATCAGTTCTCTTTCTGGAGGTAGATAGCACTTTTTCATCATGAGTTCTTTGGAATTATCTTGAGTAGCCAGGACTTTCATAGTTAATCATCATTACAACATTGCTATTACTGTGCACAATGATCTCCTGGTTCTTCTCACTTCATGTTAGTCTTAACATGTTTTTCCTGAAACCACCCCCCTCATTGTTTCTTATAGCACAATAGTATTTCATCACAATCATGTGTTCAGCCATTCCCCAACTGATGACCATCCTCTTGATTTCCTATTCTTTGCCACTACAAAAAGAGCTGATATAAATATTTTTGTATCTATAGGTCCTTCCAAGGTGTGATTCAGGGAGATATGCGGTCACTGCTCTCCTAGTCAGCACCCTGGGCCTCTGCCTTCCTGCAGCTTCGAGCACTGGTGCTCCTCTGTGCCTTGGAACTCTGACCAAGGCCCCTGGTTCCTTGTGACCAACCCCAAGTACTTCTCTCAGCCAGGGAACTATGACTGAGGACTGAGTATGGGCAAAAGAGTTACCAATCAGCGCCAGCTGCCCCCGGTGCTCTGTAATCTCTTTCTAACCTGCCCAACCTCCTTATCTAAGTGTCTAGGCTGGGAACTCCCAAAGCTGCTCCTGCTCCTGTTCCTGAATCACCTTCCTGCTGAAGCCATTGCACGTGCTCCAGGTTGGCCCTTGCCTCGGTGTTGCTGACCTCTCCTGTCCTTAAGGTTGTCTCAGGCTGGAAAAAATGTCTCATGCTGCTCTTTTGTTGGCTCTGAGGTGTTATTTTAAAGTTGTTTGGAGGGGAATGCTGATAGACTTAAGCTGAGCGTTGCCTCTAATCCTCCATCTTGGCTCTGCCCATATTTCTCCTACTGTTACAAAGTATTTTTAAAATAAATTATGGCTTATAAAGGATATATTTCATATTTGTGTCTTTCTGCATTTATGTATTGGTTCTTTATGCCCTAACTGCTAAGGCTTAGCATGTGATCAGTTTTTTAAAGATGCTATTCAATGCTGAAAAATTGGGTTATGCTTTAAGATTATTGTTCAATAATTAGCAATGATTCACCATATCTGATTTTTCTGATACTATATTTGGAAGTTTTGCTTTCACCTTGTTTATCTTATTGTGAAAGTTGTCTAAAAGGTCTGAAAGGTCTGAAGTCCTTTAGAATTGTGTCTTACTATCTAGGCTTTCCTGTAATTCAATTAACTTTTCCTTTAGTTACTTGGGTGGCATTTTGTTTGATTTAATAATGATATTGCTTCTTTGGAGGCAGCTAGTAGATGGAGTGCTGGGCCAAGAGTCAGGAAGACCTGAGTCCAAATAAATAAATTGCTTCTTTATTCAAAGCATAAAATGTAGCTTCCTGTGTTGTCTTTCCTAGGGATCAAGTAAAAATTCCTCTGTAATTTGTTGCTCCAGACTACCTTTCTGGCCTCGTCATGTTCTCTTTTCCCCTTCATGGTTCCCCTGTGGTCCATCCAAACTAGCCTTCTTGCCATTTCTCAAACATACCACTCCATTTTTCATCTCCATACCTTTACAAAGGGTGTTCTCTAGGCCTGGATTCATTCTTTCCTCATGTCTATTTCTTATTATCCTTAATTTCCTTCGAAACCGAGCTAAAGCACCATTTTCTTCATGAGGCTTTTCCTGGTCTATCCAGCTTCTAGTTCCTTCTCTTTACTCAATATATTTTGTAAGTATGTGCCATCTCTCCTATAGCATATAGCTGCTTGAAGGAAGGGATTCTTTAGTTTTTGTGTTTGTATTCCTAGCACCTTGCTCAGTGCCTGGCACATGGTGTACATAATAAGTACTTGTTGATTGAATGACCTAAAAGGCAACAGAAAGTCTCCTAGTGGACATGAGCAAGATGCAACACACTAAAAAGGAGGAATTATGGATCAGAAATAGCATAAGGGATTTCATCAGAGAAACATATGACTATAAAAAGATGGGCTGGTTATACATTGAGAGAGAGGAGTAACAGACGGACAACCTGTGTGATCCATTGGTAACAATACCAAGTGTAAAGACCTAGAGGAAATCTCTCAGTATCTTGTGAGGAAAACCCATGATAGATTTACAGGAGAACATGAAAAAGAATCACAGGGTGGACAGGAATGGATGGGGGGTGATTTGCACCATGAAAGAAGTACTCCCATGGATGAGATCACAGATCCATCAATGTATCAGAGAATCAAATCATATTATAATACCTCTTTCCAGCCTAATTCTTTAAAAGAAAAAAAAATGAAGTAAGATCTAGTTACATTCTTAGAATAATTTGATCTCAGTCTTCTACCCTATCCTTCCTCTGTCAGTCTTGAATGATACCATTGGATCTTGCCATTTTCTGTAATCCAGCTTCTGTAGCTGTGGTTTGTTTTGTTTGAGGCTATCTTCTCTCCACCTCTATTTACTCTCTTATTCAGATTATTCTTCTATCACTGTTTGTCCTCACCCAGTACCTTATTTAACTGCCCTTATTCATGCATTTATTTTAAGCCTGCCTCATATAGCTTAGATAAGAGTGTATTTCATGAAACTTTCCACATTCATCATCATCATCTCAATACTTGAATATAGCAAGGTCTTGATTAGTGTGAATAATGAGTTCCCTGAAGTGGTCACATTATTAAAATTTGCACAGCATATTTCCACTGGGCTATAACCAATTACAATATTTTATATAATTATAACTTTGAATAGTCCAAATTTGAATACAGGGGATTTATTATTTGAACTAATCAGAATCTAGTTATAATCTCGTATGGGACCCCAAGTACAAGAAATAGCACCTTCTTTCTTCTTCCTTTCATTTTTTTAGGATACACACACATGTGTGTTTATATATGTATATGTACATAATACCAAAGCCCACAGCTTATCTCAGTTGGTAACTTCTCTGATCCTTAGAAGTGGTAGGATTGTGAAGGGAATGCGTTTTTGTTCCACCTTTCAGGAAGTAAGGAGTTCATTATCCTGTATGCTGGTAAACTTGTTCAAATTTGTTTACCTTTCATGAAGTTTTTCATCTACTATACCTGTTTTTCAAAGATTCTGCCCAGCTTTTCTCAAAAGGAATGCTTAGAAATCATTGCTTCTATCAAAAATCCATTGTCCGTCCTGTAGAATTATTTTCCACTTTGGAGGATTCTATTCTTGAGTGTAAGCTATCTCTTTCTATGTCTTTTGGAGTATGATCATATTTTAATCTTTTCTCCCTTTTCTTCTAGTTGATGCATGATTCTTATTATCATATCTTGGTATGTGACACATCTCTAGCTTCCTTAAACATTTTTTTCTTTTACTTGGAAGTTATGGAAATGATAATCACATTTCTGGGCATGTTATACTTAGTGTTTCTTTCCAGTGAATTATAAACATATATCTGCAATTTTCATTCTGGGCAGTTTTCTTTTCTGATTTCTGGAAATTTGGTGTTCAACTTTTTTATTTACATGATCTTATGGAAGCCCTGTGATTCTTATAATGTGTTTCTATGCCTTATTTCTCAGGTTGGTCTTCAAATTTTTCTGTAGGAAGGCAGCATTGTACCATCTAAAAAGTAATGGCTTTCAAATCAGAGAGAGCTATTTGGGATTCGAATCCTGCTTCGGCCACCTATTACCCATGTGACTATGGTTAACTCACTAGACCTTGTTAAGTTTCAGTTTTCTTATCTAAAAATGGATTAGATAACTTCTGAGGTCCCTTCCAGCTCTACATCTATGATGTTATGATCTTATGACTTTGTTCTAATCATTTTTTTTATCACTAAATTTTTGAGTTCTATTTCCCCTCTTTTTTTTCAGGGTTCCCTCTACTTTTCTGAGCTTTTCACATTTCTATTCTACACTGTCTGTTTCTCTCCCTATTCCTTTCTTCAGTTCTTTTGTTAGGTCTTCTAATCATTCTTCAGGGTACAATGACCGTTCTATTCTCTTTTCTGTGTTCCCAGCTGTATTCATCACAAAATAATTATTCTTCTTCAGGAATTTTATCCTGGGATTCTCTCACCTCATACCAATTTTTCTTTGGATTTAATTTTCTTTGATTATTCATTTATTAGGTTCCTTGCTCTCTTCATCATTCTCAAATGAGATATTTGTAAAGCACAATCTGTCTGGCACATAGTAAGTAGGTCTTTAATTTATGGTTGCTCCTTTCCTTTCTGTCCCTTCCCTTCGGAAGTTTAACTCCTAAAATTCCTTATTACTGAAAAGGTCATTGTTAAAACTTCTGGGTTATCAAAATACCCTTTCTAAAGTAGATTTGATGTAGAGCCACTGGGGGTGGCTGGTGAAGGTGCTTGGGAATTATCTGCCCTTTCCACTTTTATTTCCAAACCTCTTTTCTCTCTTCTCCAGAGCTCTTGCCACACAGAGTTCATAGGATGAGCTTTCTATCTGCAACCATTTCTAGCTTTATTATTCTGTCACTTCCAATGTCATGTAATTCAAATGCAGCCATTGATTCGTTGGTCTGTCAGGCTACAACATCATCCTAAGGATGTAAGCAGAAAGAAATAGTGCCTGGCATACAATAGATGCTCAATAAATGTTTATTTATTAATTGATCTTTAATACCTAGAGAAAGCCAACAACTGCATTTTTATTGTCGTCCAGTCATCTTTTCAGTCATGTCCAACCCCATTTTGGAGTTTTCTTGGCAAAGATACTGGAGTGGTTTGCTGTTTCCTTCTCCAGCTCATTTTACAGATGAGGAAATTGAGGCAAAAAGGGGTTAAGTGACTTGCCCTGGGTCATACAGCTAGTAAATGTCTAAGCCCAGATTTGAACTCAGGAAGAATGAGGTCTTCCTGACCTCAGACTCACCACTCCATCCACTGCTCTACCTAGCTACTTTAACAACAGTGCACTGCTAAGTATAATCCTGAAGAATATGGTCTGGGTGACTCTAGAGCAGCGGTGTCAAACTCAAATAGAAATGGATTGCATATTGACTTCCAAAACTACAAATTAATAATTATGTTGTCTTTTTATTTACTTGGTCAAATATTTCCCAATTTTACTTTAATCTGGTTCCAGTCAGGAGACTTGATCTCTTTAGTGGACGGGCCATTAGTTAACAGATCAGACTCAGGTATGGATATCCCTGAAAACTTTCACTCTTTCACAAAATATTTTTTCCCACGGAGAGAGGAAGATGAATGTAGCTGTTTTGTTTTTTACAGTTCTAGCACTCCATGTACTTTGGCTCTAGGCCCTATAGAAAGACAGTGTGGCGTAAGGGATGGTGCATTGGACTTAGCATCAGGAAAGCCTGGTTAAAATCCTGCCTCAGACATTAGCTGAAGTGCACCATTTTAATGCTCTCAGATTCAGTTTCCTTATCTGTAAAATGGGGAAAATAACAGCCCCTACTTCTTAAGACTGTTGAGAAGATCCAAAGAGCTAAAGAACATAAAATACATTGCCCACTTATAGAAATGAATGTGAATGACTACTAAGCTATTTTCAACTCAACTGATACAGTGGCTCCTTTGAAAAACTAATTTTGCTTATGAATATATATATATATATGCATATTATTTAGCTCTCATTTAGGTATTTTGTGACTCAGATCATTTTTTTCTTGGTTAATTAAATAAGCCAAATGGCTTATATCATAGGAATGAGCTTTAGGAAGTGAATGAGCAGTGACCTACTCCATTATACCTGCCCTCAACCCTCTGATTAAAAAATTGTGTGAAAACACTTAGGAAGGAAATGTGGCCAACCAAGCCAAGGAGCCCTGACCTTTAGGATGTGGCCTGGGATATGATTTTTTTTTCAGCCTTTTCCTGAGAAAGTATGAACTATACTGTTTATTAGGCAGCACTGGGACATGTAATGTTTCCTTTCAGATTACTAAAGAGATCCAGGCATTTGTATTTTTTTTTAATTGGAAAGACATGTTGGCCAAGCCAACATTCTAGGGGAAGAGATGTTTCAACCTGTCTTTTCCCAGAATTTCCTTTTAATTTAAGAGAGATAGCCTGCCCATTTGGCTCATAAGATTTCCTAGGCTATTATATTTGAATCAACAGACATTTATTTAGCTTCTAACATATGCAGAATACTCTTAGATAATATGTAGCTCCTTTGATCATGGAGCCTAAAGAGGCCCCAAGTTTTGATGAGGGGGAATATAAATCTAATAAGGAAGCTAAATGCATTTCATTATCATGGGAACACCACAGTAGAATTTGAATGCAGGTCAAATTACAAGGGCTGTTTCATATTTCTAATGTAGTGTTACAACAACAGGACTGTTTGAATAAATTCCTGTAGTTTCTAGAATTTTGAAAAGCATTTACTATTTACATGATAATTAATCTTAAACTCCAGAGGAAATTCCCACAGGGACAGGCAACACAGCAACATTTGAAACTATAATAACAAAGAAAAGAGAGATGATAGAGTCTTCTAAACCTAGGCTTTCATGATCGGCTTTCCTAGGGCAATTAAAAGTAATGGCTCTCTTCTTGGTGCACTAAATGAATGGATAAAAAGCCTCAATCCTGATCATGTGGACAGGTCAAATTTACAAGCTTAACTGAAGAATGAAATTCAAACTGTTGCTTTATCTAGATGCAGCCCCAGAATATTACAAGAAAGTTTATTTTGCCACTTGAGTGTGTTATATTTTTATTCTCGGAACTTTAGAAATCTCCTTCTGGAAAGATCCTAACATTTTTCCTATCGGGCCTGGGATGACAAATCTGGTACTGTGGCCAACAACTTGTTTTGTATGAGTTCGGAGAAGCCTTTGAAATTCCCCTAAATAGTTTTCCTATCTACATAGTGATTTAAAATTCTTTTAACAAGAGAAAAAAACCAATTCAAGGAATAATTAGACACAAGATTTAAATGAAAATATTGGGAGGATAAGGCACAGAATTGATATATTTATACTAGAGTATAAAGGACTGATATCAGGCCCTTTTGACAACAAGTTCTGATGAAGGGAACACTAGAGGTGGGTGGATACTTGTTGTTGTTTGTCCTTCATTCTCAAAGAGGACCAATGATGTTAGGAGGGTGATGTCTGGACTTGCAAATGAATTGGATTTAGGTGAGGCAGGGCTGTGGAAAGTCATCAGCCTCATTTTCTCCTCCAGAGTCACTGGAGTCCAATGGTAAGACATAGGGCACAGAGGTGGGGAGCTTGAGGCCTCAAGGCCACATGTGGCCCTCCAGGTCCTCAAGTGTGGCCTTTTGACTGAGTCCAAGTTTTACAGAACAAATCCTTTTATTAAGGGAATTTGTTCTGTGAAGTTCGGATTCAGTCAAAGAGCCGCACTTGAGGACCAAAAGGGCCACATGTGGCCTCAAGGCCGCAGGTTCTCCACCCCTGGACTGTCAGGACGATTGGAGATGGCCCAGAATACAGCGGGAAACCTTGGCCTTTTGGAGCTAAGGTCTTCCCCAGGTCTCGATTTGTCTGAGGCAATGCTCATTCAGTAGTTAAAAGCTAGGTAAGAACTGAAGCAAAAGATGGTCTACTTTGCCTTTACAAAAGAGTCAGTCAGAGAGGGGAAGATCCTCAGTTTCTGGCCAGAAAGTAACAATTGCTATTTACACTCACTCTGAGCCATCAAAACTCCAACAAGGAGTAAGTGGGGCTTGGGCTGGGATCTATTATTGGCCAATCAGTGAAAGCCAGAGAGATTTGGATTTAAAAGCATATTTAAGTAGCACTGTTTCAATCCCAATGGGTTTTATCAAAGCCTGGTTCTCCAGAGCTATATTTCAAGAAATCATAAATGAAAACTACATGAAACAAAAGATTTAATTGTCCCAGGTTTAAAAAAAAACCTCAAAACAAACAATGATAGAATTAACAAATAGGGAAGAAAAAAAATTTAGCCTTTCAAAATATAAGTGAACAAAATTTACATTCCTTTGGACAGAGGGCCCATATGTAAGGGTATGACTCCCCACATGAACGAGAAGGAGGAGTAGATGGAGGAGAAGGAAGAGGAAAAAATAGCAGCATTGCCCAATTGAAACTGGCCTGTTGGATCCCCAGGAGGCAGAAGAGGACCAGTGGCATCAGGAGGTTGCTGTCTTGACTTGCAGGTAAATAGGATTTATGTGAGGCAGAGCTCTGCAAGGACATCAGCCTCATTCCCTCTTCCAGAATCTGATGACTCTGAGAGAACACTACAGAAGAGGGGAACAGTATTGAAAAAGGAAGATGGGGCCTATTCTATTTAACCTCCAATGGTTTATAGTTTTGTTAAGGTTGGCGCGTTTCCATGGGAGCAATCTTACTTTTTCTGCCAGGATTGGTTACAAAGAAATCACGAATCAGTTTTATGGCTGCGTATTTTAGACTGAATCTGAAACTGGTCTTTCAAATTTTAAGTAGATAGTAATTAGCACAAACAATTGTTCTAAAATACAAAAGGCTAAGGATTGAGGAAGCCCCTCCAGCACAGAAATGATAAACCTAAAAAAAAAAAAGCAAATTTCTATTGTAAGCAAGCCCTAGGTTTCTGTTAAAGCCTTCACTGAATGACCAAGTTGGATCTACATTCTGAAGATTCCATAAGACCCTGAGGTAGCATGTCTAGCAATGTACAGAACACTGGACTTGGAGTCTGAAAGCTGAGTTCAAATTCAACCTTAAATACTTAAGCTATGTGACTCTGGGCAAGTAACTTAACCTGTCTCAGCCTCATATTCTTTGTCTGTAAAATGAATATAATAACAGCCCCTATCCCACAGAGTCATTGAGATCAAATGAGATAATATGTACAAAACGCTTTGTACACCTTAAATGAGGGAAGGGGAAAAGCATTTATTATGGGCCTACTATGTGCCAAACACTGTGCTAAGTGATTTACAAATCTTATTTCACTTGATTTTTGTAACAGCCCTGGGGGTAGGTGCTATTAGCTATTCTCATTTTACAACCAAAGAAAGTGAGGCAGATAGAGTTTAAGTAACTTGCTCAGGACCGCACAGTTTCTGAGTTTGGATTTGAACTTGGGTCTTCCTGACTCCTTGTCCACTGCTCACTATGATACTTAGCTGCCTCTAAAGCTATATAAATGTTAACTATGATCATTAAGTGTAGAGACAGAGAACCAAAGCTCAGCCCTTTGCTTGGAACAACTTGGAAAAAGATCTCTCTCTCTCTCTCTCTCTCTCTCTCTCTCTCTCTCTCTCTCTCTCTCTCTCTCTCTCTCACACACACACACACACACACACACACACACACACAAACACACACACAGATGTGAGAGGCTCTTAGGGTCTACAGCTGTCTCGATATCACTCTTCTATTACTTCTGAGTGTTAGCGTGCGGAGGTTCAGATAGAGATAGCTCTATATAGGCTTGTTTTGCCTTTATCCAATGGCAACTCCCTTCCATTTTATTAAACAGTTGTTAACAAATCATTTAATTCCCTTTCTGTAGTAAAGCGAAACAGTTTAATTAGGAAAACCATGATAATATCCAGCTACAGCAGGCACGAACAACATAAACTGTAGTAAGCAGGATCCCTTTTCCTCCAGAGTAGGGGCCATTCTCTGTTCCTACTACTCCTGAGCTTCAGGAGAGGAAATTAGGAAGTTCACTGCCTTCATAAACTTTCTGTTTTAAAATATGGCTGGAGGGAGAAAAATATATTAGTATTTCTGGTAGGATGGCATCATGGAAACTAGGGGCATCATAGGAATTTTGCTGATTCTCCTTGTCATGATTAAGCATGATCAGATCAGGGTCTCTCCGACTCTTCTTTGTGATCCCAGAAGCTCTGGCTCACACCAGCCTTCCCAATGCAGAAGGGCCATGCCTTGTTGGGTTGCCAGAGTACAGGACCCTCAGGTTGACAAGCTAAGGCCAGAGGAGGCATGGCTGACTGGGGTATTGGAGCCTCGATTAGTTATTAACTTGTCACATTTCCCATTTTTCCCTTCTTGGCTTGACTGGTAACCTGGACATCATTTCTTCTCTCCACTTGGGCTGTGTTAGCATTGAAAGCATCCAGGAAAAATAGTTGTCTGGGGAAACACCACCCAGAAATTCCAGGTCACATCTGTTCAGAGCTCCTCCTGGCAATCTCCTCTCCCACTGTGCATCAGGGTCAATGTTGCCACATACACCCATACCTGAATGAATTGATCCCATGTAGAATTACTCAGCTCCCTCAGAATGATAACCCACCCAGGCCTTCTCATCCTGTGGGATTTTTCTTCATATCTTTTCATAGATCCTCTGTAAGAGAGCCCTTTCTCTAGGTTTTTTAGTGTTACATGGGTATCAGTGTAACCTTCAGCTTGTCTGTCCCTCTCTCACCCTGACTTTTTACTACATTAGCCCATTTTATTTTCCAGTTGCATATCTAGACGTATTTTTATATCACTTCTTGTACCTGCGTGATTGGTGACAATATTTTACAACCTATTTATGGCCACCATACAGCTCCCCATTGCCTTACAGTTCACCTATGATTTTGATCCTTCAGAAATTGTGACATTCTGTAATTCAGGGTCACATAACTTCGCTGGAAGAATTTTGCTGTTTAAAAAATGGGTTTTTGTTTCATTCCTAATGAATGTAAAATGATCAAGTTAAATGTATCTCATTACCAGTTTTTAGACCCAGTAATGTAGATGTCTTGGCTAATTTCTATCACAAATATTTACTTAAATGACTATGCGTTATCCTCATTTAAAAGTTACTAGAATTCTTAGAATTATTGAAAGATTAAGTTACTTCCCACAATCATACAGCTAGTATGTGTCAGATTCAGAATTTGAACTTTGGCCTTTCTGACTCCAAAGCTGATCCTGTATTCTCTATGCTGCCTGCTTCTACCAACATAAGATTCATGATTTCATTAGTGTGAGCACATCATCCACTAATACATGTTATAGCTCCTCCATAACTTAGTAAATGGCATTCGTGGGTGGCTACAGCCAAATAATTCATCGTCCTTTCAACCAACCTAGTAATGAGCCGAACTAGTCCTACAAAAATAGGTATAGAGCACCACTGGGCCTGTATTTAATTCTTTCCAACTTGGTGTTTCCACAATCTGGCTAGCAGCTTCTGTGGGGGTGCAAGATCCACCAACAACCAGCACCCAGAAAGCTGCCAGCACCCAGAAAGCACAGATTCTTTTGATCTGCTTAACAAAGGAAAGCAAGGTGAAGGGGTTGACAAGCTTACTTTAATTCAGCACACAAATATCATTCACTTAGCTCAGGGGAAAAAGCCAGCACACTGAACTTCAGGGCAAAATACAAACAAAGTACAAACATCAACAGACAGACCCAATACAATTCATAGTTACCAACATCTAGGTTCAGCCTGGGAGCTCAGAACAAGGGCTGGCCCAGAGTCACATGCGCCACCACTGCTTCGAGAATGAGGTCCAAGGAAGAGGAGGCCAACCCCTGGTTTTATATCTTTGTCAGTGTCAGGGGTGAGTCACACATGCGACTTACCCACATGACCTAAAATCGTCATAAAGAGGTGGACTTAAACCCACATGGTCTAAGAGCCTCTGCTGTCCCAGACATGTAAACTAGGCCCTCCTTGGAGTTAGCCCCACCTTGGGCCCCACCTTAGTTGCCAATCCACACCTACATAGGTTTTACCTAATAGGGGTTTGGGCCTGGGGCTTAGCACTTAGTAAGATTCAATGAAATAGCTGAATTACTCAAAGCAAACAAAAGCCAAACTCTTCAAGGGCACTTGTTGAACTAAGTACTAAGGAGCCCATTTCGCTTATCCACACACTTGGTAAAAAGTGGTTTTTCTCCACTGGCACAGCCTTTAAGTAGTGTAATAATTACTAATTCTGGCATGTGGGACAAGCACCACAATAATTGACCAGGACAAGCAACTTAAAAGGTACTCTGAAATGAATCCATTTTTTAAAGACAAATTCAATTGAGGTGGCAGTGGAGACCTAGAGAGAGACTTTGGGCATCAGGACGCAAAATCCTATGAAAAAGATCCCTGGGACGCCACCAGAGCTATACCAAGGGAAGCTCCAAGGGGAGAGATAAGGCCCATCTGGAGTTTGGGGGAATAATAGTAATTAAGGTGGGACTTTTTGCTGTTGACCTTTAATGATTCTGGCCTTTGTTTGAATGGGGCACATAAAGTGGGATGTTTTTGTATTTCTCAGCCCTGAGACAATTGGGGGTCATTGATCTGTATCTGATGTGATATTACGGATGGGGAACTTTTCCACACCCAGCCTGGGTGAGGTTGGGGCCCTTGGGGCCCTGAACAGGATATACAAGCGCAAAGGTTGGTGTTCTCTCTCGGAGCTCTGCACCACAGCAGGAGTGGCATGAGACTCTGGGCCAGCTGTTGTAATGAGCTCCCTGGCTGAACACTCAGGTGTTGATAACTACTGAACACTCAGATGTTGATAACTACAAATTGTATTTGCTCTGTAATTCAGGGTGCTGGTTTTTTCTCCTGAACTAAGTAAATGATATTTGTATGCTGGATTAAAGTAAGATTGTTAACCCCTTTAATGTTGCTTTCCTCAGTAAAGCAGATCAAAAGGACCTGGGCTTGCAGCGTTCTGTGAGCTGGTTGTTGTTGCTTTTACACCCCCATAGCAGCTGCTAGCTGGATTGTTGATACAGGGGGCTACCATGTTGTAGATTTCTGTGTTAACTAATTCTATTTGCTAAGTAGGTTCTATTGTTTCTACCTGATGTAGGAAAACAAATACTGTTAACATCCTCTAAATTTTTGCAACTTGGGGCAGACCTCTGATTATCCTACCCTAGTTACAACTCTAACCTTGAGAGCTCGGAATTACTTCTGAGTCATGGTGTTAGATATGTGTCAGAATAGCGCTTGAGTAGAGATATAATTATCTCCTCTGGCATAAAATGCTATCCTTAAAATGCTGATTCTTCCATTTTGAGCAAGGCATGCCTTTTCTGAGCTATTTTTCCAGTAAAGATACTCTTTGTGATCACACTTATGCTTCCTCAAGATGATTGGCTGGGGTCAGGGGTAAATTTGCAACCATGAGTGAAGTTGAAGTTGTTCTTAGCAAATGGGACATGTTGGAAGAAACCAGGAGTTCTAGGAGGCTGGCTGGGCCAAAGGATTCCAGTGGATATTTGGATTTCATGTGGGCTATCCATCTTTTTAAAATTTTTTCTCTAAAAGTTTTGAACTTAGAAAATATTAAATAAAATGAACATTTTGATGTACACCATAAAATAGAAAAAAAGAATTACACCTGAAACTGCGAATCCCTATTATGAACAGGTTGCTTTTCTTTTTCGGTGTATAAGAAATTCAACATTCGACTTTCAAAACTAAGCTGCTTGTCTATGTTTTCTTCTGGCCTTCCTTCAGTTCTTTTCCACACATTTTTAAATGCTTCAATTATCTTTTCTTTTTTCTTTTTTAGTGTGGGGGGGCTGGGTAGAGGGGGCATAAAGCTGTAGATGTACTAAGAGGAACATTGTGGTTGTTTGTTGTTTGTCCTTCATTTTTGAAGAGCAGCAAGACATCAGGAAGGGGATGCCATGACTTGCAAGTGAATTGGATTTAAGTGAGGCAATGCTGTGCAAAGCCACCAGCCTCACTCTTTCCTCTGGAGCCATCTGTGTCCAGAGGCAAGATACAGATCAGGACTGGAGATGGCCCCAGATGGAGTGGGGAACCTTGGTCGTTTTAAGCTAAGCAAGAGGCATGTTGCTTAAAGGTATGGTAAGTCCAACTGGTCCGAAGTCCATTAGTTCTCTAAGCAGCAGGGGAGAGGCAGCAAATACTTTTTAAGCAGGCTAATTTGCTTTATTATGAAGGAATATGAAGGAAGCAGCCCAGAGAGGAAGAGACATTAGAATATTTTAAGGTAGGCAGTGTGAGAGCAGAGTTCTGGGAGTCTTGCACAGACAGGTAGATCAATTGGTCTTATGGTCGTTGACAAGGCTTTGTGCTTCCTGCCCTGGCTTTGTGTACTCTGTCTACTGCAGTAGACAAGGGCTAGCAGGCATGTGCTCTTAACTACAGACAGACTGGCTTCTATAGATGCCCATAATTGTTGGTTTATAGAACTGACAGAGACTTATATCCTATGGGAATTTCTTCCATTGGTCCACTGGGGGCTTGAACACATGACTGTAGCTTTAACCAACCACAGATTGAAAGTGAATATGACAAGCTAGCAGTCTAATGGATAGGGCCCTAGACTCAGAATTTGGGACTGTTGGCAAGCTACTGAACCCTTCTGTAGGCCTTCTTTTCTTCATTTGTAAATGGAAATAATACTACTTGCCTTTACTTACCTTGTAGGCATATTGTCAAAAGAAATAAATGATGAGTCCAAAAGACCTTGGATAGCATAGTGAGGAATGGACTCATATTACTTCCTACTGGGTGTAAGTTGCTTGAGGGAATAGACTTTCTTATCTAGTTTTGTAGCCTGCATTGCAGATAATAAATATTTGATAACTATTCCATTGAATTATACAGAGTGTGACTCTACAGAGGATAGCACTTGGAACTCTTAGCAAGGTGCTCTGTAAACCGTGTTAACATTCCATCTCTGCAAAGCTATAGTCTGACCCATTTAACTCTTTGGGATAGAAGATTAGCTCAGCATAAACTTCTGAAATTTCCAAATGAGATGAGCTTGCATTTAAAAAAAAAATTCTAATTAGCAAATAGTAATGAAAACAAAGTCCAAATAAATGAATAAAGTAAGAAAAGATCATTGACTTTTTTGGGTAGAATATTATTCATAGCTGTCATTTCTTATGGCACAATAGTATTCTGTTACATTGACATACAATGATAGCTTCTTTCTCAGGAACTCCCCCCACCAACCCATGGCTTAGTAGACAAATCCTAGGAGGCTGGTTTAGGGACATAGAGTTTAAGTGATTTGGCCAGGGTCACGGAGCTATTAAATGTTAGAGAATGAAATCTCCCTGATTCCAAGCCCAGAACTGTGTACTACTCTACAAAGCTTTGATAAGCTCAGCCTTTTATTCAGTTCAGATACAGTTTAACTCATTTATGCTAATAGACTACAATTGATGCAGCCATTCTCCAATCATTGGATGGATGGATGGATGACATTTTTCTCATGTTTGTTCAGCAGTGACAAAACTTCTATGAACACCAAATTGGAATTTTAAAAATTAATCAAACCAATCAATCAGTAAATATTTATTAAGCACCTACTGTGTGCCAGACACTGGGCTAAGCACTGAAAAATAATCCAGAAACCTAACAAGTAAGAAGCAATCCTTGCATTCAAGGTCGGTCATGCAGTAGACTCTTGAATTAGTCAAGTGACTAATCCAAGGCTTGAATTGGAAGTTTAAAAGAAACAAAACACTAACCTCAGTGACCCACTTTTCCCTTCTGCACATCCTCTCTGTTTCTGTCTCTCTCTGTGTGTCTCTCTCTGTCTCTGTCTCAGTTGCATTTGCGTGAACACACACACACACACACACACACACACACACACACACACACACACATACACACAATCTATCCCATCCCCACTTCAGCCCTGAAGGGAAGAAAGGGAGGAGAGAAAAGAAGGCTGTAGGAGGGAGGATAGGAAGGGAGAGGATTGTCCAGAGAAGTTTTTATGCCCTCAGAAATAGGAGAGGAATTATAGTCATCACAAGAACTAGAGTGCCACCCCCAGTCTCAGGGGCTGACTGGTGCAGGAATGTGGCTCTATAAGGAAATAGTTAAGCATTTAAGAGATTAAATTCAACAGTGTAACTCACCAGCTGATCTGCCCCACCTAAATAGGTGGAATGCTAGAGCTCTGACCACCTGACCCAAGAGCTGGCAGTGAGTTCTAACTGCCAGTGATGACCTTTCTGGCTCACCAAACTATGCCTCTTATCTGGCCATAAATGAATCAGAAACTGTGCCAAGGAGCAGCCAGAATTTCAGAGAGCACATTCAGATTCACCACTACTGCTTCAAGTATTGTCTGGGCTCTGGAATGCCCACACCTAGGTTTCTCAGTGATCACACGCCCAGTTTTCCCTTCCACCCAGGCTGTCCTCATGACCCACACCCAGCTTTCCTTCAAGGTGGCCCACACCTGTTTCCTCAGGTTCTCTACACCCTGCTTTTCTGGCCACAGTCAAAGCAAAGGACGTGGTTTTCTTGGCCACAGTCCAGCTGGGTTATGCCCAGCTGGCACATCTTTTTCTTTTCCTAGGTATATTAACAAATAATACATATGCATATCTGTCTTGCCCTGGGCTCCAGTGGGTTCCACAGGTCTTCCTCAAATACCATCTTGTTAGCTCACCCTAGGCTTTCTTTTTTTTAAATAAAATTTTATCAT
Source organism: Phalanger gymnotis (assembly GCA_028646595.1). Taxonomy (NCBI): domain Eukaryota; kingdom Metazoa; phylum Chordata; class Mammalia; order Diprotodontia; family Phalangeridae; genus Phalanger; species Phalanger gymnotis. The sequence goes on along the minus strand of CM053625.1, from coordinate 285,144,891 downwards.
TTTTTTCAATCCTCAAGCATTTTTTTTTCTTCCACCCACCTCCTGCTGGCCCTCCTGGAGAAAAAAAAAAGAAAAAAGAAAAAGAAAAATTCCTTCGAATGCTAGCTAGGCAGTGCAGTGGGTAGAGCAGTGGACCTGGGGCCGTGAAGATGACTTCAAATTCAGCCTGGAACACTTATTAGCTGTGTGATCCTAGGAGAATCACTTAGCCTCTCTCAGCCTCAGTTTCCTCATCTGTAAAATGGGGATAATAATAGCACCTACCTCCCAGGGTTGCTGTGGTGATAAAATGCTATTTATAAAATGCTTTGCAAACTTTAGAGTGCTACAGAAATTCTAACTATTATGATTAAATGTGCAAAATCAAGGAAAACAAATTGACCATGTCCAAAAAAAGTGTATATGTCTCATCCTGTACTCTGAGTCCATCGCTTTTCTGTCTCTAAGTAGGTAGTATGTTTCGTCATCAGTGCTCTGGAATCACGGTTGGTCATTTGTCTGATCACAGTTCTTAAACTTCCACGGTGGGTTGTTCTTACAGTGTTGGTATTACAGGATAAATTGTTTTCCTGGCTGTGCTCATTTCACTCCACAATTCATACAAGTCTTCCCAGGTTTCTTTCAGCCTTGGCTTTCTCTAGGCAGAGTCCCACTGGCTTATGTAAAATGTTCCCTCAATGTCCTTCAGATGTCACAGCCCTACTTGTCCAGTCTGCTTTCAAGGGGATCTTTTTCTGGAACTCATTTGTGAGACTCTGACAGTGAGGTGGTAAATTGGCTAGATCACTGGACCCGGAGTCAGGAAGACCTGAGTTCAAATCTGGGCTCAGATACTTACTAGCTGTGTGACTCGGAGGCAGGTCATCTAATCTGTCTGCCTTGGTTTCTACAACTGTACAATGGGGCTAATGATAACACCTACTTTCCAGGTCCATTGCGAAGGTCAAACAAGATGACACTTATAAAGTACTTTGCAAATCTTAAAGTGATATGTAAATGCTAATAATAATTTTTATTTTCATTCTCTCCAATTTGCAGATTGCACATCGCCAACTTTCTTTTTGTGTTCCCTTTGGTCAGTACTCTCTTAGAGCTGACAACGTGGCACAGACCCGACTAATCTATAGCACCTCTGGCAGCTCAGACCTGCTTCCTTTGGGTAGTATTCAAGCAGTGCACACCCAGCTCACCATATTATTACTATTTACTCTACACTAAAAATTATATTTTAAACAGAAAGTGAATTTCATCTCTTTTGCTCTCTTTCTAGCCTTTGTAATAGAACCCAGGTTCTCATTTGGGAAAGAAAGAAGCTTTCGTTGCCAAATGAAAGAGTTAATTTCCATGGCTCTGATATAAATAATTACTTTGATAGCTCTTCTCCTCAGATAAGTTTGCCTTCATTTTATAATTATCATTATTATTACTTAAATTTTCATCTTCCCTCCCTTCCTCTCTTTGGAGATGTAGTGAAGGCACACTTAGCTCCATGTAAATCCACAAAGCCCAATTCCATTCCCAGGGTTGTAACTATAGTAGGTTAACTAGGAGTTTGCCCCTGGATTCCAAAGATAGATGGCACTGAAAATGCTTCCGGATCTTTAGTAGTATAATAGAGCTAAGTATCTGGTTAGGAAGAAAAATTAGTTAAAACAGAGAGTTTGCAAACATTTGCTATGGTGAGACTCTCCTCTGTGCTCTATTGTTCTTCCCCTCTCCCCACAACATTCAAGTAAGAATGAGGATTCATGAACTTTGTCTAAATGTTCAAAATTTTCTAGTTATGGCTTTCCCATTTCTCACTCTCTGTTGCAACTCTTGCTTTTCCTCTCTCCAGAAATAATGGATAGGGGCAGGTAGGTGGCCCAGTGAGTAGAGCACCAGCCCTGGAGTCAGGAGGGCCTGAGTTCAAATGTGGCCTCAGACACTTGATACACTAGCTGTGTGACCTTGGGCAAGTCACTTAACCCCAATTGCCCTGCCTTCCCTTCCCCCTCCAAAAAAAACCCAGTGGATGTGGGGATCCCATCAATGAACCGTTGACAACGTTGAGGTGGAAGCACATTCAAGATCTTGTTTAGATCAGTGATAAACATTAAAAAATAACATTTCTCTGAGTTCAAATCCAATCTCAGACATTTACTAGCTTTGTGACCCTAAGCAAGTCACTTAACTGTTTGCCTCTGTTTCCTTATCTGTAAAATTGGGATAATTAATTGCACCAACCTCCCAGGATTATTGTGAGTATCAAAGGAAATAGAGCATATAGTAAACACTGTGTAAATGGTAGTGATTATCATTGCTGTTGTTCAATCTTTTTTTCAGTAGATTCTGATTTTTTTGTGACCCCATTTAAGGTTTTCTTGGCAAATCTACTGGCATGGTTTGCTATTTCCTTCTCTACCTCATTTTCTACAGAGTGTTCCTAGTGTCTGGACACATAAGCAAAAATGCTGATTTTCAGGAAATGAAATGATCGAAACTTTCGATAACATTTTATTTAATTGGAATATTAACAAATACCATCTTCAATATGATTTCTATCATTTGTGATGCAAAGGTTAATGTGCTTTGCAAGATTCACATGAACTCTATGCAGTAACTCAGTAACTCCACATTGCCGTCAATTTTAACGCATTCATTCTTGGAATATGAATATGAAATCATACGAGGTTACTTGAAGTTGAAGATGGTATTTATTAATGTTCCAATTAAATAAAATGTTCTTGAAATTTTTGATCATTTCATTTCTTGAAAATATGCGTTTTTGCCTATGTGTCCAGACTTTAGGAATACCCTGTAGATGAGGAATTGAGGCAAACAGGATTAAGTGACTTGCCCAAGGTCACACAGCTAGTAACTGTCTGAATACAGATTTGAACTCAAAAAAGGAGTCTTCCCGACTCCAGGCCTGGCACTCCTAGCATTATTATTAGCACAGTCTAAAAACAATCAACTAAACAACCAAACAAACAAACAAAACCTTTCTAGACATCCCAGTTTGTAAGTGGGTGAAGTTGAGGCCTTTGTTAGGAAAATGGATTAAGGGTGGTAACCAAAATTTAGAAATATCTCTCTGGTATTGTTTAGATCATTACCTTCCCATGCCTGTTAAAATGAGGAGGCTATTCATCCATTTAAGGCAATCTCCTCTTTGTCGGTCTGTTAAAACAATATAACCCAAACTTCTTCATTCAGAAAGAATTGATCACAGAAGGACTGAATTCTGTTTGTTTGTTCCTAGAGTACCACTTAAGGAGAGCTGTCACACAAAGAAACAGAGTAATGAATGTTAACCCCCAAACTGTATTGTATCACGTTATGACCTATCCCGGGGCAAGATTCCTATGCATTTAATCTCAAGTCATCTTGGAATATAACATCAAGTCCAGTGGGATGGGGGGAGAGACTATGACACTTGGGACATCTTTCTCAAGGCTGAGAGTACTTGTATATTAAGTCGATGCTGAATTAAATCGCATTGTTTCATGCAAAATGCATGGTGTCGATGTTTTTTTTTTCCTTGACATTTGGCACGGGGACTTCATTTTGTTTTCCCCCTAATTCTCCATGCTTGGCATCCTCATACCAAGAACACGCACTCCCTCATTATCTCTTCCTTTCATAATCCTTGTCTTCTTTCAAGGCTCAGCTCAAACAAGACTTCTACGACATCTTCCCTCATCCCTCTAATTGTTAGTCATTTGTCTCACCATTTCTAGACTACTTTGACGTCTCCCTTCCCTTCCTCGTTCTCTACTTTGCATCATTCTTAAACTTTGAGCCTTCTTATTCATCACATATTCTGTGATCTGGTGATCTCGGCCTCCTTGCTCTTTTTTTTCAGTATGGCGCTCTATCTCCTATCTCCATGTCTCCCATGCTTGGAATTGTCCACTTTTGGGATTCCCTGGCTTCTTTCAAGTATTAACTCCTACCTTCTACAGTAAGCTTTTCCCAATCTCTCTTCATTCTAGCGCCTCTCTTTTAAATTTTTTAGGGGGATGAGGTGGGAGCAGGGAGACAATTGGGATTAAGTGACTGGACCAGGGTCACATAGCTAGGTAAGTGTAGAATATGTGAGGCTGTATTTGAACTCAGGTACTCCTGACTCCAGGGCCAATACTCTATCCACTGTGCTCCCAATTATTTTCTTTTTTTTCTTGTATATATCTTGATCGAACATACTGTTTGCTTTTGTCTACCCCATTAGATTGCGAACTCCTTGAGAATAGGGACTCTTTTTGCCTTTCTTTTTATCCCCAGCCCTTAGCAACAGTGGCACATAGTAGGCGCTTAATAAATGTTTATTAATTGATTGATTTAGATCCCCGGTGCTTAGAACTATATTTGGCACATAGTGTTGAGACTGCCCAACTGACTGACTTTACTCCTGTCAGGATATGAACTTAAGGTCACCCATAAAGTCACCTATCTTCCTCTTCAAAGTAACCGTACCACTAAGCCCTAGTGTCTAAGAAAGAGAAGGTTTCCAAGCTAAGGAATGCCAAATCTAAACCCAAGGAGGTTGGGCCTCTGCTATCAGACCAGAAAGAGTGGCCCTACTGGCTATTTTTCCTTTTCACAGTTACAAAATGAGACTGTGTCCTCTAACTGTCCCCACAGAATCTCATTCCGACTCACTGCTGGTGAGCTGAGGGCTGCCAAATTCAGTGCATTGCTCCAGGCTCCGTGAGAGAGAGTTTTCTTAAGTTTTTAATTGTAGGAAAGCTTAACATTGAACCAATTTCAAACAAATAAACAAAAATGAGGTTTAGAAAAAAGCAAAAAACGAGGCCAAGCTTTCTCAGTTCAGCTACTATATTTACTGGTCCCTATAAGGCCCTGGAGGTAAGATCTGAGTAAAGGGTAGCCAGGCCCCAGTCAGAACTTTCTCCCTTTCTAAAAAATTCATCATTACAGATTCATTCCTTTGAATTCCTTTAAAGAGTTCTCTATTAAAATGTAAATATCCCTGGGAGGAGTAATAGCTTAATCCACTAACAGCTAATACCTCAGGGGAGGATTAGTTAACAGCTAGCTCGGAGCAAGGTCATTCAAGAATGAATCCTTGGTTAGGAACCTGGGAGAAGTGAAGGAAGTGGAGGAGGAGGGAATTGCTGGGAGGAGGGAGGAAGGCACTGAAAAATCATTCTGAAGGGCACCGAAGAGAAACTCCTCTGTTTCCTGACTGCTTGTTATTAATGTTCAGTTGTTTCAGACTCTTTGTGACCCTGTTTGGGATTTTCTTGGTAAAGATACTGGAGTAGTTTGCCATTTCTTTCTCCAACTTCTCCAACTATTTTACAAATAAAGAAACTGAGACAAGCAGGGTTAAGGGATTTGCTCAGGGTCACACAGTTATTGCAATCTTAATTAAGCGGTTTAATTAAAGTTTTTTAGATCCCACATTTGCAATCAAAAAACTGGTTATTAAAAAAAAAATTGAACTCAGGACGATGAGTCTTCTTGACTTCAGGCCCAGTACTCTATCCACTGCTCCATGGATCTATTGGTATCCACCACTGAATTCTTGTGATGGATCCAAATAAAATACAGAGAGATATTGAGCAGAGTGGATTTTTTTAAGTTCTAGGAGCAGGGTTTTCTGTTCCCCAGGGGGTCCTTGGGTGAGTCCCTCAGTTTGTTTAACTTTTCCCCCTTTCCATCTTGGCATGGTTCTGTCATGGAGGTATGGAAGGAATGGATGGTGTCTGTCAAAAATTACTTTGCTTGGTTCTTTGATTGGAAGTCACTTGGTATGGTGAGGGTTGTGGATTTTTACTGTGATGTCTACAGCCTCATATATGGGGCATTCTTGAGAAATTCCATGGCATGTTAGGACATGTGACTTCTGGTCATCTGGTCACTTTCTATTCTAGCAGTCTCTAGTGTCTGATGAGATTGTGCTCACATGCACTCAACAAATGGTTGTGGTCAAAATCTTTGGTTCTGAGATAACGTATCAATTGGTGGGCTTGTCTTAAATGGACTCAGAAGTCTGTGTCACTAATTGCACAATTCCTCCTCCCTCCCCCATACATACAGTTTGAGATTCACTTAATCCATTATTTCTGGTTTCCTTGGCTGACTTATCCTCTTACTTCTGATAGCAGCCGAGCCTGTGGGAAAGAACATTCAACAGGACACCATGAGGTCAAAATTCCAATCTTTGTTCCTGTCATCATTACTTACTAGAACTTTAAACAAAACTTTAGCCAAGTTATTTACCCTCTGCAAAGAAATAAAATGGGATTCCCTAAAACACATTTAGGGTTTACCTTTTTTTTTTTTGTGGATCAGCCTGTGTGAACTCTGTACCCTATCCATTTGTGATGATCATTTGAGGACATTCCAATGTTGGGTCACAATGTTAGATGGTATGTGTTGGGGGGAGGGCATCAGAAAACCAAGCAGTGAATCAAGAAGTCATAAGGTTAGTTATTACAAGTCACTAAGGCAGAGGCAAGTTGTCTAGAGTTTGAATAATCCAAGATAATGGCCAGGGAATCTATAAGGTAGAATTGGGACTTTGATCAGCTTGGTCAAAATATGTTGGTTTATAGGAATTGGTGATCACTCAATGATTCCTTGTGAGCTGGTGATTTGATGGGCCTGTTTATCTATGTTGTTTTTTTTTTTTTATCCTAAGACATTCCAGAATGATCTGGTTATCCTTATCAGACATAATTCAACTTCTCAGATTAAAGGGACTTCATTTTTATCTTATCAGAAGATGGCTTCCTTATGATGGGTTGGGAAACTTGCAAGGGATTCTGAAACTTCAGGGGGTCTCAGTTGGGAAAGAGGGTAAAGCTGGTTTGAACTTGTTGGCTGGCATCTTGGCTTCTTTATCAACAGAGCTGTCTTCTTGTAGCACATGGACAGGGGGCCCAGACTATAGGGCACCAAAACGGCTCATTTCTATATAGCTAATAAGACTATCATTGGTTAGAAATCGCTTGAAAAGAAACTTAATAAAAATGATGGGTATGCTGTAGCCTAAATATGACATCATGAAAATAACAATATCGTAGAATCTCAGACCTGGAAGTAACCTCAGAAGCCATCTCGTCCAACTGGTATGTGAAGAGGAATCTTGAATGAATAATGAAACAGCCTTTGCTTGAAGATTTCCATAATTCCATGGGGGAACCCATTAATTCTGATGCTGTTCCATTCCATCTTGGCATATCTTTAACAGTTAGGAAAGTTTTCTTTTGTTGTTGTTCAATGGCTCAGTCATGTCTGACTTGTCATGACCCCATGGATAATACTGTCCGTGGGATTTTCTTGGCAAAGATACTGGAGTTGCTTGCTATTTCCTTTTCCAGTGGATTAAGGCAAACAGGGGTTAAGTGACTTGCCCAGGGTCACGTAGGTAATAAATGTCAAAGGCAAGATTTGAACTCAGATCCCTGACTCTAGGCCCAATGCTCTATCCACTGAACCTCCTAGCTACTTCCTCATTTTCAGCTGTGTCCAACTTTTCATAAGCCAATTTGGGATTTTCTTGGCAAAGATACTACAGTGGTTTACCATTTCCTTCTCTAGCTTATTTTACAGATGATAAAACTGAGGCAAACAGGATTAAGTGACTTGCCCAGGGTCACACAGCTAGTAAGTATCTGAGGTCAGATTTGAACTCAGGAAGATGAGTCTTTCTGACTCCAGGCCTGGAGCTCTATCCACTGTGCCACCTAGCTGCCCAGGCTTTCTTTACATTGAGCTTAAATTTGTCTCTCTGCACGTTTTACCAATTGCTTCTATCTGTCTTTTGAGGCCTCTTTCCTCCATGTGACAGAAAACCTTTAAATATTTGAAGCCAACTACAGTAAACACTTTTAGTTTCTTCAGCAAATTTCATATGGTAGAATCTTGAGGCTCTTTACTTGTTTGGTTGTCTTCTTCTGGACACTTATTAGTGTCCTTTCTAAAATATGACATGCAAATTGGATACCATACTCCAGATAGGACCTAATGAAGAAAGAAAACAATAACACTATCACCTTCTTAGTCCTGGACACTGTCTTTCAATATAGCCCAAGAAATGTGAATTGGTACAACCGTTTTGGAAAGCAATTTGGAGCTATGCCCTAAAAGTTACTAAAATGTGCATACCCTTTGACTCAGAAATATCACTACTAGTCCTATACCCCAGGGAGGCCAAAGAAAAAGGAAAAAGGTACTATATGTACAAAAATATCTACAGGAAGTCTTTTTGTGATAATAAGGCATTGGAAGCTAAGGGGTTGCCCATAACTTGGGGAATGACTGGAAAAATTATGGGAAATGAATGCAATGGAATATTAATATATTATTAAGAAATGAAGAAAGGGACAATTTCACATAAACTTTGAAAGATTTGTATGTATTAATGCAAGGTGAAGTGAGTAGAACTAAAAGAACCATAATATCAGCATTGTAAGAATGAACAATTTTGAAAGATTTAAGAATTCTGATCAATTCAATAGTCAATCATGATTCCAGAGAACCAATAATGAAGAATCTCACTTGTCTCCTGAGAAAATGAGACACATGTTTGGACATGGTCGATACGGAGAATATGTTTTGCTTGACTGTGCTTATTTTGTTTTTCCTTTCTCTCTGTCTCTGTCTCTTTCCTCTTCTTTCTGTCTTTCTGTCTCTGTCTTTCTCGTAGGAAGAAAAGAACTGAGAATGAAAAAAATTCTTAATAATAAAAAATTATAAGAAACTTTCTTGTCTGCCATATCATAATGTTCATTCATATAGAGTTTGCAATCCACTAAAACCCCCAGATCTTTCTTCAGATGAATTTCTATATAACTTGCCTCCTCTAATTTGCATTTAGGAAGCTGGTTTCTTTTAACCTGAGTGTAAGACTTCGTATCTATTCCTGTTCAAATTCATCATATTACTGGAAGGGAACAAATGCTCATTAAGTTCCTCCACTGTGCGGAGCATTGTGTTAGGTGCTTCACAGATACCACATTTGGACCTCACAACAACACATGAGAGAGGTGCTGTTATAGAATTTGCTAGATGATTCCCAGGATTAATTTCGCTACATTTGCTATAAGCCTCACCCTTATAAATATGAATAAGATAATGCTGGATGAAATCCCTGGCATTGATGTGTAGAGTACCTCTAAAATGCTTCCCACCCCTTTATATCTATCTATCTATGTATCTATCTATGTATCTATGTATCTATGTATCTATGTATCTATGTATCTATGTATCTATCTATCTATCTATCTATCTATCTATCTATCTATCTATCTATCTATCTATCTATCTGTAGGTTGGAGACAGGGATGGTGAGTCAAATAGGATTAATAACAATAGCTAGCATTTTTATAATACTTTAATGTTTGCGAAGCATATTTTAAATATTATCTTATTTGATCCTCACAACAACCCTGAGAAGTAGATGCTATTATTATCCCCATTTTCAAGTTGAAGACACTGAAGAAGACAGAGGTTCACTGATTTCCCAAGGTCACACGGCATAGTAAGTGTCCAAGACTGGATTTGAACTCAGGTCTTCTTGACTCCAGGCCCAGAGCTCTATCCACTGTGCCACCTCATTGCCTAGAACGTTGACCAAATGTTCTAGCTCTTCAAATTTAATTTTGGCCCTGTCATTTTTAATATCTTAGTTATATCCTTCCTAGCTTTGTGTTTGTTGATTTTACGTTTAACCAAGTCATTGATAAAAATCATAGAGACATTCCTTTGGAGACTTCTTTTTCAGTTGAGATTGAACCATCTATGATTACTTTTAGGGTCTGACTATTCAACTTATTCTCTCTCCTCTTAATGGCACTCCCATCTAGCCCACACTTCTTTTTTTTTTTCCCACTAGAAAAGCATGAGAAATTTTGATGAATGTTTTCCTAAAATCTAGGTAAACTGTATCTACAGCATTCCCCTCATCTTTCAGTCTAGTAACCCTGTTAATAAAGGATGAAATTAGTTTAGTTTGGCATGACCTGTCTTTGTTGACACCATGCTGGCTCTTTGGGAGCATTGCTACTTTTTCTAGACATGCAATAGCCACCCCTTTAATAATATGTTCTAGAACATTTCCCAGCAATCAAAGCCAATGGCACTGGTCTGTAATTTACAAACTCCTCTTCCCTTTTTTGAAAATGGGGGCATTTACTTTTTCACAGTAGAGTACGGTAATGCTATGGCACTTTTCCTATTCTCCATAACCTTTCAGAAGTTGTTGACGATGACTTAGCAAGAATGTTTGCTAATTCTTTCATGTCCAGAATGGCGGAGCAGACAAAAAGTTGAAACTGGAGTTGGGAAAATGTGTTGAAATCCTTCTTTGAATTCTGACTGATGGTGTGGCTGTGGGCAAATTACTTATCTGTCTGAGCTTCAGTATCCATACCTATAAAATGTGGAAAATATAACTATCTTAAAAGGTTATTGTAAAGATTAAGTGTGATAATGTAAGTAAAACACCTTGCAAACCTCTAGGCAATATATTATTGTTGTTTTATATAACAATCTATTGTTGTTGTTGTTACCTGAGGATCTGAATTCTAGTGCCTTCCTTCTGTTAATTATTTCCTATTTATCCTGCACGTAGTTTGCTTTATGTATATTTGAATGTTATTTCCTCTGTTAGATTATAAGTACCTTGAGGGCAGAGACTGTCTTTTGCCTCTTTTTGTATCCCTAGCACTTAACATAGTGCCTGGAAGATAGCAGATGCTCAATTAATGTTTATTGATTGACTGATTGAACCATGCAGTTCATATAGTAGGTGCTTAATTAATGTTTATTGATTGATTGAATCATGTAGTTCATATAGTAGGTGCTTAATTAGTGTTTATTGATTGATTGAATCATGTAGTTCATATGGTAGGTGCTTAATTAATGTTTATTGATTGAATCATGTAGTTCATACAGTAGGTAATTAATGTTTATTGATTGACTGATTGAATCATGTAGTTCATATAGTAGATGCTTAATTAATATTGATTGATTGAACCATGTAGTTCATATAGTAGGTGCTTAATTAATGTTTATTGATTGATTGAATCATGTAGTTCATATAGTAGGTGCTTAATTAACGGTTACTGATTGATTGAATCATGTAGTTCATATGGTAGGTGCTTAATGTTTATTGACTGAATCATGTAGTTCATATAGTAGGTACTTAATTAGTGTTTATTGATTGACTGATTGAACCATGCAGTTCATATAGTAGGTGCTTAATTAATGTTTATTGATTGATTGAATCATGTAGTTCATATAGTAGGTACTTAATTAATGTTTATTGACTAACTGAATTATGCAGGTCATCTGGACCAATTAACTTGAATTCTTCAAGACAGGTAGTTCACTTTTGTCATCTCCTTACTTAACTCAGGATTAGCCATTTTTTTTTTTTAATCTTGCCCTTTCTAGGTCAAAATTTGTTCTCTTTGACAAAAAATGAAAAACAAATGAAAGTCAAGGAGCTCTGCTTTATTAGTTTTCACCTCCCCAAATCTGGCTCCTGTTCTTAAGAAATGGTCTTATTCCTTCTTTGATCCTTCCATTTTTCCCAATATGTTTTGTAGTGGTGGGCATCCCATGGAATATTAGTGAAGATGAGCCAGTGCCCTGGACAGTTCTGATGGGCCACATGTACTCTGGCTCTGGCTGACATTTTTGATACCTTAGTCTTACTTTTCCAGAGCCTGGGCCAATCTTGAATCTTCCTTAAAGGGGTCTAGACCTGTTCTGGGATAATACTAATTTAGAAGCATCCTGTACATAGGCGCTCCTCAAGTGCCTCATATTCAGTGGTCAGAACGTGGGTCAGCCCTGGAACTAGAGTAGACTTTAGGGGACTCTAGACTAGAGTGGTTCAATAAATCAACAAATATCGATTGAGCTCCTACATTTTGCGATGTACTTTGCTCAATACCATTAGAGAATAAGCATAAGACATGGACCAAACCCTCTGAATTCATAGACAAGTACCAGGTTCTCCTGAGAGTGTCTCTAGGGGAGTGCGTCATGGGGTCCTGAATGCTCAGAATACATTGTAGTGGTATATACATTCCAAGGTTATGTGGTGGGCCTTTTTGGGGAACAGGCTTTCCTCTATATATGGTAACATGGGTATATATTTGGAAAGCTATTTCCTTCTTCCCAGATGTAGTGAAACATTATAGACCTGAATGCGAACTGGAGTCCTGGTTATATTGAAAGAGTCAGAGGTGAGATGGCCTCTAGCTCATTTCTCCTACTTCCCCAAATATCTAAGATAGTTCCTGTTGTTTGGCCCATTCCAGCTGGGCCTTACTCAGTCTCACTTATAAGGCCATTTTCAGATTTCTGAGAGCTCTCACCATAGGAAATTTTCCCTGCTGCTCAGCTGGAATCGCTTTCTGCTTAATTTTTGTTCATTATGCCTCTAAAGAAGATGAGGACTTTTACAGGGCAAAAGGCCTAGTCATCATGGAAAAGCTGAATCATTTCCAAGGCCTGATCAATCTTCCCCCTATTTCAAAAGAACAGTTTGGAGGCCAGTTGGCAAATGAAATTGTTCAGTAGGAATTTTGGAGGTAGGTAGATTTTAAAAGATAGTTTAAAATAATCCTGTCCCTTCCCCTACTCAGTAGGCACCCACTTTCCCTATATAACCTTCCCTTTTTTAGGCTGATTGAGTACCTCATGGCAAAAGAGCATGGGCCGACTATAGGGCATCTCCTTTTTTCAACTCCCCTCGAGGAGAGTCCTGGGTGTGTGCATCCAACCAAAAGTAAGCAGCCTGGAGATGCCTGCTGGAACAATTTTAAATCCCCAGGACTACTCCCACAAGCACCATAAACCTTCAGGCTTTCTCAAAGATTTTCAGGAACTTCCGGGTCTTGAACAGACATCTGTGATAATTATTGTCCAGGATAGGGCTCCTGGCTTCTGTCCTTGGGACTTTTCAGTCACCTTGGAGGCGACTTATGGAGTGGGAAGCCTAGAGAAGGAAGCAGTAGGCTTACCTAGAAGGAAAGACCATTGCAGAAGTTGAAGGTCCCTGGAGGGTTCCTTCCTTCTGACCTCTCGGGTCAATGGAGCCATAAGTTCTCCTATACTTCTACCTCTGAAGTTGGGGTAGTACTTTGACATGCTTCAGTTTACTTTGAGCATGTGCTCTGAATGGCCACCTGCCTTCTGAACCCTTGACCAGTGTCCTGTGCCTTCAAGTTCCACGAATAGAAAGATCAGACATTTATGAAATGCTTCCTATGTGTTGGGCCCTGTGTTAAGTATCTGAGACGCAAATACAAGCAAGACAGTTTCTACCCTCAAGGGGCTTATTTTCAAATGGGGGAGTACAATACATATAAGGGGCAATGGGTGTGTGTGTGTGTGTGTGTGTGTGTGAGATGCCACAGGTGAGAAGGAGAGGGAATCCGAAGGGTATTCAGGTGAAAGTGAAGTGAAATACGGCTAAAGGCATTGCTAAAATGGTGGTCCCAGGGGAGAAATCACCAATGAGGAGAGGTTGCCTGGGATGGCAATGTGTGGAAGGGTAGGAGTTAGAGGTGGATTGAGATTTGAATGGTATCACCAGGTAATTTGAGAAGCTAATTCATATTTATGGTCTAGCTCAGGTACAGGTGTGACTACATGTCCTCTGAGGTTACCCAACTCTGTGATTCTGGTTAGTAGCCTTGTGATTGTTGCTTTACCCAGAAATTGCATGTGTGTGTGTGTGTGTGTGTGTGTGTGTGTGTGTGTGTATTTTAAATTTTAATAGGCACTTCCTGGAAACCCAGTGTCTTAATACAAATGAAGAGTATTCAAAAGGCAACCACTTTCACCCCTGTTTGGCAGGCTGCTGGGGAAGGTATTTTGAGACAAATATCTCTCAGATAACCCTGTATGGGATAGACTAGCCTGTCCCTAGTTGCTGGATTACTTTTAGTTTAAATTTTTAAATGTTGCAAATTGTGTAAGTCTCACAAGCCCATTTCATAAAAGTCAACAAACAAGCAAAAAACCAAAACGAAACCTGGTGAAATCTTTGGCAGTATTAGGAAAGGTCAATTTGATTCATTCTTGATTGGTTATGACAAGCAGTCTTCGTTTTAAGGAGAGCAGCTGTTTGTTAGTCCCTAAGGGCCATTAGGCCTGATGTGACCCTTAGCTGAGACTCTGCATTCCAACTGGCCGAAGGGAAGTTTTGGTTCTTGAATTTCTATGCAGATCAAATCAGATTTCCGGCTTCAGCTTCATCTGCGTCCCCTGTAGTACTCCTTGCTAGATCAAGCATCTTTAGAGGGTTGGCTCAGAGTTACACATTCTTCTGAAGCAGTTAATATTGACCACTGAGGCTAGAGAGATGGGGTCCTGAACAAGCAAAGAGAGCCTGTTCAGATTCCTCCTGAGGCCAAGGAAGGTTTGAAATGACATTTAAAAACCAACCTATGACAGTAGGACATCACCTAGAGATGTCCTTGCCAAGTCAACTGTGAAGAAAGGACAGAGGGACTGAGATAATAGCCCCAGGAGCCACAGACTGCAGATTTGACCTTTGCCTATTTTGATGTTTGTTGTTGTCCAGTCGCTTCAGTCTTGTCTGACTCTTTGTGACCCCCCCTTGGGGTTTTCTTGGTAAAGATACTGGAGTGGTTTGCCATTTCCTTCTCTAGCTCATTTTTTACAGATGAGGAAACTAAGGAAAACAGGCAAGTGGCTTGCCCAGGGTCATACAGCTAGGAAGTGCCTGAGGCTAGATTTGAACTCAGATCCTCTTGCCTCCAGACCCTGTGTCCTATCCCCTGTGCCACCTAGCTATCCATACTGATACTACTGACCAAAATTAGTGTATCATAAATGTATTATGCAATGCATATTAATAGCTGCATTACAAACATTTTAAAAATTAAATTAAATTTAAAAATAGGGTTAAAAATATAAAGCCTAAAAAATGTCTTATGATATGGCATATCTTTTTTTCCTGAGCTGGTGCTGAGTTTTATCTGGGATCAATCGTTCAATCAGCTTTAATTAAGGACTTTATATGTGTCAGTCACTGTGTTGAGTGTTAGAGATACAAAGAAAGGTAAAACCAGTCCCTGGCCCTAAAGGGGCTTACATTCTAATGGGGGAGACAATATGAAGACAACTATTTACATACTATAGATATCTAGAGTAGATGGAAGGTAGTTTCAGAAGGAAGACAATGGGGAGGGGGAAACTGGGAAAGAAAAGCCTACGATAATATGATTAAGGGCTATGATAGTAATTTTCATTTTTTACACTTTTCAGAAGAGGACATTGAGGCTAAGAGACACTAAGGGATTTGCCCATGATCATACCTAGTAAATGTCTGAGGCAGGATTGGAACTCAAGTTCTTCCTGATGCCAAGTCCAGCACTGAAGCTTCTCTACTACCTATTCAGTTGAGCCCTCTTGTTTTCCACATGAGCCCCAGAGGGATGATGTGACTGGCCCTTTATCCCAACAGTTGCAATCACCCTTCAAATCCAGGAATGCAGACTCTTAATTTCACTGAACTTCATTATGCTGCCTTCCAAGAAGCTCCTTCCTGGGATCCAAGTTCACAGATTTTAAACTTCTGCTCTTTCTCATACCCTTCAAGCAACTGAGAGACCTAAATCCCACCTTGGCATCCATCTTGGTTTTCAAAGTAGGAAAGGAAGCAAATTCCAGAGGCAGGCATTCCAAACTCATTATAATATTTGGCTTTTTCTCTCCTTCCCTCTTACCCTCTTCTCTTTCTTTCCTCCCTCTCCATACGCACCTTCCCTCTCTCTGTCTCTGTTTCTCTTTCTTCATGTTCTCCCTCTCTTGACCATCCCCCTTTCAAAAAAAAACCCAATTTTTTTTAAATGGAGCTTCTTCCACTTTGTTTCAAAGTATTCTAATGTAAGCCCCAGGAAGCCTAACCCACTACCAGATGGGAAGCTGTTCTCAGGCTTCTGTTGGCATCTGTCATTCCCATCTGGTGACATTTGCATTAATCTCAAAAGGCAAACCTGTCCCACAGATCTTCAGTCTTTTGAAAGAGGCCTATCCCCAGGTAAGCCCATAGGCCTCTGGCTGACAGGGAGTGTGCATACCATCTGATTGGCTTCCTCTCTACCATTATTGCTGCTGGATCCTATCCTGGAAAATTAGCATCTGCCAAGTTGCTGTTGAGGATTTGGAGACCGCAATCAGAATGCCCCTGACTGTCAGAAACAGCCCTGCTTTGGCTTGACTGGTTCCCCCCTTTTTCATTAGACTCCCCTCCTCATCTGGAATTGGGCTGGGTTGATTCCAGAATTTTACTTATTTTCTCTTAACACTGTAGAGTTTAGGAATCTGGTTTATTCCCTCCTCCTGCCCTCCCTTCCCTCATCCTCAGCCTTCTCATTCTTTCTCTGTCAGTTCTCATTCTCATTGGGAGACTTATTATTTATTACTTAAGCAGTGTGCTCTGGAAAAGTAGGAGGCATTCTGACTGGGAATTAGTCATTGTTGCAATTAGATTTAGACATCACTTTTATCCCCAGAAGCAGCAGGGCAAGAAAAATCTCTCTCTTCTACTCCGAGGAGGAACTGTATAATTCAAGGGCTTTGTTCTTCCCCTGGAGCCAATCCTTCCTCTAAGGTCTTTCATTTTGACTGAATGTTATCCATCAGCTCACCCCCTGAAGATCATATATTTATGGGATCCTATACATGGAGTGGTGATTTCTGGGATTCCTGCACCAAACAGGTATTTTGCTAGCCCATCACAAACAAAATAAGGAACAGGATACCATTAAATTTAAATAAATTTACCCAAATCACATCATTGCCAGGAAGCGTTCTGAGTGAACTAAATCAAAACAAACAAGTATTTATCAAGAACCTGTTGTGTACCAGGTACTGATAAAAAGACAAAAATGGAACAGCTTTTGCCCTTACAGAACTTATGTTCTATTAGAGGAGACAATGTGGATGTATATAAACATTTACTGAATACATACCAAATGAATACAAGGTAATGTGGAGTGGGAAAAATCACTAGGGCCTGGGGTGGGGAGGAATCAGGAAAAGCATATTGTAGAAAGTCATACTTGAGTTGAGCTTTGAAATAAATCAGGAATTCTAAAAGGCAGAGGTGGGGAGGAAGTAAATTCCAGGTGTGAAGGACAGCCAGTATAAAGACATTGCAATAGGAGATGTAGTAGCATGTGTGACTTCCTTCGAAACTCAAATTCAGGTGTCACCTTCTACAGCAAGTTTCCCTGATTCCCCAGGAATCTCTCTCTCTTTCCCTCCCTCCCTTCCCCTTACCTTTCTCTCCCTCTCCCTCTCCCTCTCCCTCTCCCTCTCCCTCTCCCTCTCCCTCTCCCTCTCCCTCTCCCTCTCCTTCTCCCTCTCCCTCTCCCTCTCCTTCTCCCTCTCCCTCTCCCTCTCTCTCTTTTCCCTCTCCCTCTCTCTCTTTTCCCTCTCCCTCTCCCTCTCCCTCTCTCTCTCTCTCTCTCTCTCTCTCTCTCTCTCTCTCTCTCTCTCTCTCTCTCTCCTTCTCTCTTTCTCTGGAGGAGAGACTCGGAAAGAGAATGAACAGCTTGGCCCAGGAGGTACTAAACCTTACCCAAGTAAAAGACGTCTTGAAAATTAGAATCAACCGAACAGGAGTTAATGATTCCATGAGACAATAAGAGATATTAAAATAAAGTCAAAAGATTAAAAAATAGAAGAAAATATAAGGTATCTCAAATAAAAAACAATTGACCTGGAAAACAGAGTAAAGACTGATAATTTAAGAAGCCTTGAACTCTACAATAAAAAAAAAAAAAGAAGAGCCTGGACATTATATTTCAATAAATCATGAAAAAAATCTGCCCAGACCTCTTATGACCAGAGGGCAAAATAAAAATAGAAAGAATCCACTAGTTACTTCATGAAAGAAACCCCAAATTGAAAACTCTCATGAACATTATAGCCAAAATCGAGAGCTTCTAGGTCAAAGAAAAAATACTACAAGGAGCTAGAAAGAAAAAATTCAAGTACTGAGGAACCATAGTCAGGGCCATATAAGATTTAGCATCTATCTCCATGAAAGAGTAGAGAGCTTGAAATATGATATTCCAAAAGGCAAAAGACACAGGTGTATAACCAAGAATAATCTGGCCAGCAAAATTGAATATAATCCTACGGGGTGGGGTGGGGGGGATGGATCTTTGATTAAATAGAGGACTTCTAAGCATTCCTTATGAAAAGGCTGGAAATTAAGAAAAAAACTTTGAAATACAAAGATGAGAGTAAAGAGAAACATAAAAAGGTAAATACAAGCAAGCAATCAGGAGACTTTATGAGGGTAAAATGTTGCATTCTAACGGTGATTGAAGGGAGATTATACAAGCATCCCCTATACCCTTAATGTAAGCACATTAGGGATTGAAATAAGGTGGCCTGAAAATGGTTTTTTCAAAAAAATATTTTGATAATCTTAAGAGAAAAAAGGAAAGGGAGGGGGAAAGGGAAAAATTTGAGAAGAAAAAGGGATGAAAATGGAGGGAAGGGGCCTTATCATTTTACATAGCCAGGGAGCATAATTACAAGTCCATTCTTCCTTTGACATTTTTGAAAGCTTCTTCTCCTAAGTACTGCATTTATGTCAGTCCATGACCACTCTTTCTATACTTTTCTGGAGTAAGCATGATGATGCTATGGGCATTTGCTTTAAGGTTCCCATAAATTCTCATCTGTCTCCTGGTTTTTCCTTTTTTGTTGGTCAGGTTTAAGCCCAATAGTACTTCCTTTTGTTGTTTCCTTTACCTTTTGAAGAGTGCAATTATCATTCTGGCAAGTGATGAATTTTGGAGGTGCTGTGCTTTTGGCAGAGAGAATTCCAGCAGATGTCCAGATCGTTAAAGTCCCCCATCACTATAACATTATGCCTCTGTGCCAGGTTTATGATTGTTTTTTGAACTCTTTCTGTCCTA
The DNA here is from genome assembly GCA_028646595.1 of Phalanger gymnotis. Classification (NCBI taxonomy): domain Eukaryota; kingdom Metazoa; phylum Chordata; class Mammalia; order Diprotodontia; family Phalangeridae; genus Phalanger; species Phalanger gymnotis. Next base: position 285,125,950 of record CM053625.1, on the reverse strand, counting down.
GTTTGTAGTATGCTCCCATACAGCTCCAAAACTAGCACTTTTTACTCCTGGAACAAATACCACAAACTTTATCTGGGGTAAGTGGGGTAACAGGCTCCTTCAACTGGTTGTAGGGGTGGATAGAGACCCCAGGATGTCACAAGACTGAAGCTGGGGAGACTGCCCAGGTGCTAAGGTCAATTGTGTCTCCCCTCTTGGGCATCCAGGAGACCTGATTACTGCATGGTAGCCTTGAAAATGCTTAAAGCAAAACATGTGCATTTGGCAAAAGCAGCAAGAGAGGGTCTGAAGACAGCCTACATCTTTCAGCCCAATGCCGTTCTCCACCAAAACAAACACTTGAACTATAATGACAGATCCGGAAGAAAACTTGGGAATTATCTCCTTGATTTTTTACCAAGGAGGAAACTGAGGCCCCAAAGAGGAGAAATTACTTGCCCAAGGTCACAGAAGAAGGCTCATTCAACTCTTACTGAAGCTGAGGATGATCTGAAGTGGATTCAAAGACATATGTATTTTTAAAATTAAAATTTTTTTAATTTTTGCATATTGGGTTTCCCTATCTCATAGGTGGCAGGAACTGCAGCCACTCAAGGGCCTAATCTCACTACTGATCATTGTGGAAGCTTTAACCTACTCAGTTTCCAATCTGGATCAGTCTTTCTCTACTTAGATGGAGACCTGGTGGCCTCCACCATTCCTGCTGGTTCCCCGTATTTGTGTTAGACTTCATGAAGACACTTGATTGTCTTAGCCTTATTGCAGTTCAGAACTCCAGAGCTCAAGTGATCCGCCAGCTTCAGCCTCCCCAGTAGCAGGGATTACAGGTTTATGCTACCACACCTGGGTGTGGACATTTTTAAAAAATTGTTTTATTAAAAACTTAACACTGAATATCCATACAAACAGCTCAATTTGTTTTGTAACTACTTACATTTAAGTTCATTTTGATTCATTTAGTGCCACCAAACTCTTTGCCTTTAAGTCTGTAATGGCAAGCAGGGTGGGACTTTTTGCTATTTTTTGTTTTGGAGTGCTTCTCAGCACTAAGGCAATCAAGTGCCTTTGAGGATTGCTTTTGTTTCAATCAAGAGTCTTTGATTGAATCAGGAGTCTTTGATGACCTGCTTAAGTCATGGGATGGCCTAGGTCGCATGGGTTTGAGTTGCATGGTTATGACACTCTCTGACCCTGAAGAAGTGTATATATACTCTGAGGTTATCATTTTGCTTGAGGGCTTACTCATTGGAAGACTGTTCCTGTGATTTGGCCAGATGAGACTCTGGGTAGTAGCTGTTGGAGCTCCACCCCCCGCCCCAGCTTTGAAAATCCATATGTTGGTGCTTCTGTCTTTGATAACTATGTATGTGATGTCTTGGTCAGATGGATAGAACCCTGTCTGCTGATTTGTGTTTATTTGTTCTGTTTATATAATTTATGCTTGTAATTTCTGTTTTTATTCTCTCTGAAATTCAGGGTGCTGTCTTTTCCTCCTGAACTAAGTGAATGATATGTGTATGTTTAATTAAAGTGAGATTGTTAACCCCTTAACGTTGCTTTCCTTAGAAAAGCAGATGGAAGAACCTGTGCTAGTAGCCTTCCTGTGCACTGGTGTTATTGGCCTCACACAGCCACAGTAGCAGTAAGTAGCATTGTTGTTACAAAGTCCCTATCAGATTCAATGTACATTCATTCTAATTGACTTCTCCTCATATGACTGTAGTTAGGATGTACTTTGTTTTTCTAGTACCACTTTTTTCATTTTTCTTATTTCACAAAGGTCTTTCCAGATTTCTTTGAATTTCTCATTCTTATTGGTCTTAATTACATTTGTAATGCATTGTAATTGTATTTGTAGTATTATACTACAATATTGTTCCACAATTTAGTGAACCATTTAATTGATGGACATTTAGGCTGTTTCTAGTTCTGTTTTTGTTTTGCACTTACATATAATACTACTATGAGCTGCTTTGAAAAAATAGCTCTTTTATGTCATTTTTAATAGCACTCTTGAGGGTTATGATCAACAAAGGAATTATTGGGTTAAAACATGTGATTATTTTTGTAACTTTTATGCCTGATGCCAGACTGCTCTCTGGAAATATTGTACAAGTTGGTAATTGGATGGCATGAAATGATCTCAAATCTCATATCCCCATAGACATAGAAGCAACCTTAGAGACCAGCTTGTCCAATCCTCTTATTTTATAAGGAAAGAAAACAGAGACTCAGAGTTAGCACAGACACAGGAACTGGAATCCAGTTCTCCTCTCTCCCAGTCTATTGTTTTTTTCAGCCAGGCTGTTGAAATTTGGTTTTCCTTAGGGGCAAGCTTGAGGATTGTCGCTCTTTCAAAGCAGCAATTTCTAGTCTCATGACTTAGGACAGACATATACACAGGCAGGCAGGATGTGGAGGTGAGAATAGAGACTATCATCTTCCTAAGTACATGATGGTCTTCAAGGTCACCTCATGTATATGTCCCTCAAATAGAAAAGTCTAGGCAGTTTGTGAAGGTGAAGTTTCTGGGGAAAAACCATTTCTAGGGATGGGGGCATCAGAGGTATTCCCAGGAACACATAATTCTTTCTTCTGAGCTGCCCACACTTAAAAGCTTTTCTCTTTGAAGCAAATTGTGTTGAAAAATGATGGAAATCTCTTGAGATGGGAGAAACCCAGAGGGAAAGTGAGAATAACAGAAAATGATTTAGTTCAAGATACCTAGTTCTAGATCAGGTGGTATTTAGCTTGCAATATTTTCTATCTAGCTACAGTTTCCCCAGGCTTAGATTAGTCCATGACCTTCTCTAGGCTCTAATATTAAAGAACCGATGTCTGGCCTAAAGAACTGGAGTATTGGGATCACTACTTTTCCATTAAGGGGCCCATCTGTTCTAAATCCAGATATGTGGTTGTGATTGGATTTAGTCTTGTGAGAATGGAGCCGCTAATGAAAGGGTTTAGGTTCCCTTCTCTTGTTGGTTGGTTCATTACTAGCCGCCCCCCCCCAGCCCAATTTCCCAGGAAAGTTTTACTTAAAGCTTATAGCTTTCTTTATAGCTCACATTTAGATTTAGGTCTCCCCAAAGGGGAATAGAAAGATATATAATGGGTCAAGTATTGGAAAGAAATGTATCTCTTACACACAAAAGGATTGTTCCTGGAAAGCAAAGATGGATTTTTGCCTTCTTTGTGTTCTCAGCACTTAGCACAGTGTCTGGCACATAGTAGGTGCTTAATACATTAGTCAGCTTATTGACTGACTAAACACACAATATACATAAAAAGCAGTCATTTGACAAAACTTGAAAGAGCTTTCAGTTATTTAACTTATAACTATTGTTACAATCTGCTGGGAGATTGAGATTTAAATCTTGTTAGGACATAAATAAGTTTTCAGGATTGCTGATTGGTCAGTCCTTCAGTCAATAAACTTTTGTTAAACACCTGTTACATGCTAGACAGTACTTTAAGCTCTGGGGATGCAAAGAAAGGCAAAAATACAGTCTCTGTCCTCAAGGAGGGGCAGCTAGGTGGCACAGTGGATAGCATGCTGGGCCTGGAATCAGGAAGCCTCAGATACTTGCTAGTTGTAGGACCCTGTTTGCCTCAGTTTCCTCATCTATAAAATGAAGCGGAGAAGGAAATGATAAACTACTCCAGTATCTTTTCCAAGAAAACTAGTTGGAGTCACCAAGAGTCAGATACAATTGAAATGGCTGAACAATAAGCATCTTCAAAGAACTTACAATCTAATGGTAGAAGACAATATACAACATGAAATTGAAGGGGGAGAAGGGACAAGAAGGTACCAGGCTCTGGAGCATGGTGAAGAAGTCAAGAGGTCTGCAGCTGGGTTGGAAATAAAGAGATGGCTGGCCTGGTCACCCTCCTTAAATGAAGATACCGGGAGGAGCTTTGCCACTTGGAGAGAGCCCTGCTGACCTGTATCTCCCTATGAGTAGTGAGAAGGAACTAAGGAACTAGACTGAGCTGACAAGATTGCCAAGGGTTGTTGTGGCCATTAACAAGAACTGGCCCCAGACTAGGCTAAGTGGACTCGGAGGCTCTTCCTATCTCTACACTGAAGGGACAGCACCTGGGGAAGAAAACCTCTTGAAGGATAACCAAGCTTTGGAAATGAGAGGATGCTCCCCAAATCAGGAAGGGTGAGAACACTGTAGACTTTAGGCCATTCCCTCATTTCAGTTGGTGAAATTTGATTTTAATAGTGTGTGTTCAGGAATTATTGGTGGAAATCGAAAAGTTTATCAGATCTTCTTATCCCCATACCAGTCTAGAATATTTTTTTTCCCTTTCTTTATGTCTATCCCCTCTAAGAAAGGGATTTTGGATTTGAGCTCAATGTCCTATTTGGGCTACCATATAGTCTATATGTATAAACTGTCTAATTTTATAATATATACATATAATAATAGCTAGCATTTATATCTTGCTTTAAAGTTTACAAAACTCTATAGATGTATGTCATTTGATTCTCATAATGCCCCCATGAGGTAGAGTCTATTGTTTTTCCCCAATCTACAGATGAGAAATCCGAGGCTGGGAGATGTTACATGACTTGCTTAGGGGTCATACAGCTAGTAAGTGACTGTGGGGGGATTTGCACTCAGGTCTTTCCTGACTCCAAGTCTAGTGTTCTTACTGTGGCATCTAACTGCCTCCCTGTTCTATCTAGCTCTCTGGCTTTCTCTGTTTCTTTCTCTATATACATACATGCATACACTCACACATGCAACACACACACACACACATAGTCATGCCATGTGCATTGCAACACATGCACACACATGTGACACATGATACACTATATGTACCTATACACACGTGCATATTACATGTGTATATATATTCATATATACATATATATATGGACATGTGTTTAAAATAATGAAGTGTCTTTTCTGTAAAAAGATATTTTACTAGATAGCATCAGGCTAGAAAATCCTTTACTGAGTGGGTTGAATTTGTTCTGTTTGGTTTGCAGATTAGTGAGATGGGAATTAGAAAACTTTGATTTTAATTGTAGAACGCTTTATCAGAAAAAAAACAAAAAACACAACCAAAACAAATAAATAGCAATCCTCAATTAAAAACAGTACAAACATCATTGATCCATCCAATTTCCCAAAGCTGTCTATCAGCCCTGCCAGAAATAACAAAGTAGGCAGATCAGATATCTAACCACAATAATTATAGCATGGTGATGCCCGGTGCTTTGAAGTGGGCTCTGTGGTTGGCATGCTGACGTCATCGGCCAAGGAAGCAATTGGCTGCGTAACTAGCATGTTTCTTGCACACAGTAAATTCTCAGCTCCACTTCTTCACTCTTGACCTTATTGGGAAAGTAGGCCATCAGTCAAAATTATGAAAATGAATCTGACTCTTACAAGTAAAGGGGAAAAAAAAGGAAAGATTACTTCTGCCTCAGAAATACAACTTTGAATATGAGGAATTATTTAGAAAGCTGAATCTGGAGAGTATTGCCGTTATAAAAAGTTGAAGTGTGTGGATGCTGACTCATTGTATTCTGTGGGCTCATCGTGCTCCACGGATAATTCTATTCACTTCAGCCAAATCTGCTTCCTCCGGCTGGCTCCTAGTCAGTTATTAACCGTTATTACTATCATTCTGCATTTCTATAGCACTTTCTGTTTTCAAAATGCTACGTTCTTTACCTTTAGTTGCCTAGGTTGGTGACCAACACGCAAGATCAATTTTGTTCATTTCTTCATATTCCCCACAGTGCTCAGCATGGTGCCAATATATGGGAGGCATTCAGTAAAGAGTTGTGTACTGATCTACAAGCTTAATTCTCTGCCCAGGCATTATACACAAGACTGAATAAAGCTGGGATGGGGAGAGGTGTCCTCCACAATCTTATGTGGGGACCATGATAGGAATAGGAATTTCTCTCTTGTAGTAGATGAGTAGTTCTTTGAATTCCTCCCCCTTCCCCAACAATTGCGCATAAGGTACTGAGAGGTTACTGGTGCTCCTTGGATATTCTAGCTGCAGAGTAGGATATTATCTGGGGAAGGATGCTCTTGTTTCATAGACCTCAATGCCTTACAACTACTTCTCTGAACACTAGGGATTACTTTGGGCCCTTATGGATCATCTAATTGCAAAACTGTTAAAACTGAGATTGAAGAAAGCATTCTCAGGATGTGAAGATGAAGAATAGAATAATTGGGCAGTCCCTCCAAGAGGGCTGTGATGGGAAGAAAATCTATAGAGAAATGGCTGTTGGCAAATGCCTGACCTTCCTTATTTCTGGTTCTTTCTTTTTTCTTTTTTTAAGAGGCAAAGCCAGCCTGGCAATCTGTGGGAGAGAGTGAGTGGGAGGAAGAAAGATTCATGCCTTGCTCTCTGAAAACTTCACCTCCTAGAAGGCTTGTGGCTTACGTCAGCTCTGCCAACACCCCTTTGGGAATGGAGAGGATGTTTGGGGATACTGCATGGGTGGTGGCATTGTTTTCTGTTTGATTACTTTTGCTTATATGTCATTGGAACACAACCCGGAAAACAGAAAGTTAAGAGTAGAGAGAAGTGTAAAACTGTTGATGCAGTGGGAATCTTAGGGGATTCTAAGAATCCAGGTTTAAGGATACCTAATCATGGGTCCGATGGAGCCAAATTAGTCTAGGACCCTCAGGATTATTTTGGGCAAGCTAAATCCTTTGGAGAGGTTCTGGAATTAACCCAGGATCCTGAGCACATTCTGGACCAGAGTCAATATAAAAGCAGATTGCTTGGGAAAAAGTGCAAACCAGATGCTCCCAAAGGCTCATCTGGTCTAAATCCATACCTTTGGGTTAGTATTAATAGTCTTAGGACAGATGACTATGGCTGAGGGGTAGGATGCCTCAAGACTCAGTGTACACCAGACTGATGCACATCAGGTATGTCTCTTTTGGTATTCACTAAAATGAAATTTATTGGATTTTTAATGTTCTCTATAGAACAACAGCACACATTTAGAGTATGATTTTTTAGTTTCCAATGCTCTTTCCTCACAACAACCCTGTGAGGTAGGCAGTACAAATACTATATTATTCTCCTCATTTTATGGATGCATAAATGGATGCTAAGAGATGTTAAATAATTTTTTTTACTTGAAGTTGTATAACTAGTCCCTGACAAAGGCAGGATTTGAACACAGGCCTCTCATTTCAACCCTTCTGCTTTTTTTTTCCCATTAGAGAAGGATGCTCATGAAGGTCAGATATTTTTAGGCTCAGAAGCTATGTGACCCTAGCTTAACTGGGCTGTTGAACCTTTTCAAAATGGACATAATAATAATTAGATAGTCTTAATTTTTAAAAATATTTTGCTGGCACATTGGGTATAGATTAGCTGCAGATATTTAGTTGAACAGTAATAGAAAATTAGGCTCTGAAGATTAGAGTTATGCATCCTTGTTTGGTATGGAAATGGTCTATTGGAAAAAGCATTACCTCCTGGCATCCACAGAATCACACAAGTTAAGAACTAGAAGAAACCACAAGAGTCATCTAGTTTACATTATATCTGAATAAGAATTCTCTCTACCTCTTACCTGATAAATGGATACCCAGTCTCTGCCTTCTAGACTTCCAGTATGAGGTAACCCATTACCTTCTAAGATAGCTCAATTCACCACTGGATCATTCTAATAATCAGGAAAATTTTCCTTACATCAAGACTAAAATTTCTTGTTTGCAAAGTCTACCCGTTATTTCTAGTTCTGCCATTGGGGCCAACCAAGACAAACATAATCTTTCTTTCATATGACGGTCCTTCAAATAACTGATCGAAGCCATTATGCCTGTTTTAAGTATTTCTTCTTGAAATTAACAGTCTCTTCAACTAATTCTCATCTGATATGATCTCAAAGCCCTTTACTATCCTGGCTGTCCTCTTCTGTACATTGTTTAACTTCCTTCCTGAAATGTGGTGCCCATAATGAACAAAATATTCCAGATGCAGAGATATAGTCTGACCAAGGCAAAGTAAAAAGATTGTGTTCATTTCTTCAGTCCTGTCTAACTCTTCGTGACCCCATGGACCATAGCAAGACAGTTCCTTCTTTCCTCCACTAACTCCCAAAGTCTGTCCAAGCTCATGTTCATTGCCTCCATGATACTATCTATCCATCTCATCCTCTGCTGTCTCCTTCTCTTTTTGCCTTAAATCTTTCCTAATATCAGGGTCTTTTCCAGTGAGTCTTGTCTTCTCATTATATGGCCAAAGTATTTAAGTTTCAGTTTCAGTATTTGTCCTTCTAATGAGTAGTCTGAATTAATTTCTTCAAGTATTAACTTGATTTGACTTTGTTGTTTGAAGGACTCTCAAGAGCTTTCTCCCGCACAACAGTTTGAAAATGTTGATTCTGATGTGCTCAACTTTCCTTATAGTCTAGCTCTCACAGTCATACATTACTACTGGAAAAACCAAAGTTTTGACTATACTGGCCTTTGTCAGCAAGGTGATGTCTTCGCTTTTTATTATACTGTCCAGATTTTCCAAAGTTTTCCTTCCGAGTAGCAAGCATTTTGTAATTTCATGGCTGCCGTTGCCATCTGCAGCGATCTTTGAGCCCAAGAATATAAAATCTGCCATAGCTTCCATTTCTTTTCACTCTGATTGCCAAGAAGTGATGGGACCAGTTGCCATGATCTTAGAGTTTTTTTTTTTTTAATATTAAGCTTCAAGTCAGATTTTACACTCTGCTCTTTCACCCTCATCAAAGGGCTTCAAAATTCTTCTTTACTTTCTGCCATTGTAGTGGCATCATCAGCATATCTGAGATTGTGGATATTTTTCCCAGCAACCTTAATTCTGGCTTTTGATTCATCCAGCCTGGAATTTTGCATTATGTACTCTGAATATAAGTTAAATAAATAAGGTGACAATATATAGCCTTGTCATATGCCTTTCCCAGTCTTAAACTTGGGCCGTAACATTCAACCAATTTTGAATAGACCCTGCTGTACTATTTAGTGATCCAGATTTTTCCATCTTTTCCATAAGAAGGACTCAAGAAATTTTGTTAAATACTTTGCTAAAATCTAGGAAAATGATATCTATAGCATTCCCTTTATATTTAAATCTAATAACCTTGTCTGAAGAAGAAATAGGGTTAGTCTGTTATGTACCTATTCTGATGAAGTCATGTGATCACCACTTCCTTTTTCAGATATTCACTAGATGTTGCCTCAATGATACACTCTTGAATTTTGAAAGAAGTCAAACTCACTAGCCTAGATTTTGAAGACCCTATTCTCTTTCCTTTTTGGAAAATTAGCACAACATTTGCCTTTTTCCAGTATGATGCTAACTTTCCCATTCTCCACAGTCTTTCAAAGATCACTGGTTAGCAGTAACATGGGAAACAACTATTTATTAAATACCTATGATGTGCCAAGTGGTTTACAAATATTATCTTACTTGATCCTCATGGCAACCCTGGGAAGTAGGTGCTATTATTATGCTCATTTTATAGTTGAGGAAACTGACACAAACAAAGGTCAAATGACTCATTCAGGGACACATTAATAAGTGTCTGGGCTCAGATTTGAACTCAGGCTTCTTGAGTCCAGGACTAGTGCTCTATCCATTGTGCCACCTACCTGCCTCTATAACATCCATTGGTTCTTTCAGTACTTGGATACAGCTCACGTAAGCCTGGTGAACTCACAAAGGGCTCTAGATGCTTTCCTACTGTCTCCTTACTTACCCTGGGTATTAACACTCCATTAGGCATTTTTGTTCCGTCTTTTCCAACAGTGTGTTTAGCTCCTCTTTGATCTCTTCTTTTCCCCGATGTAGCTAAACCTCCCTCCTCTAACACCCTCCTCAACCAAGCCGTTTTTGTTACTCTTAGCTTTTCTCAAAAACCTCAGCTCATTCTGGGCTTTAGTGCTTTTGACATTATACTTATAGCTCTATGCCATGATTTTTTATTTTTTTTTGTCCATTACCTATTCTTGCTTTCACCTTCTGTATGTCTTTTAAAAATTTAGCATTTCTTCTTCTTCTTCTTCTTCTCCTCCCCCTCCTCCTCCTCCCCCTCCCCCTCCTCCTCCTCCTCCTCCTCCCCCTCCTCCTCCTCCCCTTCCTCCTCCTTCTCCTCCTCCTCCTCCTCCTCCTCCTCCTCCTCATCATCATCATCCTTCTCCTTCTCCTTCTCCTCCTCCTTCTCCTCCTCTTCCTATTCCCCCTCCCATTCCTCCTTCTCCTCCTCCTCTTTCTCTCCTTTCTTCTTTTCCTTCTTCTCCTCTGCTTCCTATTCCTCTTTCTTCTCTTCTTCCTCCTTCAAAGTCATTCTCCTCCATCCTCTATACCCAGGTCAGGATTCCCTTCTACCTTTTCAGATCTATCTGTTTTGCTTTCATATTGATGCCCTTCTGCCATTTTAATAGGAATACTTCCTACTTGCCCAAAACATGGAGAATGGAGGGCTGTTCCTTGATCTCATTATCTTTTCTTCTTGGACAAGTCTAAATTTTGGTGCTGGACACTATAGAAATACAAACACTGTGCACTCTGCATAGGTCATTGAAAATTTCTCTCTATTTTCTATAGTTGTTGCAAGTAGGATCCTTTATAATTTGGGGTAGTGGCTCCCCTGGAGATCTTACACACCTTTGGGCATCCCTTCTCTGAGGACAGGTGATTGGAGAGATCTCAGCTAGTACAAGCAGATAATTAACTCTATGTCAGATGAGGAATACGGCCGAATTGTCACTCAACTCTACCAAGCCTAGAGTAAACTATGTTTCTGAAAATAGCTCCAGAGTGGCATAAGGAGTGGTATGCTGGTAAATATTTAATAATTGGCTCTCAAAAAACAGCTATGCATGACACACTTTGAAATTTAATCTGCCTTATTAAGATTTTCTCCATCACTTTCTTAGGTCTAGATAATCAACAAAATAAATTAAGCGCCCATTTTTAGCTTCTGCTGATTTCCAAGATGAATAGGCTCACACTGATAATTTGGCAGTCAGTTCTCATGAACTGTGAAGAAGTTGGCTCTAGAAGTATGGAATAGTAGGATATGTAGGAGGCAGTATGACACAGTGGAAAATATACCTGTCAGATTGCTCTTTCTCTGTCTACTTTTCTGGACCACCCTCTAGCTCTTGCCCACTAACTGTGAGTGTCCCTTAGGAGTCTGTATTGGTCCTTTTCCTCTTTTTCCTATATACCAGAACTTCTTTATTTTGGGTCTATGGACCCCAAAAGGATTTGTGCAAAGATTTCAAGGGGCTCTATGAGTTTGGTTGTTTTAATTGACCTTTGGATTCTTTGTAATCTTATGTATTTAAGAACATTATTCTGAGAAAGAGTACATAGAATTCGTTAAGCTTCAAGAGGGGTCCACAACACAAATCTCTGCTCTGTACTCTCTCCCTTGGTGATCTTATCATATCCCATGGATTTAATTACTATCTTTTTGCAGATGATTCTCAGATCTATTTATGCCTTACCTTTGCCTTACTCTCTCTCTCTACTCTCCCAGATTTGCATTTCCAACTACCTCTTGGACATTCTGAACTGGTTGTCCTGTAGACACCTTAAACTCAAAATGTGCAGAACAGGACTCATTATCTTCCCGCCTCCCCCCCTCCCGCAAACAAACAAACAAACAAACCTTCCTTTTGATTTTTTCTCTTACTATGAAGAACACAACCATGCTCCCTATCACTCAGCCTTACAATTTTGGTGTCTGTCATTGATTCTACACTCTACACATATGCAATCTGTTGCCAAGTCTTGTTTCTGTTTACAAGATCTCTTGTAGAGGTATCCTCTCCATTTATAATGACCATCCATGGCACAACCCCTCACACCTGCAAAATTGAAATAGTTTTCTTGTTTATTTTTCTGCCTCAAGTCTTTTCCCACTTCAGTGCATCCTTCACTAAGCTGCCAAAATGATCTTAAAGCCCAGGTCTAGCCATGTCACCTTCCTAATCAGTAAACTCCAGTGGCTTCCTATCACCTCCAGGGTTAAATATAGAATTCTCTGGTATTCAAAGCCCTTCATATGATAGCCCCACTCTCTCTGCCCTATTTTTCCAGTCTTCTTGCATCTTACAATTTGCAATTACTATTTGATCCAATGATGCCAGCCTCCTTGCCATTCTTTGTATATGACATTCCATCTTTCAGTGCTGGGCATTTTACTGGCTGTCCCCCTTACCTGCAATGCTCTCCTTCTCTAGTTCTGTCTTCTAGATTCCCTGGCTTTCTTTAAGTTCCAGCCAGAATCCCACCTTCTACAAGAAGCCTTTCTCAATCCCTCTTTTAATTCTAGTGCCTTCCCTGCATTGATTATTTCCTATTTGTCCAGTATGTATCTTGTGAGTACAAAGTTGCTTGTATATTGTCTACTCCATTAGTTTGTGAGTTTCTCAAGGTCAGGGAATATCTTTTGCCTTTCTTTCTATTCTCAATGCTTAACTCAGTGTCTGACACATTGTAGATGGTTAACAAAATACCTACTTTATCAGTAGGTTCTTTGCCCATTATTCTCCATTTACCAGATTTGTGCCTTTCTCCTGGCTATCCCCCATGCTTGGAATGCTCTCCTTCTTTGCCTCTGCATCTTGTCTTTCTCTAAGACTCAAATTTTGTCTCCTGCATTATGCCTTTCCCAGTCCCTTTTTCCCAACCCCCATCCATTAGTCATGCCTTCCCTCCAAGATTACCTCCCATTTACACTATGTGTATATTACATCTGTCATAGTTCTTTGCATGTTGTCTCCTCTATTAGAATGTGAGCTCCGGGGTACAATTTATACCGATTCATATCCATTTGTTTTTGTCTTTCTTTGCTTCCTAGACCTTAGCATAATGCCTGGTACATAATAAGAACTTATAAAATTTTGTTGAATGATTGACTAGTGAATCTGGATCTAGAATTCCAATCCTGAGTTCAAAGCCTGTGGCCAAAATGACTTCTGTTACCTTGGATAAGTCACTAAACATCCCTAGACTTCACTTTCCTCATCTATAAAATGAGAGAGTTGGGCTACATGGCCTCTCATGCTCCAATGAGACTTGTACCAGGCCTTACCTGATGAAGTAGTCCTACTTCTCTCCCCAAAGCAGAAATCCCTTCTATAATGTTCCTGATGGTTGGTCATCCAATCTCTGCCAGGCAGTCAATCAGACAATAAATACATATTATGTGCTTGCTATATGCCTAAACCCTGGGGATACAAATAAGAAAAAAGAAAGACAGTCCCTGTCCTTAAAGAGTTTATAATCTAATGGGGGAACACATTATAAACATATATAAGGTTGAAAGGAAGTGAAGGAGGCATCCAATGTGGGGGTGTGCTGGAAAAGTTTGAAAAGTCCCAGAGTAATGCAACCAGATGAGAGACGATTTGGATAGCCTGCTTGAACACTTAAAGTAATGGAAACCTCACTACTTCATAAGATGCCTTGTTTCATTGTTGAAAAGTTCTAATTGTCGAGTTCTTTCCATATTTCGAATTGAAATATGTCTTCTTATAACTTCTACCTATTCATCTTGATTGTCACAGTAGTACAGAATAAATCTAATTTTTCTTCCACATTCCAGTTCCTTAGATATTGAAGACATCTATCATGTTTCCCATAAATCTTTACTTCTTTTTGATTAAACATCATCCATTCTTCTGAAATCATTCTCAATATGACATGCTTTTGATTTGCCTCAATGATATTTTGTCTAATATGCAAATATGACGAACATGTCTTCTATGGTTTTATCTGAGTCATTGGTAAAAATATTGAATAGAAAATTATCAAAGACAGACTCTTGGATGCATGACATATTCCTTCTACACCCTCCTCCCACTTAATAGTATTGTATTTTTTCCAATTACATGCAAAGATAGTTTCCAGAATTCATTTTTACAAGATTTTGAGTTCCAAATTTTTCTCCCTCCCTCCCTCCCCCCCCAAACAGCATGAATCTGATATAGGCTATACATGTACAATCATATTAAACATATTTACACATTAGTAATGTTGTGAAAGAAGAATCAGAACAAAAAGGAAAAACCACAAGAAAAAAAAAAACACACACACATAAAAAAGAAAAAGGTGTATGCTTTGATCTGTATTCAGATTCCATAGTTCTTTCTGTGCATGTGGAGAACATTTTCCATCATGAATACCTTGGAATTGTCTTAGATCATTGCATTGTTGAGAAGAGCTGATTCTGTCAAAGTTGGTCATTGTGTAACGTTGCTGTTAGTATGTACAATGCTCTCCTGGTTCTGCTCACTTTACTCAGCATCAGTTAGCGTCTTTCCAGGTTTTTCTGAAATCTGCCTGCTCATCATTTCATAAGGAACAATAGTATTCCATTACATTCATATGCCACAACTTGTTCAGCCATTCCCTAATCGAAGGGCATCCCCTCAATTTCCAATCCTTGGCCACCACAAAAAGAGCTGCAGTATTTTTGTTTATGTGTGTCCTTTTCCCTTTTCTATTGTCTCTTTGGGATATAGCTCTAGAAGTGGGATTGCTGGATCAAAGTATATGCATAGTTTTGTAGCTGTTTGGGCGCTGTCCCAAATTGCTCTCCAGAATGGTTGGATCAGTTCACAAGTCCACCAACGATGCATTAGTGTTCCTATATCCCCCACATCTTCTCCAACACTTATCATTTCCCTTTTTTTGTCATATTAACCAATCAGATAGATGTGAGGTGGTACCTCAGAGTTGTTTTAATTTGCATTTCTCAAATCAATAGTGATTTAGAGCATTTTTTCGTATGACTATAGATAGCTTTAATGTTTCCATCTGAAAACTGCTCATTCATATCCTTTGACCATTTATTAATTGGGGAATGACTTTCATTTTTCAAATTTGACTCAGTTATCTATATATTTTAGAAATGAGGCCTTTATCACCCTAGCTGTACAAACCGTTTCCCAGCTTACTACTTCCCTTCTAATTTTGGTTGCATTGGCTTTGTTTGTGCAAAACCTTTTTAATTTAATATAATCAAAATTATCCATTTTGCATTTCATAATGTCCTCTATCTGTTGTTTGGTCATAAATTCTTCCTTTCTCCATAGACAGGCAAGCTATTCCTTGGTCTCCTAATTTGCTTATAATATCATCCCTTATGTCTAAATCATGTACCCATTTTGACCTTATCTTGGTATATGGTGTGATCTATGCCTAGCTTCTTCCATATTATTTTCCACTTTTCCCAGCAGTTTTTGTCAAATAGCGAATTTTTATCCCAGAAGCTAAAGTCTTTGGATTTATCAAATAGTAGATTACTGTAGTCATTGGCTACCGTGTCTTGTGTACCTAACCTATTCTACTGATATGCCACTCTATTTCTTAGCCAGTACCAGATAGTTTTGATGACTGCTGCTTTGTAATACAGTTTTAGATCTGGTAGGGCTTGCAGTTCTTTTTATTAATTCCTTTTATATTCTTGACCTTTTGTTCTTCCAGATGAATTTTGTTATTATTTTTTCCTAGCTCTTTAAAATAATTTTTGGTAGTTTGGTTGGCACAGAATTGAATGGGTAAATTAATTTAGGTAGAATTGTCAATTTTATTATATTAGCTTGGCCTACCCACAAGCAACTATATTTTTCAAATTATTTAAATCCGACTGTTTTAAATCTATTAAATTTATTAAAACTATTTAAATCTGACCCAGTTCCTGAGTTTGTCTTGGCAGGGTAGACTCTCAAATATTTTATATTTTCTACAGTTATTTTAAATGGAACTCCTCTTTATATCTCTTGATACTGGGCTTTGTTAGTAATATATAGAAATGCTGAACATTTATGTGGGTTTATTTTATATCCTGCAACTTTGCTAAAGTTGTTAATTATTTCAAGTAGTTTTTTAGTTTATTCTCTAAGTATGCCACCATATCATCTGCAAAGAATGATAGCTTTGTTTCTTCACTGCCAATTCTAATTCCTTCAATTTCTTTTTCTTCTCTTATTGCTAAAACTTGCATTTCTAGCACAATATTGAATAACAGCGATGATAATGGACATCCCTATTTCACCCCTGATCATATTGGGAATGCTTCTAGCTTATCTCTATTACATATAATGCTTGCTGATGGTTTTAGATAGATGTTATTTATCATTTTAAGGAAAATTCCATTTATTCCTATGCTCTCTAGTGTTTTTAATAGGAATGGGTGCTATGTTTTGTTAAAAGCTTTTTCTGCATCTATTGAGATAGTCATATAATTTCTGTTAATTTTGTTATTGATATGGTCAATTACACTGATAGTTTGCCAAATATTGAACCAGTCCTACATTCCTGGCGTAAGTCCCACCTGGTCATAATACATTATCCTCATGATAAGTTGCTATAATCTCTTTGCTAATATTTTATTTAATTTTTTGCATCAATATCCATTAGGGATATTGGCCTACAATTTTCTTTCTCTGTTTTGACTCTTCCTGGTTTAGGTATCAGCACCATATCTGTATCATAAAAAGAATTTGGTAGGACTCTTTTACCTGTTTTTCCAAATAGTTTATATAATTTTGAAATGAATTGTTCTTTAAATTTTTGGCAGAATTCACTTGTAAATTCATCTGGCCTTGATGACTTTTTCTTTAGGAGTTCATTGATGGCTTGTTCAATTTCTTTTTCTGAAATGAGGTTATTTAAGTGTTTTATTTCCTCTTCTGTTTATCTGGGTGTTTCCACAATCTGGCTAGCAGCTTTTATGGGGGTGTAAGATCCACCCACAGCCAGCACCCAGAAAGCTGCCAGCATCCAGAAAGCCCAGGTTCTTTTGATCTGCCTTAATAAAGAGAACAAGGCGAAGGGGTTGGCAAGATTACTTTAATTCAGCGCACAAATATCATTCACTTAGTTCAGGGGAAAAAGCCAGCACCTTGAACTTCAGAGCAAAATATAAGCAAATTACAAACATCAACAGACAGACCTTGTCTGATTCAAATCCCAATACATAGTTACCAGAGTTCAACAAAGTCTCAGCATCCGGGTTTACAAGCTGGAGGGCTCCTTAACTACAGCTGCCTGGAGTCTTGTCATTAACACCATCTCGAGAGCCCTTAAACAAATTACAAACAGACAGACCCAATACAATTCATAATTACCAACATATGGGTTTCAAAGCTGGGGGGCAGTTTGCAGCTTACCCAGAGTCTCCACACTCCTTCCATGAGTGTGCCCCAAAAATAAAATGCCAAGCTCTCCCCAGTTATATTCAGTTTGGAGCCCTGAAGGCTTTGACCTCACCCAGGCTGGGTCTGGGAAAGTTCTCCATCCCCAGGATCACGTCATATACAAATCAATGACTCCTACTTGTCTCAGTGCTGAGAAATACTCATAATAATGTTAATGTTACATCTAATAGGGGTTTGGGCCTGGGGCTTAGCACTTAGTAAGATTCAATGAAATAGCTGGATCACTCAAAGCAAACAAAAGCCAAACTCTTCCAGGGCACTTGTTGAACTAAGTGCTAAGGAGCCCATTTTGCTTCCCAACACACTGGGCAATTTATATTTTTGTAAATATTCATCCATTTCACTTAGATTGTCAGATATATTGGCATATAGTTGGGCAAAATAGCTCCTAATTATTTTTTAATTTCCTCTTCATTGGTGGTGAATTCATCTTTTTCATTTTTGATACTGGTAATTTGGCTTTATTCTTTGTTTTTTTTAAATCAAATTAACCAAAGGTTTATCTAGTTTACTGTTTTTTTCATAAAACCAGCTCTTAGTTTTATTTATTAGTTCAATAGTTTTCTTAATTTCAATTTTATTAATCTCTCCTTTCATTTTTAGAATTTCTAATTTGGTATTTAATTGGGGCTTTTAAATTTGTTCTTTTTCTAACATTTTTAGTTGCACAGCCAATTCCCCTTTTCTCTGTTTTATTCATGTAAGCATTTAGAGATATGAAATTTCCCTTAAGAACTGCTTTGGCTGCATCCTGTAAGTTTTAGTGTGTTGTCTCATTATTGTCATTCACTTTGATGAAGTTATTGATTGTTTCTATGATTTGTTGTTTGACCCACTCATTCTTTAGGATTAGATTATTTAGTTTCCAATTAATTTTTTGTCTATCTTGCCATTACATATTTTTACATACCTACATTACATACATAATTTTTATTGCATCATGATCTGAAAAGAATTCATTTAATATTCCTGCCTTTCTGTCTTGGATTGTGAGATTTTTATGCCCTGGTATATGGTCAATTTTTGTGTAGGTGCCATGTACCACTGAGGAGAATGTATATTCCTTTCTATCCTCATTCAGTTTTCTCCAGAGGTCTACCATATCTAACTTTTCTAAAATGTAAGATATATGCCTAGAGACGTTGGAGAGTCATAGAAAATGGACAAGATTTTAATTTAGAGCATATAGTAGGCACTGAATAAATACTTTTTTAACGATTGCTTGATCTTGGCTTTGTCACTTACTACTGCTATCCTGATCATTATTGTGGGGTGTGGTTCAGCCAGTTATGAATCTATTTAACCATATGATCATCTAACCCATATTTCTTAACCATGTCCAGAAGGATATCATGAAAGACTTTCTTCCTGTTGGTTTAAGAAAGGTACCACCAAGACCACCAGAGCAACACATCCAACGGAGATGCCATGGGACCAATAATACCACTAGACCAGCTAAGGCTGTGTGACCAGCTGTCACCATGAGACCAGCAGGGACTTGCTGATTTCAGAAGAGCAATTTAACTGTCAGCCTAGAGGAAGCAGAAGACATTATTGGTCCAGTAGCACTAGAGATGTATAAGCTTCCACTCATAGATTTCGTTTTGCTTTCATAGACATGTATAATATCTATGTATGCTCACTCTCCCCATGTGTATGTATATATATGTATGTATATATGTGTATACACATAAACATATATACATATATTTGTGGAAGAGCATGCTATAGTTTTATGAGGGGAGAATGTTCAGGGATATCTTAGTAAATGTTTAACAACCAGTTCTCCAAAAACTAATGAGACACTTTTAAATTTAATTAGCATGATTAACATTTTCTTCATTACTTTCTTAAGTTTAGACAATCAACAAAACAATAAATCAAATCCTGATTTGTAGTGGTTTACTGATTCCTGAGGTGTAAATTTTTACACTAAAAATTTAACAATCAGCCCTTACGTGCTGGTTCCAGTAGACTCCTAGGAATATTTAAATGCAAATTTTCTTGCCATGCTATTTCATTAAATGGTTTTGCTTTGAACCAATAGTGTCCTTTGGCTTACTAGAGTAAGAAGAAACATATCAGAGAGAGCTTGCAAGCTGTCGTTTTGAATGAATGTGGTCCCATAGAGTGCTTTGAAACTCAGTTAGCTATTTTGGAGGGTCCTATATGTAGTGACTTTTAAAAAGTTTCAAGAGACATAGTTTCTGGATAATTTGATCATTTTATCAATAATGCCAACAGGTTATTAATAAAAAGATGGTCATTTGGCTGTCTCTCTTAGACCAAAGACCTCTAATAGTGGTGGGGTCACAGTTTATATACCCTGCAAAGAGTAGATGTTCCTGAGGAATGGAAATCAACTCGGAATAGTTAACACAATGGGAGGTGTGGGCTATATTAAAATGAAGGTCTTGGGATAGATATGTGACTTAGGTCACACAAATCTTAGTCAAAGACTCATCAAATTCCATGTCTCTTTGTCTTGATAAGTAGGGAGAATCAACCTTTCTCCACCCCTGTCAGAGTAAACACAATGAGTAGGAATATACCTATTACCCCAAACTTAGAATTTCTTATACTGTCTGATTAGATCTTGGCCTGGGTAAATGTTTAAGAGAGATTTCCCACATGATTTCTGGATGAGGAAGTAGAAAAGGGGAAAAACTTTGGTCGTAATAAAAAAATTAATTATTAAATATAAAAGAAATATTAATTTCTCACATGAGAGGAGAGTACCCCATGTACTACATTTGTTTCATTCAAACCAACAGCTTATCCTAGCTGTAGTAATATTGATCCTTACTAATTTTCTTTAGGTTTGAAGAAATAAGCTTCCCATAGTCTGTTCTTATCTTACTATTTTAGGAGATCAACTTCCTGTCAAAAGAAAGGGAGGTAGAAAGCTACAGAATCACAATATGGTAACTGACAAGAATGTTGTTGTTTTTTAGATTGCTTTTTTTAGATTTCCCAGTTGAGTAACTTTGGTGAAGAATGGCTCATTTTTCTTTTATTTATGATTTTTGAGTCAACTTTGGCACTATCTGATTTTATGAAATATGTATTCCTGTATGAATAAAATTTCTATAAATCAAATCATATTTAAAGGAGAGTTCACTTTTGAAAATCAATGTAACTGGTAAAGTGAAGAATTCCTTAGTAAACAACCTAGCTCTGACTCCTATGCACATTCCATATTTAAGGGTTGGTGAAAATTTGAAAATCAAGTTTTCTTGCATGAAAACACAATTGTATTTCTCATCTATCTATTTATCTGTCATCTATCCATCTATGTATCTATGTATCTATCTAATCCATATATCTATCTATCTAATCCATCTATCCGTCTGTCTGTCTATCTATCCATCCATCCATCCAATCTATCTATCTATCTATCTATCTATCTATCTATCTATCTATCTATCTATCTATCTATCTATCTATCTATCTATCTATCTATCTATCCATCCATCCATCCATCCATCCATCCATCCATCCATCCATCTATCTATCTATCTATCTATCTATCTATCTATCTATCTATCTATCTATCTATCTGTCTATGTATCATACATTAATTACTAATCATCAAAGCACAATATATTATACAACACTAAAATGACATTGACCATAACTGAAATTTTATTGATTAATCTAAACTTTATTGTTATGTGTGTATGTGTGTGTATTTTTTTTTTTTTCACCAAAAAGGGTGAGTAGCAAGCTTAAGGTATTGTTCTTACAGCCATCACACTGGGTAAATTCCACAATGAGTGCTCTTGGGTTGCCAGCAGCAGCTTAAAAAAGAGAAAACAGGAACCAACCTCCTTCCCTTTCCCTGCCCCCTGTTCCAAGCTAGTATCGCCATCTTCTCTCACTTTCATGATGAAAGACTGCTTCCCTTCTCTTGATTCCTCCTGCTCTATTCTATTTCCTTCGTTTCTGACATACCTCATCCTAGTTTCACTAAACAGGTTTTCCTGAGAGGGCCTTCAAAACACTTCAGTTAATGGACACAGGAACGGCAGGATGCTTGCTCACTGACTTGCTTTACTCCTGAACTTGACCAGGCACATCCTCCAGGGAACCAGATTCAATACTCTGGAGGACTGAGATGCAGGAAGGACAATTAATGCCTGGTTGATTTCACTTCCTTTTTTCAACTACTGTAGCAGATATTGTCTGTATCACTCATAGAGTAATTAAACTGTGCCATCCCTTGTCATTAATCTTTTCCCTGGATGTGTTTGAATCCTGCACTGGTCACCTTGGACAAGTCCTCATTTGTAGTATGAGGATAATAATAACGCTTACATTAGAGGGTTATTGTGAGGATCAAATTAGATAGTATATGTAAAGGACTTTGCAAACCTTAAAGTGTTATATAAATATTAGCCATTATTATTGTTGTTGATACCTTAACTAGAGAGCAAATGGGGAGGAGGGAACATATATTATACCTGAGCCTAGGTAAAACATACCTAGATGTCCTATACATAGCCAGGACCTGATAGATTTCTGTATAATTATTTACTATTGATGCTGCATAAAGCTTATTTGTACATATTTGTTTTCTGTCTCTCCCACTAAATTATGAGGTCCTTGAGGGCAGAGACTGTCTTTTACCTCTTTTTTTTTTTTTCTCACCAGGGCTTAGGACAGTGCCTAGCACACAGTAGGCACTTAATAAATGTTAATAAATGGTGCACTGTTATTGATCGACTCACTGATTGCTGATAATAATAAACATTTGTTTAGTCATAATCTTAATAGCCATAATAAAAAAAATGAACCACAATTAAAAAAAAAAAAAGACCAAGAGAGCATACATAATCAAGCTCTCCTCTCTCCATAGAACCCTTTATTTGTAAATAGGAATTTAAGGATTAAAAAGCCTTTCTTCCAGAAGTGGGGAGGCAAACATCATCATCACCATTTTACAGATGAGGGAACTGAAGTTAGGAGATGTTAAAGGGCTTTCCCAGAGTCACAAAGTTGGTCAATGTCAGAGCCCAGGCTCTGAGTTCAAATACTTCTGATTCCAAGTTATGTGCTCTTTCTACTTGACCCTTTTGGTTTATAATAAAGGCCAGGATACACTATGAGGTCCAGAAATACTCTCTAAATCAATAAAGTTTAGATTTTGTTCAATGTTATTTTAATGTTATATAAAATATTGTACTTTGATGATTAGTAATCTATGTATGACAGATATGGGTCATTCCATTAATCGGTACCACATCATTTCTCACCATTCTGGTTTGTTTGCTTTTTTCCTCCTCAATTTTCCTCTGTTCCCTTCCCTTTTCATCCTATTCCTTATCCCCAGCCATTTATCCCCTCTGGGCTACCCAACCCATTCACTCTCACAAGTTTGATCCTCTGGGGGAAACTAACCCAAGTTCAAAGTACTTTGCGGGTTTTCTCTCCTAAAATTGTAGTTCATTAGTATTCACTATTATATTTACTTTTTTACTGTAGTTCCAGAGAATACACGATTAGCTTAAAGCAAATGATTAGCTCAAAGCAAAGTCATTTATTGAAATGTCATAGTAAGAACAGTAACAACAAGGCATCTCCTACATAAATCTGGGGCACCCTCTCCCATAAACATAGATCATATCAATGGTAGAGGTAGACATGGAGTTCACAAGTAGAAATTCACATGTGGGTAGCAAGGTGGTGCAGTGGACTGGAGCGCTGCTCCTGGAATCAGGAAAACCTGAGTTCAAATCTGACCTTAGAGATAGCTGGGCACATCACTTAACCTATGGTTGCCTCAGTTTCCTCATCTGTAAAATACAGATAATAATAGCACCTACCTCCCAGGGTTGTTATGAGGATCAAATGAGAATAACTGCAATGCTCTCAGCACAGTGCTCGGTATATAATAAGTGTTAGTTATTATCATTATTATGCAGAGGGAACATGTAGGGTCACCAGCGTTTGCACCAGCGTTTGCAAGCCTGCTCTCCCATGTCTTCCATACCGTCTTTGATCTGCCCCTTGCACTGTCTTTGCTAGGTTCTTTGCTTGGCTGTGCCTCCTGGACCTGCCCTCAGGCTGGGCATGTGGCTCAGGAGCTTAGCTGTGATCTCTACTGTCTTCAGCTTTGGGTTCATCTGACATCCTGGCCTTGGGTACTATGTACTTTAGCTATCATAGACTGGAGTTTATGGCCAAGGATCAGCAGTGGAATCAGCTCTGGGGCTTGCTGTCTCTGGAGAACAAACCCAACTCTAGACACTAGATTTTTGACTTCTCTGTTGGACATGACAATTCCCCAGTTGGACTCTTCCATGTGCTTCTGCTATCAGGTGCCATTACTAGTGGAGATAGGGTGAGAGGGAACGAGGGAACGAGGGAACAGAGAAAGAAATCCTCTCCATTCCTTTGCTGCATTTTGCCAGAAGTTCTCTTAAGAGCTGGCTGTCTTAAATCTATCTGCAGGGAAATAGCCTGGGCAATCTCTACATTTAAACTCTCAGTTCTTCCCTTTCACTTGAATTAGTGAGTGAGAAGAGAAAATGGTATAGGGACAGGTACAGTCTTTACAAATCCTCACCTAGTTTCCTGTCCCTTTTGTATGCAAGCACGCCAAGCAAATATGCCCTAAAAGAGGAACGTCCTTTCTTCTTGTTCATTGTCTATGTTACTTTCCCCTTGCATGTTATAATATTTTCATTTGGATTGGGGGGAGTGGGACTTGATTGATTAGGGGTTCCTCGATCACCTCCTTGTTATACTAGTATAGCTTTAGATAAGTTTAATACACTAACAGAATAATTCAATTAATGATACAATCAATAATTCAATTATTTCTCCCCCTTTCCCATCCCCCCCAATTATTCCCAATCCTTTCATACCAACAGGTAACACCATGATTATTTGTAAGGGCTTCAGGAGCTGATGGAAAGTGACAATGCCCTGGGCTAGATTTTCTTTATTTTTTGTTTCATTTGTCCACAGTTTGATTCCTTTTGAGGCCTAAAATCATTTACATACAGTTTAATCACTCTCCTAGTTGATAACCTCCACATCTCATTTACATGAAGGCTCCTGGGATGAGGCTTGTGCTATGCAGGAAGGATCTAATTAGGTGCACTCCATAGAGAGGCGTGCATCACTGCTGGTGCCTCTCAGTAGTAGAAAGGTCACATCACCTTCACACCAAAGCCACCCCTTCCAACTCCCAATGCTTGAACTCATTAGGTCCTGCCTGGAGGGCTAGACTTTCTTTCCCAAAAGAATTTCAGGTTAGGTTCTCTGCTTACTCCAAAAAAAGAAAAGAATTTAAATTTAAAAAATGAAATAGTTTATAACCTTGACCCCTGGGAAATTAAATTTCTATGTTCTGTATTGCCTTAATTCAAATGAATGTTGCTTAAGTCTATCTCTTGTTTTCCAGAATTCTGGGGACTTAAAACCATGCCTGAGAAAGATATTTCATACTTCTCTGAAATGCCCTGTAGGACTTCTCTCTTTGTGTCTTAGGGAGTTCTCCTACTTTGTTTCCTGCTTTCTTTCCTCTTTGCCTTATTTTCTAATAAAGTCTATAAAGCTTCAGGGACTACATTAGTCTCATGGGTTTTTAGAGCTTTTTCCTTTAAGGGGCAAGAAGGCAAAGGTCAGAGGATGAGCTCATTCTTGACAGTTTTTTACTTCCCATACATAGCGTCCTAGCCTGAAATCTCTTCTGTAAAGTCAAGAGCAAATTGCAGCCAGAAAAATCAGGCCTTGGAAAACAATGGATTTAATCAAGACATTAATATTCAATTTTTTTTAAAAGAGTAGTAGATTTGGGAGGGAGAATATAATTGGAGTGATATAAAAAAAATCTCATCAAAGTATTT
Source organism: Phalanger gymnotis (assembly GCA_028646595.1). Taxonomy (NCBI): domain Eukaryota; kingdom Metazoa; phylum Chordata; class Mammalia; order Diprotodontia; family Phalangeridae; genus Phalanger; species Phalanger gymnotis. Next base: position 285,100,869 of record CM053625.1, on the reverse strand, counting down.
TCTTATGGAAAGTAAACAAATCGAGGAGAATTTGTTTGGCTTGACTGAATATTTGTTACAAGGGATTTGTTTTTCTTTCTTATTCAATGCAGAGTGAGGTTGGAAAGAGAAAGTAGTTATCTGTTACTGAAAAAAAATTAAAATAAATAAAAAATAAATCCATATGATTAAGGTTGTTATGGGTGAAATATCTACTCTCTGAGTTCACGTGGTAGGTAGGTAGCTGCTACCAAATATATATATTTGCCACAATGCACAAATGATGGAAGCAAAAATCTAGGTTTTATTAGTGTGCTCAAGCATAGATTCAAGCCTCAGAGAAAACCTGTACAATTGTGAGGATTCTGATGAGGCTTCTTATGTGCAAAATTACATCAGAGTGACAGAGAAATAATTCATTTACATATTGTAATCTTGTGCTTTTTTCTTAGGCCATAAAAGTGAAGGAGAAGATAGATGCATAATCCCATGCTTGCTTTAATATCATAAAGGTTGAATAAATTTAGTTAAAAAGAGCTATGATCTCATCCATCCCCAGGAGAAGCAAATTTATAGGTAATCTAAGTGAGGTTACAGCTTAAACAACATTTAGTTGTTTAGTCACTTCAGTCATTTTTGACTCTTTGTGATTCCATCTGGAGTTTTCTTGGCAAAGATACTGGAATGATTTGCCATTTCCTTCTTCAACTCATTTTACAGAGTTTACTGAGGCAAACAGGGTTAGGTCCCATAACTAATAAGCGTTTGAGGCTGGATTTGAACTCACAAAGAGGAGTCTAACCACTGTACCACCTAGCTGTCCCAAACCACATTTAGAGGATTCACAAATAGATTGGTTGAGGAAGAGGATTTACTTACTTACATGTTTCCGAGGAGTCAGGGATAGTAGAGATTCCTCTGTCCGCTTCTTAATCCAAGACTCTTTCTTTTTTTTTTTAAATTTATTTTTAATATGTTTGGTTTTCAGCATTGATTTTCACAGGCATTTGAATTACAAATTTTCTCCCCATTTCCTCCCCCCCCCCACTCCAAGATTGTGTACACTCTGGTTGCCCTGTTCCCCAGTCTGCCCTCCCCTC
>CM053625.1:285032070-285099290 GCA_028646595.1 Phalanger gymnotis | reverse complement strand
CTGGGCTGGAGCCCTGCTTCCCTCTGCCACTTTGTGGGTTCTGCAGCTCTAGAATTGGTTCAGAGCCATTTTTTTATAGCTTTTTGGAGGGACTTGGTGGAGAGTTCACGCCAGTCACTGCTTCCCAGCCGCCATCTTGGCTCTGCCCCTCAATCCAAGACTCTTAAATAAACTTTTACATCCATGGGACAGGTTTTGGTCAGGTGAGGTTAATATTAAGCAAAAGTCACAGGAGGAATAAAAGGAAATAAAAAAATTCCCATAATAGTATTTACACAAGAGCTACATAGACATGGTCTACTTTGATTTCTATTATGAGAGATAACCTGGCATAGAGGAAAGAGGTCTGAATGTGGAGTCAGGAAGGCCTGGATTCAAATCCTTCTTCTCACACTTATGGTAACTATGTCATTTAAGTTTTCTGAGCCTCAAGCAACTCCCTAAGACTCTAAATTATAGGTTGCCCAATCCATATTGGTAGGGGTGAGTGAGTTCCCTTATGAAGGTTCTAGGGAAATCAGAGGTCTTCAACATTTGGACCTCTGGAAGGATGATGGTACGTTTTGCGCAGGGAGATCCTAAGAAAATAGAGGCATCAGTCCCTCTCTCTGGGGAGATGGGACAAGTAAACATGTGAAAAAGCAATGAAAATGTTTTGCGAATTTCCCTGTGAAAGTGTTACAAGATACTATATAAACAAGTTAATGGGAATAAAGTGTAAACCTTGTACAAATATGCTGAGAATATACTGAGTAGTAGAGGGATTGGAACTGGGGGAGGTTCTCTGATGGGTTTCAAATCCTGCCCTGATGCCTTGACCTGTGTGACCTTGGCCAAATCACTTCAACCTCCTTAGTCTTCAATTTTCTCCCCTAGGTTTGGTCTCTGATTGTCCTTTCAGACTTAGATCTGTGAATCTATGACCTGTGAACTCAGTTAATATAAGAGTTTGGAAGGGGCAGGGTTGGGGGTAGGAGAGAGTAAGGAAGGGGTCAGGAAGAGGGAGGTCAATTATACTGCGAGTGAAGACAATGAAAAGAAATTATTTGGGTCATTCATGCTAAATATGTTGATCCCTCCTTCCATTACTATCCATTTTCAAGTTAAAACACACACACAAACACACAAATCATCTCTCTTGACTCATTACATAACTTTGCTGATTCATGGCAATGCAGCTGTGTTGTAAAAGTTGACCTGGCCAGAAATGGACCCTTTCCTCTGAAAGGAAATAGAGCACTGTGGTCTCTATGGGATATGACCACATAGAGAAAAAGCCGGAGTTCACTTGTCTAGAAATGTTGGTAAGTCACCCTGGCACTCTGCATGTGGTCAGAGCAGCCCATTCCAAATGTCTTGATGGGCAAGGGCCTTTTTACATCTATCAATACCGACATTAGCTTGCCATTTTAAGCAGAACTTTAGATCCCCATTTGCTATATTTTAAGATGTACGCTGTATGTATGTGACGTGGAGAAAAGAGAATAAAATTCTCTTTATTAATAAAATATGATGGTACTCTATTGCCTTCCTGAGAGCATTTGAAGTCAGCTTCAACCTGCTACCCCACCCATTCCTCCATTCTTAAGTTACCCATTAGAAAATAAAGCCAGATATAATTAACAAACAAACAAACATATCTTCCCGCTGTTCTGACTTGTTATAAGAACTGTTATTCCTACTTATAAACAATTTCCTGTCAGCTTCCTGCTGTTTCTCTAATAAGACTTCTGACTGGAGAAGAAAAAGGTCTGCATGAAAATTAAATGTTAACTTACTGTAGTAATTCTTTCTGCTTGTCTGCATTAAGTAAAATCCAAACTCTTCTGGAACTGCACTTTAATTAGAGTTGAAATGTCCAAATGATCATCCCAGTGTGAGAGGGAAACTCAGTCTTGCTGGAGTTGGTGGAAAGAAGATGACAAGAGATGGTGCCCCTCATTTCCTCACTGCTAATTGGTGATGGGGCAGGCACTCGCCCCTCTAGTCAGAGAGGGTGGGTGGCAATTTTTTATTGTTTTATTTCCACATTAATCATGTTGTGGGTGGCAATCTTCTTTATATTATTGGCTATTGATTCCTTATCTCAGATGAGGTCTTTCTTGTGGTATGGTGGAAAAAGCCTTGACTGGTTTCAGAGGTCATTGGATGATAGCCTGTCACTGACACTATCTGTATGACCTTGGGCAAGTCAATTAACATCCCTGAAACTCAGTTTCCGAAGCTGTAGGATGAAGAATTTGACTAGGTGGTCTCTATCCCTCCAATTCCAGATGCCTGATTCTTAAATGTAGGGGTTCTTAACCTTTTTTTCTGTTATTAATCTTTTTGGCTGCCTAATAAAGTCTTTGAATATCCTGTCAGAAAGATATTTTTAAATAATTGAAGGAAATGCTGAATTGTAGTTAGAGGTTAATGAAAATAAAAATGTAATTTTTTTCCCCATCCAACTTCACATGCTCCCTGAATCCTCTTTCCACCAATCCCCTGGGAGTCTATGGATCCCAGGTAAAGAACCTTTGTTTTAATACATCATTTTTTATGAATAAATGACCATTATTTGTTATTTCTTTCTTTTGTTAATGCAGTATGATACAGTGGTGAGTGTACTAGACTTGGAGATGGGAGACCAGATTTCAAATTTCAGCTCCAATCCTTACTAGCTTTGTATTGATTTTCTCATCTGTAAAATGAGAATAACAATACAATCTATCATACAAGGTTGTTTTGAGGAAAGTGATTTATAAACTTTAGAGCATGCATGGGTAATATTACTAAGTACTGTATTAGGTATACATATGATACCTTCCTCTTGGTCAACATCAAAATCTTGTGGAAGAAGCTGAACGCCATTGTCTCCAGTTGAGTGTGGCAAATCATATGACTGCACAGATGGTAGTCATGGCTTCCCAGAAAAGGGAAAAAAAAATGGTTTTCATGCAAGTAAGAAATTCCTGACTGTAAATATCTGTAGACACTGTGTCATGGCCAGACGGAAGGAGATTAATGGCCTGCATCACATGCTTGGGAAGGGTGCCCGGCAGCTTTCAAAACCCTTGCCATCTAGAGGTAACGAACGTGGTGTAGTGGATAGTTAGCTGGCCTTGCAGTCAGGAAGACCATCTCTGCCATGTGCTAGCTGTGGATATGATGCAGGGAAAATCATTTCACCTCTTGGTGTCCTAGGTAACGCCTTTCCTTTAAGTCACAGAGCCGTTGTTTATCTGCACTGGTAGAGGGAGCTTTCTCGTCGGGGAGTTCCTTATGCCCAACAAAATCACAGGTCTAGGAAGACAAAACAAACACCATTTACCTTCTCTGGTCTTCATGCTCTCTTATATTAAGCAAAATTCCTGAAAGCATTAAAAGGGTAAGGTAACCTGCAGACCAGTTGACAAATGAGGGCATACGATCTTGCTTAAACTGTTAAGTACTTTTAAAAGCTATTAATTGATTTAATATTTATCAGATACCTACCTGTATGCATCATTATGCTTTTTACTTAGGGGAGATACAAAGTTTAGATAGGAAAACTTTCTATGGCAAAAAGTACTTTGGCTTTGTGCAGTGTATATAGCTTTGTGGGTGTTTGGAGTCTAGCAAGCATTCTTCCCTAGGAAAAAGAACAGAAGAAAAAGAAAAGAGAGTAAGTCTAGATGAGGTCCCCAGTGTGGGCAGACACTGAGCCCGGACAGGCACTGCCCTCTTGTTCTCTAATCCCCACTTGTTTCAAGGGGTGAAAAGGGATTCATCCCCTTGTTTCAAGGAATAGAAAATCGGGAGTTAGTTCATAGGCTCATTGGTTTAGAGGTGGCAGGGACCTTAGACGTCACCAAGTCTAAATCCCCAAAAGGGAAACTGATACCCAGAGAGGTTTAGCTGCAAAAAATCAGAAAGCTGGTTCTAGCCTGTTAATAGGATGTAGTTTCATTGTTGTTTATTTCCCTGATTTTGCTGTGTGCGATACTTGGGCTTTGGAGCAGCACAAGACATAGCCATGGACTATGAATAGTCTCATACAGCACAGTGATGGTACAAGAGGAGGAGACCTAGGCCCCCAAAGTATGCAAAACCAATACATTTATGCCTCCATTAGTCTCTCTTCTGCACTTTCTGGGCTGACTCTTCCCACAAGGCTCACTAGTGAACATAGGCTGCTTTGATCAAAGATACATCATCTTCTTTTGAGCTTCCTTGGCTCCAGCTAAGGGGAAGTGCTCTCATAATCAGCTGCCACTCCATTCAGGTGTTTCCCTAAGCCCCAAGTATCCCAAGGGGGTTTATTGTGCATGATGCAGAGCGGCACCTGGACTCACCTTTGCGCCCCAAGAGTGTTCTATCCTTTTTTACTATATTAATAGTATCTTGCCTCCAAGATCTGACTTCCCAGAATTGGGGGTGGTGGTGGTTTGGTCAGGGAACCACATTGCCCAGTCAGAGAAATGAATGACAGTCTGCAAACAGTCAAATGCTGGGTAGCAGCTGGCTCACTATTTTCAGCTGGGCCGAGGATCTGGACAGGAAAAGGATTGTGTGGCTTGTCTCAGTGTTTCCTTGTCCAGGACTCACTGAAACTACTTTCTGTGGATTTTCTTTCCTGCCCTGGTTTGTGGAAACAAAGGACTGGTTTGTGTTAATGATAACTCCAATTATTCTCCCTGTCCTCTTTCTATTTTTAGGGTTTCACTGAAGATAAACCTGCCAGCTCCTGTACCTTCTTTACATCTTGGAAGGTGGAGATCTGAATTCATTTATTTGTTTGTCTATCTATCCATCCATTTATTCATTTTAACTTTTTAAAAAATTCTCAAGCATTTATTTTTTCTTTCTTGCATGTCCCCTCAAATTGCAACTAAAAAAGAAAAGAAAAACCAAAACCTTTTAAACAAACGTGCATAGTCAAGGAAAACAAATTTCCATATTGGCGCATATTAAAAAATGTATACGAAAGCCTGGATTTAGGTTTCTTTTCCTGCTAGGGTCTTTCCCCTACTTTTCAAGGCTTTTTCAAGATATATTGGCCCAACCTGCTTGCAGACAAGAGAATGATAGCTCTAAACTGCTTTGAGAACTGCTATTGGGTTTGGTGATTTATAATTTCTTTCCCTAGGTGAGCTTGGAAGTGGGCTTCTGCTGGGAGAGAGCTCACGCCCACATGTTTGAACATGATCTTGGGTCTATCACTGACCTTTCATCTTTTATCAATGTGAAGGTAGTATTGCCTATGCCATGGGGCCAGATGGCTAGAAAAACTAGACTGGCAATAGGGACTTGTAGAAGACTAATAAAGACATCCATGAGGGAGAAGAAGTCTCTGGCTTACTAACGTTGGTCTTCTCTGTCTTCCCAAGGGCTCCCTTTTCTATACTGGCCCTAGAGATGAACAAACAGCCAGATCATATGATGACTCTCAAGAGGGCATGACATTCTTAGTATTCCCATGGCTGAGAAACTTGCCATTGTCAATTGGTTCCCGGTTGCCTGGGCTTAAGGCTTTCTCATTTATCCATTCGAATTTTCCATTCCTCTGGGCTCTGAGTTCTCTCTCTCTTCTGGTGCTCTAGTCCAGACATTAAGCTGGACAAATGTATCCATCAGACCTGCCAGGGTAATCTGAGAGGGGTGCCTCATCAAGTTTGAAGGTCCTTTCTTAACCACTTCCTTCTCTCTGTCTCTCAGTCCTACCTTCCTTGATCTGACTCGTAAAACTTACTAATCTATGTGAACAATGGCCTCACTTCCTGTCTGATATCTATCAAGGAAACTGCAGAATCTATGTCCCAGTGTCCTGGGAACTGTGCCCGATAAGCTTTCAACCTAGGGCTCCCTTCTCTAGAGCACTGCTTAGTCAAAGAAAGCCCCACCTAATACTTCAATAATAATAGTGCTTTTCTTTAACAGAATGACTTACACGGAAATGTGCTTTGAGGGACTATACATGTATAACCTATGTCAAATTGCTTGCCCTCTCAGTGAGGTGGGGTAGGGGAGGGAGGGAGAGAATTTGGAGCTCAAAATTTGAAAAAAAATGCTAAAATTGTTTTTGCATGTAATTGGGAAAAATAAAATATTAAACAAGAAAAAAATGGCTTAATTGATTGACAAGATGGGATCTTAATTAACTGGAAGGTCTAAAGTTCTCTCCTCAGTTACCAGAAAGTGGGCAGGAACGCAGTGACAGGATGCTTCACAATAGCCCTTAGGGAAGGCAAGGGGGGAGACTGGAGTGGGGTATCAGTGTAATCTGCCCAGGGTGTCCCTGTTCTTCCTGAAGTGGAAAAGATGCTAAATTTAGAGCAACAGAATGTGGGTTTCAATCTCTGCTTAGTGACCTTGTGTACAAGCCTGTGGCATGTCAGGCTTGGCTCAGTGAGAAAGGGGAAGAGAGGATCCTGACTCTGGCCACACTGCATGTTAGGACAAGGCCGAGTATGAAAGATTGGAGATGTTTAGCTTAGAAATGAGAAACTTAGGGGGATGGGATAACTGTGTTCAAATTTCAGAAAGATTATTGTAATCTGTGAATCAGGGCATGGTTTTCAAACCTTTGCACTCATGTGAAACAGGTTCTATCTTGGGTGAGGGGAAGCAATCCACAATATTAATACCCTTGGCTTATTATTGCCCCCCTCCCTCAATGTAGAATTTTCTCCGTAAAATCTTGGAGTATGGCTTATGTATAGCTTGCATTTAGGCTTTCACAGATGTAGTAATAGGGTCATTAGCTTCCATAGGAACATTCACAGTAATAAGTACATACTGGGTCCAAAATAGCTTTTATTTCACCCTGTAAAAATGCAAAAAATACAAAGGACTCACTGGAAATCTCAGTGGAAATGTAAAAAATACATAAAGAACTCACAATGGCACATAAGTGATTAGCACAATTTCCCTCCCTTTCTGATGATTCTTACTCTTAGGATCCTAAAACACTCTAGACTCAGAGTAACTAACTGGTTCAGACTCTTTCTGGAAGGGAAGTACACACAAGGGTTTTTCGGACACTCTTTTTCCATCAGATCTGCCCTGACCAAATAACTCTATAGAAGCCTTCTCCAAACCCTCTTAATTCCAGGGCCTTTCCTCAGTTAATTATCTCCTATTTATCCTATATATAGTTTGCTTAATATATATTTGTTTGCGTGTTGTCTCCTCTATTGAACCATAAGCTCCTTGAGGGCAGGGATTTTCTTTTGCCTCTTTTTGTATCCCTGACACTTAGAATAGAGCCCGGTACACAGTAGGAGCTTAATAAATATTTACTGATTGAAGACCAAAGCCAAGGCCTTTTGCTCCTCCATATTGTTGCTTTAGTTCCTTACCATCCTCCAGTTGTGGAGGTCAGGGAGCCAGATCAGTGGTCTTCTTTTCCCCCTGAAAAGCATGAAAATCACTTGCTCTGGATAGAATAACGGCATAACCAAATTCTTGTTTTGGAGGTTGCTTTGGATGCAGCATGCAAGGCTGGTGCCATCCTCTTCTAACTAGGGGGCACAGGTTCAGGAATGACATTGTCCACGTACCCCACTCCCAGACTATGTGAGTGAGCACATGTAACTTTTGTGTGATTCAACAGGTTACTCCATCAATGTCCTGGACATTGCCATCTCTTGGGCTGGGAAAATTTACTTTCAGGTTTTTGGTCTCTGATCTGTGCTCAGAAAGGAAAGAAGAAAGGCAAAGGGTAGCCAGAGAAATTGTTTTGCTTGACTTTGCATATTTATTCTAAAGGTTTTGTTTTTCTTTTTCAATGGAGGAGGGGGGATGTGAGAGGAAGGGAAAATAGATTCAATAATTGAAAAAAAATTAAAAATAAAAAACGATCCATCCTTTCAAGAGTACAGTCAACCATTTAATCTAGAAGCAGCCAATGATAATGAAAACCATCTAGGAGATACCAAACAAGACATCCAAATCAACCAGTTCGTCTTGGGGTAGCCTCAGCCACTGAGGGAGGCAGCATGGTATAGTAGATAAGGCACTAGACTTGAAGTAAAGAAGACCAGGGTCCAAATCCCACCTAAAACAATAACATGTGGCACTTAGCAAAGCATTTAGCCTTTCTCTGCCTCTGTTTCCTCATGTATTAAATGAGGTGGTTTGTTCTTTTTTCTTTCTTTCTCTCTTTTTCTTTCTCTCTCTCTTTCTTTCTTTCTCTCTCTCTCTCTCTCTTTCTTTCTTTTTCTCTCTCTCTTTCTTTCTCTCTTTCTCTCTCTCTTTCTTTCTTTCTTTTCTTTCTCTCTCTTTTTATCTATCACCAATCTATCTAGCATTCTTTTTTTTTTTACTTTTTCACTACCTAATTTTCCCTTTCCCATCATTCTCCCCCACCCACTGAGAAGGTAAACAATATGATGTTAATTATACACAAGAAATCATGCAAAAAAATCTCCATATTAGTTATGTTGCAAAAAAAAATCAAGAAAAATAAAGAAATTGAAAAAATATGCTTCAATTTTTACTCAGAGTTCATCAAATCTCTCTCTGGAGGTGGAAAGCTTTTTTTTCATCATGGGTCTTTTGGAATTGTTTTGGATCACTATATTGATTAGCAAAGCTAAATCTTTCATGGTTGATCGTCATTATAATATTGCTCTTACTGTATAATGTTCTCCTGGTTCTGCTCACTTCACTTTGCATCAATTCATATTAGTTTTCTCAAGTTTTTCTGAAACCCCCTTGTCATTTCTCACAGCACAATAGTCGCATATACAATTCCATCACGATAATACACCACAGCTTGTACAGCCATTCCCCAATTCTTTGCCATCTGCAAAAGAGTTGCTATAAATATTTTTGTACGTATAGGTCCTTTTCCTTTTCCTTTGATCTCTTTGATCCTTTGATTCATTACAGATCTACTAGTGGTGGAAGAACATGCACCTTTGGGCATATTTCCAAATTGTTCTCCAGAATGACTGGATCAGTTCACAATCCCACCAACTGTACATTAGTGTGCCTATTTTTCTACATCTTCTCTAACATTTATTTTTTTCTTTTCTGTCATCTTAGTCAATCTGATAGGTGTGAAGTGGTACCTCAGAGTTGTTTTAATTTGCATATCTCTAATAAAAATGATTTAGAGCATTTTATGTGACTACTGATAACTGTGACTATTTTTTGAAAATGGCCTATTCACATCATTTGATCAGGAATGACTTTTTATTTTATTTTATAAATTTGGCTCAGTTCCCTACATACTTGAGAAACAAAGCCTTTATCACAGAAAGTTGCTTTAAAATCCCCACTCCTGTTCTCTCCATTTCTCTGCTTTTCTTCTAATTTTGGCCGCATTCATTTTGCTGGTATAACTCCTTTTTAATTTCATGTAATCACAATTATCCATTACTTCCCGTGATCCCCTCCCCTCTCCTTTGGTCATAAACTCTTTCCTTATCCGTAGATCTGACAGGTAAATTTTTCCATGCTTCCCTAATTTACTTATGATATCACCCTTTATGTCTAAATCATGCATGCATTTTGGCTTTATCTCAGTATATGGTGTGAGATGTTGTTCTATGCCTGGTTTCTGCCAAACTGCTTTCCAGTTTTCCTAGCAATTTTTTTTTTCCAGATGGTGAGTTCTTGCTCCCAAAGCTTTGATTTTTTGGCTTTATCAAACATTAGATTACTTTGGTCATTTACTACCGTGAATATACAGTATTTGTAATCTAGTCCACTGATCCACCACTCTATTTGTTAGCCAGTATCAGATCATTTTAATGATTTCTGCTTTGTAATATAGTTGGAAATCTGGTACTGCTGGGCTGCCTTGTTTCACATTTTTTCCCATTGATTCTCTTGATATTCTTGACCTTTTGTTCTTCTAGATGACTTTGTTGTTATTTTTTGTAGCTCTATAAAATAATTCTTTAATAATTTGATTGGTATGACATTGAATAAGTAAATTAATTTAGGTAGAATTGTTATTTTTTATTATATTGTTATTATACTATATGTTATATATCACATGAGCAATTTATATTTTCCTAATTGTTTAGGTCTGTTTTTATTTGTGTAAAATGTTTTTTGTAATTGTGTTCATATAGCCCCTGGGTTTGTCTTGGCAAGTAGACTCCCAAGTATTTTATATTGTCTATAGTTATTTTAAATAGAATTTCTCTTTCTATCTGTTCCCGCTGGGTTTTGTTGTTAATATATAGAAATGCTTATGATTTATATGGGTTTATTTTCAATCTTGCAGTTCTGCAAAAGTTAATTGTTTCAACTAGTTGTTTACTTGATTCTCTAGGGTTCTCTAAGAATACCTTCACGTCATCTACAAAAAGCGATAGTTATTTGATATTTTCTAAGGTCTTTTTTAGTTCTAGAGCTATGCTACTACGATTTAATCAGGAACTATCTTTTGACCTCTTAACTTGGTGCCAAAGGGGAAGCCCGTGACCTTTATGGGTAGAGGTAAAGACAGTTGCTTTTGTTTAGTCGTTTCAGTCGTGCTCTACTCTTCATGACCCCATTTGGAGTTTTCTTGGCAAAGATACGGGAGTGATTTGCTGTTTGCTTCTCCAGCTCATTTTTCAGATGAGGAAACTGAAGCAAACAAGGCCATCTAACTAGTAAGTATCTGAGGCCACATTTGAACTCAGGAAGATGAGTCTTCCTAACTCCAGGTCTGACACTACTCACTATGTCACCTGGATGCCCCAAAGATAATTAGAGGTTCCAATGAGAGGCTAATCGACTTTTGAATTCATTAAATTCCTCAGTAAGTTTCCCTGATCTACCCATTTGCCCCTTTACTGTATAACAAAAATGACTCTAAGCTTATTTTGCCTGGACTCAGAGAGTAGAAAGGGAAAAACGAGCCCAAATTGTAAAAAGGCAGATTTTGACATGACATATTGAATCGCCCCCCTGCTTACTTATATGTAAATATGATATCCTGTCAATGGAATATCGACTCCTTGAGGTCAGAGGATGGTTTTCTTTTTGTCTTCATATGCTCACTCTTTGGTCCAGTGCCTTGCACATGGTAGGTAATTAATAAGCACTTGATGGATGACTAAATGCCCTAATATGTAATGGAGATTAGAGGACTACTTGCCAGGGATTTTGTAGAGAGGATTCCTTTTCAGATAGCTTAGACTCCTTGACCTTTAAAGTCCGTTTCAATTTTGGAAGTCTGTGATTCTGTTCCAGGCTGAGTTGTAGTCCACTTGTGAGAAGTCAAAGTGGTATTTACACAGGGGGCCCCCATTCAAATCCCTAAAGGAAGTTTGTGTGTTGGTTATCAGATATGATCCAGCAACTTCCCTACTGGCAGAACTTCCTGGAACCTGGAAGAATGGATATTCATCTTTCCCCCTCACTCTGGCCCTTTGGTCTTCTGGCTGAGGTTACCCCTTTTCACTTTATATTCATTGTAAGTAAGTTCTTTGCTATGATAGGCTCACCTGAGCCTCAAACTATATTGTCTGATTCTTTGCTCAACACAATTTATTGTGACGTTCTTTCAGGACACCTTTGGCTCACCAGATGATGAGGTCTCTAGTTCTTAGTAATGAGGTAAGAGTACAGTCCGGAAGAGAGATATATTTGCACATCTCTTAATTAGTAGAGATTTTCCACATAGTCAGAGCCTCGAATTCTAGGGAAATGTTCTGTAAGGAGGAATGGTATCCAGTGATACCCTCATGGTTGAATAAATATGACTGAGTCAAGAAAGGGAATGGCAGATTCCTCTTCTCTTCCTGGCACCATTACAGTGCAAGGCAAAGGGGAGCAAACACTTGCAGGTAAATAAGTAAAGAACTGAGAATTTGGGGAAATAGGTTGAGCTACCAGGGGTGGGGAACCTGCAGCTTCGAGGCCACATGCGTCCTTCTAGGTGCTCTAGTGAGGCCTTTTGACTGAGTCCAAATTTTGCAGAACAAATCCTTTTATTAAGGGGATTTGTTGTGTGAAGTTTGGATTCAGTCAAAGGGCCCCACTTGAGGACCTAGAAGGTCACATGTGGCCTTGAGGCCACAGGTTCCCCACCTCTGATAGACAAACAGTTGGCTTACCAGGTACATTCCCTACCATTTGCACAATGATCTAGTATAGATTTCCTGAACTGAATCTCTGGTCCAGCTACTGGTTTTCCACTCATGTTGGGCCCTTATATTCATAGATCTTCACAGATACCCCAGTACCAACCAAGCCTGACTTTTCAGCTTATACTTATTTTCCTCCCAACTTGGACCTTATCCAGGTGGGGATTCTCTCTTCTACCTGTATTGGGCTGTGAGGAGGAGGTAAGCCAGAGGGAAATGTTTAATCACTCAACCAATTCAGGTTAGGCCAGCTTTAGGTGGTATTTGACACTTTGGGCGAGTGACTTAATCTTAGTGGGCCTCAGTTCCCTCAATTGTAAAGTGAAGTCTGTATTAAATTATTTCTAAGGTCCTTCCTAGCTCTAATGACTGTGTCATTGCATGAGAAATAAGTCTGACATTTAGAAAGGAGTGTGGTTCTCAAATTTTTTCCATTGACTTTTGGAGAGTTGTTATTCATATCTAGCTCAGATGATACATTAATGCAGTCATCTATTAATAAGTTCTCCAAAAAGGAAGCTTCTAGACAAAGTATACCTAATTTATGGAGGGATCTGGGGGAGTTTCCTTTTTCTCAGCACTGGGTAGGTGGCATGAATGGTTAAAAAGGAAGAAGCCATGGTCCTGTCTCCACTATGGACCTGTTAAAGATGGATAGACTTGGCATGAATTGTACTTCCTGGGCTGACCAACTGGGAATGAGGGAAATGTTTCCCAGGCAAGAGCAGACTCTGGGTAGGGAACTGTCTAGACAAATGGGGAAGTAGCCTACCTTGCTTGGGGCAGAGAGTGACTGCCAAGGTGCTGTTAGGATGGAATCCACATTTGGAAACTTATCCCTGGGTTAGGAGGAAAGGACATTCCAAGAAGCAACCTGTTCCAAACAGGAATAACTGGGAAACAATGTGAGACATCACACTTTGTCTACTGTGCTTCCCATCCCCACTCTGTGTCCTGTCAGGGAGGAAAGAGGTTTGGTAAATGCATTCATGGGGCAGCAGCTTTTTACAGGAAGAGAATCATTACACAGAATGTTAGAACTTGAGAAGATTTTAGGGATCTCCCCGTCTAACCCCCTAGAAAACCAGAGAAGCTGAATTTGTTCCAGGTCACTCAGGTGATTTGAACCTAAATCCTTGGGGCCCCCAGCACTTTGCTTTTTGTACTCTATAATGCTTCCTTCTGTAATAATGACATTTATGACAACCAAGTACATTTCTGGATGGCATAATTGTCACAAAAAAAGGTTTTGTGAGGAAAAAATTGGGCTAGCAAGAATGACTATGCTTTCCCCAATGCTTCTTCCTGTTGCTTTGTCCATAGGGAGCATTGGTTAATGGTGCCTCACAATGTGAGGGTCTCTCCAAAGGATAAGAAATTCAAACAAATCACCACACTCCTGGTTTTTGGTGTGCTTAATATTTTTGATTATTTACAGGAAAGGCTGTGAGAACTCATGGTCTTTTCAAGAGTTTGGATGAAACTTGCTAGAAATGAGAGGGGTGTGTGTGTGTGTGTGTGTGTGTGTGTGTGTGCATGATGAGTAATGGCTATATCTCACTGATGGTATGTCTTTGATCATGTAGGTCAGAGTCTCATCTTCAGAGTACTCAGTGGAATATGCTCAAAGACTGAGACCTGTCTTAGAGGGTAATTTTGAGAAATTAGTAATGAAGGGAGGGTGGAGACAGGGAGAAAGAGAAACATTCTGAAAACCTAAAATCTTAATTGAAAACAAACCTAGCATACTGGGAGGCAGGGTGGTACAAAGCCTAGTGCACTAGATCTTTAGCCACAAAAACTGGGATTTCAATCCCAGGCCTGCTATTTATTACCTATGCAACTTCAGGTAGTTCATTAAATCTCTCCAGCACTCAGTTTTTTTCCCTGTAAAATCAGGGGCTTGAACTAGATTACTTCAAAAGTCCCAGCTGTAAATTCTGTCTCTGGACTTCAGTTTACTTGGATGCAGAACGGAGGGTTTGGACTAGGTCCCTCTGGTCCCTTCTTGCTGTAAATTCAACAGTAGAGGCTGTTTTAGGCTGGCTTGAAGGAGGTGGGAGAGCAGTAGAGAGACATTAACAAAGCGACAGGAATTATTAGTGTGACTGCTTTCTTCTCACTATACTGATTTGTAGCTCCCCCTACTTGTTAAAAACCGAAACCAAAACAATAAGATCTTATTCTGATTGCTTTGGCCCAACAGTTCAGAGCTCTAACTCCACCTTTCCCTCCTTCCATCCCCACCTCCCCTCTCAGTCTAAAACTCAAAGAGCAAAGTCATTTAGATTGGTTCGCCCTCTGAGGCCTCGGTACAATGAATGACCTAATTTTCTCCTTGATTTCACCCCGCTGTGCACCCTGAGACCTTCTAAACAATAGCTTATCTATCTCAGAGCCCCAGATGTATCCCCATACCTAAGTACGATCTCCTTGGGCTGCTCTCATTTCAGAGCGCCCTACAGGAAGAACAATCTCACTTTCTCCTGGCATGAAGCAGGTAGGTAAGAGGTTATCTTAGTTCTCGCTGATGAGTTTAGTTTCCCTTTTTAGCTCCACTCTCTTGTGCCCTCCTCCCTGCATCCCCATCTCCTCCTGCCTCCAACTCCTGTGAGAACTCTAGTGCTCGGGGTCTCTAGACTTGATGACTGGGTGATAATAGAGGACAAGGACAATGACACTAAGGCTGACCCTAGGGGGCCACCAGCCCCAAACCTAGACCAAGAGTTGATGACTGGTCCATGGAGACACCTCAGCAGAGCTCTGAGTCTGGACAGAGGATGTAGCTCTCCAATAAGGTACTAACATGGAAGGCTGTTGGCTGGATAAAGAGATTGATTTCTGCTTAGGAGTACCATAGGGAAGTGATGACTATATTTTCAAAGAGCAGGAGTACACATCTTTTTAATGAGGATGGCCAAGTAGTCCTGAGCTTTCTGGGGTAAAACCATCAGTTGGCAGAGCTTCTTGCTCAAAACCCCAGATGATCCACCACCTTCTTTAGTGCTCAGCTGCCAGACTGTAGACCATAGACCACGGGATCATACAGAGTTAGAGCTGGATGGAACCTTAGAGAAATTCACAAATCCAACCTGTCAGTGGTTCACAGTAAGAAACTGAAGCCTAGAGGGACTTGGTGACCTGTCCAAGACCACACAAGTTGCCGAGTCAGAATTCAAACCCTGGCTGGATTAGAATCAACCCTAGGATGACTGCTTTGGATATGGTGCCATGGTTGGACCAGTTTATCTGGTAATTGGACTACTGGTTCTGTGTAATTTTGCTTCAAACTGATGAACCTCGCCCCTCCCCCAGGTTGTGATGAAGGCATGAAGTTTGCTGTTCCCCTACCTCTCCCTTTCTCATATAATTTACGGTTCTTGAGAGCAGAGATTTTCCCTAGGTGTTATGGTACACATCTATAATTTCTGTTACTGAGGAGGCTGAAGCTGGTTTATCACTTGAGCTTGGGAGTACAGCCCAGGTCGTAAATGGGATAGGCCAAAGCTCGCATTCTAGGCAGCAGTGGGTTAGGACCTCTTTTTGACTTTTGTCCAACCTGGGCAAGGTAAGGAGTTCCAGTCTCTCCCCAATCCTCAAAAAAAAAGAGTAGCAATTGTCTTGTTCTTTGTATATATACCTACCCTCAGCTCCTAGCTGAGTGCCTAGCAACTGGTAGGTGCCTAATAAAAGCTTGCAAATTGATGGATCAAACCAACTCAAGACAGGGCATTTTTATTGTGCAGTAGAACTTTATAAAGATACAACAGTGACTTATTCCCTTCTATGGAGTGCCGATATTTGTATTCTTAGCTATTCAGCTGTCAAATATAAATTTTCCCTCTTTGGAATATTCAGTGGTAACTTGTGACATTTTTACATTCTCCGTGTGTTGTCTTTATATGAGTTTGTAAGAGTTCAGTGTCTGTGGGCATCCTGAAAAGGGAATGAGAAAGTGATCAGACCTTGGGGACTTCTAAACCAAATTCCTCATTTTATAGACAAGGAAATGGGCCCAGGGAAGTTAAGTGACTTGTCTGAGGTTATATGGGTAATGAGCATCGGACACAGGATTTAAACTTGGATTCTCTGACTCCACAACCAGTGTTCTTTTCATTGTACCCCAACCTTTCACCTAATCCTTAAGACCCTAACCAAAGTCCCAAAGTCAGTTATTTTTAATGAGACCTTGAATCCTTGGAGCAATAGCATATAGAATATCCAGTAGAAGTTAAGCAATATGAGGGGAGGGACTAATTCATTTATGTCTTTGTAACCCCAGCACCTTATACAGTGTCTGGTTATATAACAGAGGCTTCATAAACATTTGTTAAATTAAATTGAAACTGAACTCCTTAACAGAGTAGCTCGCTGAGTTGCAACCATTTTATTCATCAAACTCATGTAAGAGATGGAAAGCTTCAGTGTTCCAAACACTGCAGTTTCTAAACTGACAGCTATTTATTGAATGATGGTGGTGCTTAAATAAAATCCTCCCTCTTTTACAGTTAGATATGCAAAACTTTAATTTATTTATAAGGTTTTGAAAGCAAGAAAGATAGGCGAAACTGCCTTAAACCAGACGGAAAGTGAGCAGAGAGAGGCTAGGCTGGATTCCTTGCCCCAGTAATCTCTGGGTCCCTTATAATCTAAGCATTTGGCTTTTTTTTGGAGCAAAGACAGGCAATTGTGTTAAATCATGCAAAACTGAATGGCAGTTTGGCGATGCACGCGAATACCAGAGAGACTAGATTGAAAGCAGCAAACTCTTTATTTGTGAATAGTGATACTGGAACTGAAAGCTGCAGAGATAAAGCCAGGGCTTAACTACTATCATATTGCCATCCCCATACCCCCTTCCCCTTTTACTACTTACTAGGGAAAACACATAAATTTCATTTAGTTTTTTCCTGTTAACTGGAATTTGCCAATTAGTCTGAACCCATCAGGAGAACAGCAAGCTTGGGGTTTTTAATCCAACTGTGTCTCCTTGGTGCAATGAGACTGTTTACAAACCCTCCTATTATTTATTTATTTATTTTTACAGATCTTGAATTTCTTTGACTCTATTCCAATCTGACCAATAGGTCCAGTTGCTTCCTTACTTGTATTCATCCAAGTGACTGAAGAGTTCCAAGATAACCTTCTCTGCAGTGGAACACTAGACTGGGAGTCAAGAGATCTGACTTCCTGTCCCAGCTTGGACTTTAGCTATGTGACCCGGCACAAGTCACTTGACTTTTCAGTGACAGAATTTCCTCATCTGTAAAAATGAGGGGGTTGAAGAAGACGATCTCTATCATCTTTTCCAACTCCCAAGTCTGATTAGTTTCTGAGGTTATTACGGAATTTATAAAATGAGAATAAAACATGAATTTTAGAGGTTGGAGGAACATTGGAGACCACAATTCTTCCACAATATGCATGAGGGTGTGTTGAAGTGTGCATGTATATTGAATCAAAAGTCTTTTGTTTTTGCAATAGCATGCTGCCAATAAAACAGGTCCATATCTTATCATTAGCTTCACAAATCAGAAATGTATTCCTCCCTCTTCCCAAAGAATCATAAAGTCATAGAATGTAAGCTTTGTAAGGGGCTTAAGAGATCATTTAGGCTGCCTAGACCAGCATGTCCCAGACAATTTGGCTACAAAGCCCTTTGACCTATATTGGCAAAAACCAAAAGATGCTGCTGATCCAAGGGTCTGGAAACATGGCATACCTCCAGATGGTTGTTCTTCTTTCTGAGGAGGAGGACCAATGACATCACGGGGTGATGTCTTAACTTGGGCATGAACTGGATTTGAGTGAGGCAGAGTTTCACAAAGTCATTAGCCTCACTCTGTCTTCCAGTCATTGAAATCCAGTGGCAAGACAAAAGTTGAGATGACTGGAGATAGCCTGGGATGCAGTGGATAAAGGAAGACTTGAGGAAATTTTGAAACAAAATGGGAGAAATTAGTTCTGCTTTAAAACTGGATAAATTATGGTGCATAATAGCTATTCTGGTACACAATTTCATATTTAAAATTATAGAGGGAAAAGCGTTAATAACAGTGTCTACTGGAGCCCTCATTTACGTTACATGGAGGCCTGGGGGTCAATAAAATCTGATTTGGGAAATGGGGATCTAGTCTAACCCTCTTTTCATTTTGACAGAAGAAGAAACCGAGAAATAGAGGGGCAATGACTTACCCAAGTTCGCATAGCTAGTGAGGAGCAGAGCTGGCCAAAGCACATCTCTTAAGTAGGTTTTCACTAAATGTTTTCTGGTTGACATTAAAGAAGTGAAAGTAACATCACTTAAGAACATGTGACTGCCACAGATCATGCAGAAAAAGGCTTCGCTAAAGGCTGAGAGGTAGTTGGAGAAATTCAATGAAGTAGCAGTAGTAAGAAAACAGCGATTGTATAATGCATGGAGTGCTGAATTTGGACTTGGGGAGAGCAGGTTTAATCTTGCCTCTGGTACCAACTGTGTAATGGGAATCAAATCACTTCTCAGTCTCAGCTTCCTTATTTGTAAAGCACAATCAGCTCATAGTTATTAACTCACAGAATTATCGTGAGGCTCAAACTAAATAATGTATATATTTTGTAGGTCTCCAAGAATTATTAAAAGGGCAGCTATTTTTGAAGTTATCTTGCCAAGAAAATGGATGCATTGTGATCTAATGTAATGTAGGCAGCTAGCTGGCACAGCTGGACCTAGATTCAGGAAGACCTGGGTTTAAATTCAACCTCAGATACTTAAGAGCTATGTGATCCTGGGTTAGTCATTTAACCACTGTATGCCTTGGTTTTCTCATCCATAAAAGGGGGATGATCATAGGACTTACCTCCTAGGATTGTTGTGATGTCAAATGAGTTAATACTTGTAATGTGTGTTGCAAACATCAAAGTTCTGTATAAATGCTTGCTATGGTTTTTTATTATTTTAATGGTCCACTGATTATTTCCATTTGAATATGAAAGGGGCAAAGATGTCCTGGGCTCTCTTTGTCCCTCTGTCTTTGTCTGTTTGTCTCTTATCTCTTGCTGTGTCTGTCTCTCTTGCTTTCTTTCTTTTGGCAAGGAAATTAAAAGGACGTGTTCTGTCCTTCCCAAAAGAACTCCTTAAGAACAAAACCCTAATACATAAACAAGAGGCCCTGCTGCTGAGACCATTTTTTTCCCTTGCCAAATCCATAACATTATGCTAATTCTAATCTGCAAAGCAGATTACATTAGCAAGGTGTAAAAAGAAGCAATCAGTGTTTATAAAGTATGTTTTCTCCTTAGCCTTGCCTGACACTGTACCCCAGAGGTTGCATATATTTATATAAACCTCCATGTCTAACATTAGAAATGGCAGGCAGAGACTAAATATGCTGCCTCATTATCATCGCTGTGCACTATGGAGCTATTATTAAGCCAAGGAATCACAGGATGGTTTACATAATTCCACACACTTGGTAAAATGACTTTGTAAATATGTTCTTTAAGAAGTGGACTTGTCCAAAGGGCACCACGAAAGAAATCTGTTTCCTTTGTACTTGCATTATTGATAAGTGATATAAATTTTTATTAACTTTAGAACAATCGAATGTAGGTGGTCTTATACAAAGATACTACAATGGAGAAAATTAGAGCTGGAAGGGAATGTAGAGATTACCTAGTACAGGGGTTCTTAAATGGGTCTGTGAATCTGTCTTTTAAGATATTTTGATAACTGTATTTCAATGTAACTGGTTTCCCTTTTAATTTAAAGTATTTAATTTTAGGTATTTAACATTATTCTGAGAAGGGGTCTATAGGTTTCATGACTATCAAAGGAGTCCCTAACACACGCAAAAAATCCAGTCAGTCAATCTATTAACAAACATTTATTATGTGCCTACTATGTGCCAGGTACTGTGTTAAGCACTGGGGGTACAAAAAGATTCAAAAGACAATTCCTGGCCTCAAGGAGCTTACAGTCTAATGGGGGAAGAACCCCTGACCTAGTATAACACCTTTATTTCGTAGAAAACTGAAGCTTAGTGACAGACGTAGCCTGTATCTCCTGACTTCACGTCCAGTACCTTCACCAGTATACCATGCTGCATTTTGTTAGCAGGATCTATTTTATTTTTCATTTCCATTCCCCTTGATCCGCTACCCCATCCCTCACCCCATTCCCCACCAAGTAGCCATGATAGGTTGTATTGAGCCATTCACATTCTCATATAATAATTCTGTAACTAATGGCATGAGTTTGTCAAGCAGCTGGTTGGAATTAGGTATGTGGTCTGTGGCCATAGGGCAGAGTTGTTGAGTTTTAAGCTGACTGGCTCACTAGGAGATTGAACCTATTACTTAAAATTCTTGGTGCTTAATGAAGTTCTGGGTAATAGTGAGAACTCAATCTTTACTTAACTGATTGATTGATTACCATGTACTATTGGTCCTTGGTTGCCCACCCTCTCCAGCAACTCCTTAGTTTTTGCATGAAGCATGAATATAAAAATTACCCACTTACTTAAGAAATATTGATGAAGTAACTACTGTGTGCAGTGTTCTATGCTGTCTGCTGGGGAGAGATATAAAAGATAAATGAGATAAGGTTGTCCTTAAAGAATTGGTAATCCAGTAGCACTGATAAGGCATGCATACCCACAAATAATACAAATAAGAATATGACAGTAGTTTAATAATGAGGCTAATTTGCACAAGCCCACAAATGAAAGCTGGTTATGGCTTTACAGTCACATTATTTGTGTGTTTATGTGTCCTTCTAGACTGTTGTAATTGGCTACAGCCTTGTGGAAGGTGCTGCAATTTTCCCCTCCATGGCGGTGGTAAGTGCTGGCAGAATCATTTGTTCCCTCTTTTCTTTAGATATTTCTGGAAGCAACTCTGGGTAATTTGAATAATTCTGCCCAGATATCCCAGGAGAAGTTGCCGTGGACTGAGAGATAACCAAGGAGAAAGTGGGATGTTCCCCTGAATTTCTAGACCTATGAGAAGTGTTGATATAACACTTCCTAAATGGTAAGAGAAAGGGATAGAAACTGAGATGCTACTATGAGCCAACATGGAGTTGGAAATTGAAACCTACATATTAGGTACAAGAGGATGTTATTATTTTAGCTTTTGGAAGAGCTCTTGATTATAAGGCTTGAGGCTGAGAACTGAAGGAAAAGAGAAGGTTGTACAAATGAAGTTCCTAGAGCTATTTTTTTAAGCCATAATACATATAAGTCAGGGACCTTGGAAACAGAAAGCCAGTACCCTAGGAAAGGAAATGACCCCTATGTGTTTGAGCTGAGAATAAATGCAGGGAGTGTGGATTGTAGGCAGAATGATAGAAATGGTGAAAAGACTGTGGTAGAGAACAGATAATTGCCAATGGTGTGATCTGTGATAGAAGTAACAATGTACAGATAGAGGAAAAGGACAATCCCTTCTGGACCCCTAACCTGAGCCATGCTGTAAATGACTATAGAGGTCTCTAGAAAGAGGGTTCCTTATAAGAAGATATTATTTTCTGCAAGTCCTAAAAAGAGTTTCAATGGTTTCCCTCACTTCTAAATAATCCAGTTTACATTTTGAGCTTTGTGAATCTTTGTGCTTATAAGAGGAACTGATGACTATACCTCTGAGGAGGGAGGGATGTGTAAGGTACTGAAACTTGCAGGTTATTTGCATGGAGATCATGCATCATAGAAGTCAGAAATCCTCAAGTTTTACTTGGATCTTTTGTATGAGGAAGGAGCTTTTGACCCAAGGGTTATGTATATGATGTGTATTTGTTTTTTGTAATCTCAATTGTGCCCATCCGGTCCTACTTGCTAAAAGAGGAACATCAATCTTACTGTGGCTCCCAGCATGAAGTCATAAAGAAAATACAACAACCAACTACATTGAGGCAATAAACCGCATTGATGATGGTAAAATGTGCTTAACGGAATTATAGGATTTCAGAACTGGAAGGGACTTTGGAAAACAATACGTTTATCTTACAGGTAAGGAATGGCTTTTCACCCAAGAACTTTGAATGCTTTTGCTGCAATGTTTTTTCAAATAATGTTTATGATTCTAATCTGTTTGAAGGCAGCTAGGTGGTGCAGTAGATAGAGTGCTGGGCCTTGAAACTGGAATACTTGCTATCTGCCTTAGTTTCTTTATCTGTGAAATGGGGATTATGTTAGCACTTACCTCTTAGGGTTCTGGTGTGGATCAAATGGAATATTTATAAAGCATTTTGCAAATGCTAAAGAACTCCATCACTATTATTAACATAAAATATATTCGAATGCTAGCTGTTACTGTTCCAATCCTGCAAGACTTTGACTCATGACTCAATTCTCTAACCTATAATTATATGTATGTTAAAGGGAGGAAGATGTTCTAGAGGTGCTGTACACATGTGCCAGGGATTTGGTCCAACATTACCTTGGCCATCTTTGAAAATCCCCTGACCATGAAGTTTATGACAAGTGTAGTGTTATCCCTCCCGATTCACTGAAACCTGGGGAGATTCAACCTGGGAGTCATCTAGCAGATTCTATATAGGTACTATTTTCAGTCTGTGTTTGTGACTACATTTAAGTTTTTTTTTGTTTAATCCTGAAAAGAAAAGATGGAAGCCAAGAGGTTCGGGCAGCTAAGTGAGATATGTCTATGTCTGTAGGGTGATCACAGATTTATAGCTGAAAGAGACCTGAGAGTCCAATCTTCTTATTTTGCAGATAAAGAAACAAAGACCCAGAGAGAAGTGAATTGTTCAAAATCACACGAGTAGGGACAACTAGGCGGCACAGTGGATAGAGCACCAGTTCTGAAGTTAGAAGGACCTGAGTTCAAGTCTTGCCTCAGATACTTACAGTTGTGTGACCCTTAGCAAGTCACTTAACCCTGATTGCCTCCAAAAAGACAAACAAGCAAAATCACACAGATAATAAGTAGGTAACAGATCTAGGATTTGAACCCAGTACCTCTAATGCCAAATCCAATGCGTTTCCAACTCACAGGGGATCATTTCTGTTGCCTGAATTATATAGGCAGTTCAGTGAGACAGCTAGCCCATTCAGTCAATAGATCAGTTCAATTTTTGTGGTAGTTTTTTGTTTGTTTGGCTTTCACTTGGAAGAGTGTTGCTTGCCTGAATCGATGGAACAGATTGGTTATTTTAGGGTTGGTTAAGCATTCTCTGTTAAAATGCTATATGTGGGAGTCTAGAGGTGGCATGGATACAGTTAAGGGTTCAGATAATTTCAGGTTGTGAAAACTCCAAGACCCTCCGAAATTGCACCTTGAATTTGATTCCTTTAGATTAAGGCTTTGATCCCTGCTAAAAATGAGTCATTCATACCTCAGCATGAAGAAAGAATATAAAGGGAAGTTTTGAAAGAGGTTCTGAGCTCCAGAGAGAGCTTGAGGTCCTGAGGTGCCTCATGGGTAGGGAAGAGAGCAGTCATAACAGGGGGGGAGGAAAGAGGGAGAATGGGATGATTAGAGTATTGAAGACAAGTTTCCTCTGCCTCACAGCTTGGCTTATGGCTGCCACTGCTTTCTTTTCCTACCAGACATTATGTTAGCTCCTGACATCTTGCTGTGACTCTTTTCCTTCAATATATGGTAAATAGCTAGAATTGGTGTGGTGGTGTGCCTTTAGGCCATTCTGGGTGGGTGAGCCTGTGTCTACTTCCTTCTTACTAGCCTCACCCTGTAATGGGCACCACTACTCCCCTGCAGCCATTTCCTTGGCTCCTCCCCTCTAGGTGAGGTTTTCCTTTCAAACTAGGGTAAGGGAAGCTTTAGGAAGAAGAATGGCCAGGTCTCCGCCCCTTATTCCACCCCATTAATCACAGCCTGCCCCCAACAAATTGCTTACTCATTGCCTAGAGAGAAAGGTCCCAGATTAAATCTTCTCTTTCTTACTCTACCCTGTGAAGTTATAAAAAATAAATCAGTAATTATCTTTACAGCTAAAACCTCCAGACAGAGAAAATTTCCTCTGGCAAATCTGCTCTGCAGCGGTCTCTTCTATTTCTCTCTCCTTTTGAGTATTCTCTATTGTCTATGTCGCATTTAAACAATGACACACAGAGACTGGGAATACAATGGTTAGCTATGTTTACCATACTTAAAAGACAAAAAGGAAACAGAAAGTCAACAAGTGTTTAGTAAGCACCTACTATGTGCCAGACTGGTGCTAAATACTGAGAATATAAAGAAAGGTAAAAAATAGTCCCTACTGTCAAGGAGCTCACAATCTAATGGAAAGTGAATGGGACAGATAATTGTGAAGATTTCACAGGTATGTCTAAGGGAGTAGGAGAGGTTTGGGATTTGGCCTTGTGATTCTGGAAGGTCAGGGCCTGGAGCTGTGGGCATGCCCTTCCCCCTCTCTCTCAGATGTTAGAAGATAATGAACTTCCTGTGAGCTATTTGTTCTCTGCTCCAGGAAGGTCTCTTCTCCCCTCCCACCCCCCATTTCTTCTCCTAGACTTTCAGACACCATCCCGGCACTTGAGTTCCGATAGGGAAAGCCTGAATGGACTGGATCGACCTTGGTCCTCTGTCTAGTTTTTGCACCTAGACTGTATGCCCACTTCCCAGCCAATGGTGAGAAGGGATAGAGGTGGGTGGGAATCTTTTCATTAAGAGTATAAATTAAGGCAGTTTCCCTTTTACCTCGCCTCCTCCATTATGGAGGTGTGCCCAAATCTTGCAAGGTTTGTAAAATAAATTTACTTTGTTTCTCCTAAAGATGTCTCTCCTATTATTTGAAAATTCTGTCCCACACAAAAGGTAAGCAAACTCTTAAGAAATAAAAATAAGTTTTGGGAAACAAAACACATCCCTTCCTGGGAGGTAGAGCAAGAGAAAGAGCAAGAAAGATAGTGAAAGTTCACCAGTTCTGGTGTCAGTAGCTTGAATAGTTTGGGCAATGCCATAGCCATTCCATGTTACTCATAAATGGCTTGGTTACATTGACCCCATCCTGGAGTATGTCTCTGAGGATCTCATGTCTGGTCCACATTCCCTCTTGTTCTCCATTGGCTTGTGCCTGGTGCCTGCATGCTCACTCCTTGTGTTGGCAGATTCCCTCTTGGTCCTCGTTTTTTTTCATGAATTCTGCCCTCCCCCTCCCTTAGAATGGGAAGAACTACCTTGTCAGTCAAAGTCTGGCCCTACTTGGTTATGAGGTCAGGGCAGCTCCTTGACAAATTGAAAGTGCATGACACAGGTACACACACACAAGTACATAAACACACACATTAAGTGATAGAGACCAGTTGTTTCATTCGTATAGGAAACTCTAGAAAATAAAACTCCTTTTACTAATGGAGGTTGGCATCTTCTGTGCAATTTGTAGACTTCAAGAGGTGTTGAGAGCATAGAGAAAATAAAAGATTTGTCCATGTAGCCAGGTTGAACGAAAGGCAGATCTCGAACCCAGATCTTTTTTGTTCTGAGGCCAGGTATTTATCCACTGGGGCTTGTTGCTTCTTACGCACACATGTTACACGTTAGAAGAGATAGTGTATTAGAGAAGAGAGTGAGCTGTTTTTGGAGTCAGGAAGATCTGCATTCAAGGCCCTCTTTTGAAAGATACTGGTTGTGTTGATGAGGGTACCGTCTCTGGGAAACCCCTTGAATCTGAAAATACAGTCTCTGGGAGCCCCTTTGAACTCTCCTTGCATCTTCCCACCAGATCTGGCCTTGCTCGAAGCTATAAGCCTTTCCTTATCACTAGGCCCAAATCTCTACCTAGCCTCTCCCTCTGTTGTCCAGCTGTTTCCCACCCTTGATCCTGATCAAAATATCTATACTCTAGCTCTGTTATCCTAGCCTTCTGTTGTCTTTCATCTCCAGGTAGCCTCCAGCTATTTCCCACCCTGGAGTCTGACCTCACCCCAGTCACCCCAGTCTACCCTAAACCCCTCCTCTAGTCATCCCAGACTACTCAAGACCACCCCTCAATCCCTCCCACAAACTTTCTGTATATTCTGTATATAATCTCCATTTTGCCTCCACGAAGGCGCTCAGATTCAATCTAGCTCAGATTGAATCTGGCCGCTTGTGAAAACAAGCATTACAAATGGTAAGATTTCTTAAGACAACTCATTATGGTGAATCCTTAATAAACTTTGTTTTTCCTTGGCTGAGAAAGCTTGAGTCAAATTCATTCAGAAGGACCTGGCGTGTTGGTATTTTGGGGTCTCGAGCACCCCTCGATCCCAAACCTCATGTGTGACAGAGAGTCAGCCTCAAAGCAGGAAGACTGGGGACACAAATACAAAAAAGAAAGACAGTTCCTGCCCTCAAGGATGTATGGGAAGGAAAATTCAAATAATAGGAGAGACATCTTTAGGAGAAGCAAAGCAAATTTATTTTACAAACCTTGCAAGATTTGGGCATGCCTCCACTAGGAAAACTAGCGGAGGAGGCAGAGTGAAAAGGAGATGCAGGGACAAATATACTCTTAGTACAAAGATTCCTTCCCACCTCTATCCTTTCTCACTATTACCTGGGAAGCAGGCTTACAATTTAGGTGGGAAAAACTAGACAGAGAACTAGGAAACCAGGTAGAGCCAGTCCATTCAGGCTTTCCCTATCTGGAACTCAACTGCTGGGGGTGGCATCCAAAAGTCTAGGAGAAGAAATGGGGAGGGGGGGGACCTTCCTGGAGCAGAGAACAAATGGCTCACAGGTAGTCCATTATCTCTCTATTTGGTTATCAAGTGGGGGGGAAAGGGAAGGGTCCCTATAGCTTCAGGCCCTGACTGTCTAGAAATTAGCTAAGTCACTACAAGGTTAAATTCAGAGCCTCTCCTACTGAAGGGAACATATAGATTATATTTTGGTTGTGAAATAGGTGATGAGGATAAGGTTTGGGCTCCTTACTCCTGTTAGATTATTAATTGACTCTAGTTGCAGGCTGTTTTTAGCTTCTGTAATTTGGAAAGGACAAAAAGATCAAATAATAATAATAAATTGACATTTATTTAATACCTACTGTTTGACAGACACTGTCCTAAGTGCTTTACAAACATTATCTCATTTAATCCTCACAATAACTTTAGATGGTAAGTACTACTGTTACTGGCTATTTAAAATAAGCCTTCTGTCCTCAGACCATCATTTAATGACTTGAGCAGAACTAAATGACCTTGTTCATCACCTTCACCTCCAAAAATCAAGCTGAACTCTTAGCCTGAAAGCTAACAGGATGGACTGTCCTGCAAGAGGGCACTAAAATATGACAAGTGTATGAAAATTCTTTTTGAGAAACATTAGTATGAAGAGTATTTTTGACATATCTATAGGATCTTTTGCTAGGATTCCAAAATGAGCATGCTAAATATTGTTGTTTTGTTTGTCAATGGTAGAGACAGTAGAGAGTGTATGGTAGAACAGAAGTATGGACAGTATGGACAGAACAGTAGGGACAGTAGAGAGAGAAAAGAATCTACATTAAAAAACACTGTCCTCCCCACCCACTGCACCCCCCCACCCCCCCGAAAAGAAGTGATTCAAGGAAAGAAAAGTTCAGCAGAGAAATATTAGTTAGCTCTGAAAATTTCTCTCTGCTGTTACACATTAAACTTGGTTTAATGAAATATTTTGTAAAGATGGTGGATCTAAATGGAACAAGTCTTTTTAATTGAAAAATAAATTTCCAAGAATCAATGAGGCTAAAATTTTAAAAAGGAATATGTGCAGTTCCTCATATAAGGAAATTATCTTTGAAAATAGAGTCTAGAGAGAGGTAATCTGGTATAATATAGAGGTGACAAACATATGACTCCTAAATGCCACAGAAGCAGATTAAAATTTTATTGCAAAATATTTAACAAAATAAATAAAAATACAATAGAACATAGACAATATTTGTATGTGGTTTTCTAAATCACTATCCAGATGTAGGGATCCTTATGTATGATTTATCTGGATCCTTCCCTCCTGCTTCCTGGTGGATAGCAAGTCAACTTTGAAGCAGAAGAAGGAGGGTTCGAATCCATCTTGTGACACATACTATCTATGTAATCCTGGGGAAGTCAATTTAGCATCTCAGTGCTCTAGCTTCCAAGACTATTAACTTGTAGAGACTATGCTGACCCTCATTGATAGATGGAGTTTCTTTGTTAGATAGCTATAGGTCTAGTCCTATCCTCAATATGGATTATGGATTAGACTCACTCTACACTCTATCAGTGGTGTCAAACTCAGATGGGAAGTAGGGAGGATAAACTTACATGAGGTTCGCTATAGTGGATATTGAATTAGAAAACCCTATTTTTAAAATTTATTTGTTTTTGGAGGGGGGAAGGCAGGGCAATTGGGGTTGAGTGATTTGCCCAAGGTCACACAGCTAGTAAGTGTGTCAAGTGTGAGTTCTGATTTGAACTCAGGACCTCCTGACTCCTGGGCTGGTGCTCTACTCACTGCTGCCACCTAGCTGCCCCAGAAAGCCACATATTAACACCATCTATGTTTTATTGCATTTTTATTTATTTTGTTGAATCTTTGCTATTTACATTTTAATCCGCTTCTGTGGCACTTGGGAGTCTTGTGGGCAGCTCTGCATTATAGCACATTGCCTCTCTCTAGACCATACTGTGGGAAGCGATATAATGTGAATATTTTGAAAAATGGTTGAATGAAATGGAATGAGCTCCCTGAAAAATAATTTTTCTACACTACAAGGCAGAAAATTACCAAAGAATTCTCAATGATTGTCTCATGCTCCTCAAAGTTATGAAACGTAAAAAAATATCATATAAGTCTACTTTTTTGGATTTTTCAGGTGCTCTCAGAGCTGAATACAGGCAAGTCCATCAAGGTATCTCCAGAATGGAAAAGGTAGGCAAGGGGAATCCACACTTTCTGGTCACTCAGGCTCTGTGGAAAGATGTTTACAAGGCAAAATAGAGCAGGAAATCATCAGATAGAATAGTTGAGCAGACTAAAATGAGCACAATTTTGTTAGTTAAAAAAAAAATACCCAACTTATTTTTGTGAAAATAATGGGTGACAGACAAAAAATGAAGCTATTTTTGAAACCAGCACAAAAATACTAATGAGCTTCACCTATTTTTATGGGTGTGGCCAAAAAACCTGATTTTTATTGCTGTTCTCTTGTTATTAATGGAATGGAGGAGAAGAGAGGAAAGAAGAACAGAAGCGGTGAAATTCCTCTGTCCTTCCCTGTCTCCACTTTTTATAAATAATTTCTTAAGTCTTTGGCTACATAATGATAAACAAATGTTTTGGCAGGAAATAAGTGTTTTCTTTCGGACAATCTCTTAAGCCTTCTCCAAAACAGTTTCTGCTTTCTTCAGTCTGTGAAATTTATGTTTTTGAAGTCTCTATCAGCTCTTCCTTTCCAGAATGAAGGGCAGTAGCATTCCTGGAATTCTCAGCTTAGTCTTCAGCTGCCACATGTCATCCTATGGCCTTGGGCTGAAGAAAGGCATCTTAGCATAGCTCTAATACTGTAGGGCAGGGGTTGGTATCAAGCCTGTCCTGAGTTTTCACTCAGCCCTTGTGTTTTCAAAGTACATTTAAGTAATTGGAAAAATATTCAATGGCCTGCACAGTACTTCAAAATCCTTTAGATAGGCTTTTAGAAATTTCTGTAGTCCAATGACCAGAACCTGGAAGAGTACACAAAAGCAGATGTGGACAAGGTTATCGATTTTCTGAGTTAGCATAAAGCTGTAGACCTAACCTTCTGAACGAAGGCCAAGGCCACAAGCAGTTTTTGTTTGTGTGTTTTGGTTAGGATCTGTGTTTTCATCAGTCCTGGTGCAGAAACTCTATTAATGTGTATCAGTGATGATCTACAGTTTATTGAGAGATTTATAGAGAGTGGTCTAGAGGTATTAATTTTTCATTCCAATGGGGAAAGGCAACACATAAAAGAGACCTAAAAGGAGAGGTGCACGGGAGTCTAAATGGAGTTCAGGAGACATCTTTTCTGTTCATCTTGCTCTACTATAGTTATGCACCTGGTAGCAAGTTGTAGAACTGAGGCCAGATTGGCTGAGTGTGGATGCTACGATGCAAACAAAACCTTCAAATTTCTAGTAAGGAATATTCCAGTCTTTTTCTAGACCTCAGCCTCAGGCTTCATCTTCACTTTGGCAATCCTCCATTTTCTGTCTCCTCCTTTGATTGGTAAATTCATCCCAGGGCTCCATTCGAAGAAGCATCCATGCTTATTATTCTAAACTCAGTTTAACCTGTGCCGCCCAGATTCCTTCTGGACTGCCTTTGCCCCATTTCAGCCTCCTTCTAGGCATTATTTTTTCCCATTAGGACGTAGGCTCCTTCGGGGCAGGGTGTTGCTTTGCTTTTTGCTTTTATTTGTATTTCCAGCATTTAACACAGTGCCTGGCTCATAGCAATAATTTGTTAAATACTCTCTGTCTCTTTCTCTGTCTTTCTTGCTAACCTATCATCTGTCTATCTAATCTATCACTCCATGACCTATCAATCTATCTAATCTATCGATAATCTGTTATTTACCTCTATCATCTGTTTATCAATCTATTACCTATTCTATCTTTTAAAAATTTTTATTTTTATTTTTACATTTTAAGTTCTATACTGTCTCCCTCTCTCCCTCCTCACTCCACACTAGAGAAGGCCATCATTTCACACACACACACACACACACACACACACACACACACACAAATACACATGTAAAACCATATTATGCATATTTCTATTTATTAGTTCCTTCTCTGAAGGTGGATAACATCTTCCTTCACAGGTCCTTTCTAGTTGATTTGAGTATTTATGATACTCAGAATAACTTAGTTGTTCACAGTTACTCTTTGAACAATATTGCTGTTACTGTATGTTGGTTGTTCTATTGGTTTTGCTCATTTCCCTCTTCATTATTTCATAAAAGTCTCTCTATGTTTTTTGAAAATCGACCTGCTCATCATTTTTTTTTTACTATACAGTAG
This sequence comes from Phalanger gymnotis, assembly GCA_028646595.1. Taxonomy (NCBI): domain Eukaryota; kingdom Metazoa; phylum Chordata; class Mammalia; order Diprotodontia; family Phalangeridae; genus Phalanger; species Phalanger gymnotis. Next base: position 285,068,281 of record CM053625.1, on the reverse strand, counting down.
TATTCTATCCCAATTGTGTACCATGATTTGTTTAGCCATTCCCCAATTGATGGGCATTCTTCAATTTCTACTTCTTTGCCACCACAAAGAGAGCTGCTATAAATATTTTAGAACGTCTAGGTTCTTTGCCTTTTCCCCTGATCTCTATCTGTCTTTCCTGTCTATCTATCTATCTATCTATCTATCTATCTATCTATCTATCTATCTATCTATCTATCTACGTATCTATCTACTATCTATTATTTCTATCTATCCATCTATTATCTAGCTATCTAATCTATCATCTATCTTTCATCAGTCTATCATCTATCTCTCCAATCTATTGCCATTGCTCCTTCCCTCCCTCCCTCCCTCCCTCCATTCACCCCTCAAAGTACCTCTTTATGAAGGTGCTCTTACAGAATGGAATTTTGGTTCTGGAGGATACTTTTGAGGTCATTTAGTTCAAACCCCTTATGTTATGGATGAGGAAACTGAGGCCTAGGCGGGTTAAGTGACTTGGCCAAGGTTCGTTTAGCAGGATGTTGACCATTCTAAAAGTTTTACAAAGGTGAGTTTAAAATGGTGGCGAGCATGATTCATCCAATCTGGCTCTGGGGGTTAGGAACAGTCAGTTGAAAGGGGCATAAATATCTTGTGCATGCTGATGGCTTCAACACACAGAGCAAAGAACCACATTGCTAATACACGCCAGCAAACCATCTTGCATAAATTGTGGAGAGAGACACTGATTTTTGTCAGCTTAATGCAGTACTAGGTTTCAGAGAAATAATGGCTTTGTTTGGGAGGGATAATGATGGCTGTTTATGCAGAGCAAATTCCTGGGCCCTGAAATATTGCTCTGAACTTCCTGACCGTACTCTCTCCAGGCTGACCATGACTCAGAGTGCAATTAATCTGAAAACCTCTGGCGAGGCGAGTTCTATCCTTCCTGCTCCTTTCATTTCTACCTCTTGTGCAGTAACACTTATCCAGGTGTGAAACTTTTCCTCTCCACCAGGTTCCCATTTGACACTATTGTGTTCAGCATTGCCCCACAGCACTTAGCCCTATTGCCCTGCAAACAGTCACGGTGCTGGATGGAGTGACAGATGCCGACTAATGAGACCTGAGTTCTCCCTCAGCTCCCCCTCAAGCTCGCTCAATGACCCTGGGCCAAATACTTAACATCTTTGGCTTCACGTTCTTGATCTGTAAAATGAGTGGTTGGACACTATAATCTCTAAGGATCTTTCTAACCCTGAACACTCGATTATTCTATAAATACCTCAGAGCTGGTTATTCCCAATAAACTCCATGGAAGACGGAGGAGCTCACTCTTGGGCCTCAGTTCTGAGGATGCCTGAAAGAAGAATGATCCTTGTCGAATCTGTGCATTAGCTGTGTATGTTTTATAAGCAAGCCATCCTTGCCCTAGGAGTTCAATTATACAACTACATAACTATCCAACACTGTTGCTGCTTCAATCGAGTGGGACAGAACTAACCAAAATCTTCGATCAGTAGCATTTTTTTCTATATTTGTTTTTAGGGAGAAAAAGGAAAAAGAACAAAAACAGCGGCATTAACAATGGACCCACAAGTTAAAAGTATTAGTTTTTGTTTTTTAGTCACCCCAAAACATATTTATTAGTTTAGGTTTCTATTTCAGAATGAGTGATCTGAGCCATTGGGGAAAAAAAAAATCCAGAGAAAATACAACGTAATGTTAAATGCTGAGAATACAAATAAACACTACAAAGTAGTTTTGCAAATTTTTATACTGATCATTTCTAGGCCAGAGGTTGTGTGGAATGATGTGCTGCTACCATCATTTAATGGTAGCTGTTTTAATGTTGTTTTTCAAATCTACCTTCTTCCCTTGTCTCCATTTAAAAATTTTGTTTCTACTTTTCTCATTAAAAGAAAGCATTGCAATGCACAGAAAACAACTTCCAAGTGTCTGTCCTGAGATGGAGTGTAGCCCAGTCCCTGACTCTCTTATATTTACATGACTGGACGATGTGAATGGAACCTCACAATGATGACCCTGAGAGATGTAGAACCCCTAAAGACACATGAAATCTTTTCCTGTATATTTTATTTACTCAAGGCAGAAAAAGTGCCTGGGCTGAGATAGTTCACCAATATATGCAGCAACAGATATGTAGAGGCCAAAATGAGTTTATGGTTAACCCTCAGTGACCTGGGAAATGAACTTAACCAGAACGGCCTATTCTCCAAGAATTCCGGGAAGTCAAGACTTTATTGCTTATGAAAATACAAGCTTAGCCACCAGATAAATCAGGGCTGGATAACTCACTGCAGATTCTTTGTCTTAATGGGAGGGCTATTTTGCCACAGGGTTCCTTTAAACAGTGAGCTCCCCTAGTGTATTTCAAATATGCTTCAAATTACCAGAATTCAATTTACATGCAAATTTCAGGAACGAACTCTCTATCCACATCCTTATCAAAACAAACTCTCTGGAAAGGATGAGCTATCTGCCATTTACAAACTAGTATGAACCCAAGTTAACTTGTTGCCTCTAGTGAGGATATTCGTAGTTTGTTTTATCTGTAACCAAATGATAAAAAGCCTTTTTTTGAACATGTTTTGTTTTGCCAGAGCAGACACTTCCTAACAAATATCCAAACAACACCATCTCCCAACTCCATTCCCCTGACAGTTAAGTAAGATCATTTATAATACATGTCACTTTCCCCTTTTGTAGTTTGCTGATTGTTAATAGAGAGAAAAGAATGTCATTTATCTTTGGTGGTATGGCACCAAAATTTTCCATTGTACAGAGTGTCTCAAAAGTCTTAATATAGTTTCAAACTATATAAACTATTTCAGATTAGAGCAGCACTAAGAATTTTGGGGCACCCGGTATTTGATCTGAATGTTGATGCCTTTTAGCATTGTTTTTATTTATATTGATGCATTTTTCTATTGGTTCTGATTTCTTCACTCTGCATAGTTCGTGCAAAGCCTCTCCATGTCTCTCTAGATTCTTCGTATTTGTCATTCTGTATGATGCAGTAATATTCTATTATATCACGTGCCACGGCTATTACCCAGTTGTTGGGTACCACGTTTTATCGTTCGAAATCATGTTATGTCAATTGTCGTACATGTGGATCTTTTCCTGCTGTCACTAACCTTATTGGGTTATAATCCCCAGGGATGGGATACCTGAGTCGAAAGGTCTGAATAATTTAGTAATTTTTCTTTGATAATTACATAACGTTTTCTGGCATAGTTGGACAAATCCACAGCTGTACTAGCAGTGAATTACTGTGCTCATCTTCCCACAGTTCTTCTAATATCCAATTTCCCCTTCATTTCCCATCTTTGTCAATTTGGTAGTTGCAAGGTGATACAACTTGTTAGTTGTTTAAATATGTATTTCTCTGATTGTTAGTTCTACTGGAGACTTTTTCAGATAGGTGTTAGCTTATATATTTTTTTCTTTTGAAGACTATTCAGATCCACAGACCATTTGTGTATCATGAAATGTCTTTACTCTTACAGATTTGCTTCTTTTGGAGTATCAGGCACAGGAAGCAGATGGGGGATGCATTTGGCACTTCACATTTGGGGAACAGGACGTTAGGCCGTGAATGGGCAAGGGACCTGTCATTTTTGGTTTATATTTGTCCTGCACCAGCATGGACCAGTACTGTTTAATGAAAAAAATCAGTGGACTTAGAATTAGGAAAGCCAAGTTTGAATACTGGCTCAGCCACCTCCTCGTTGTACTTTCAGCTGGTGCTTACTTATTGGTCCTTCTCTCCACTTCCCTCCTCCCATGGGTGCAAAATCGTCCTTAGATTAGGATATTTGTGTGCCATTTTCCTGAAATACCAAGTTGTAATAAACTTAGTGAGGTATGGAAGTCAAAATCTTTGCTCACAATGGGGCGTCTCCCTGCAGGGACTCTTCAGCTCCTGCTGAATAGCAAAAGGATCATTGAACCAGAAAGGAAATGATAGCATCTCTTCCACTAATAGAATGTTGTTTCCTGAGGGCAGAGATTATTTAATTTCTTTATTTTTGTCTCATTCCCGGAATCTAGCAAGTAGTACCTTGCATATAACAGGTGGTTAATAAATGTTCAATAATATTTGGTAGAGTTCTGATATTTTTCTCCTTCCCTCTGGCACTTGGAATTTTCTCCAGGAGCAAAGGATGATTTCCAGGACCACCTTTTTCTGATTCTTGTATTTTGTTCTGTTGTCCACTTAAAGACATAGTGGAGAAGTACAACAAGAACGAGACATGGGTTCAGATTCTGACACTGCTATTATTTGTCTGATCTGATGGCAAGTCATTTAATCTCTCTGAGCTTCGGTAAGCTTGTCTGGGACTTTATTTTCTCATCTGAAACATGCTAAGGCTGATTTAGATGAGCTCTAAGGTTGCTTTAAGCCAGGTCAAAAGTCCTATTTTATCTACTTGAGTTGCCTTTCAGTTTAAGATTACCTTGTATTTATTCGTATCTCATTTACAACTTTTTTCTTTTGTATTTGTTATCTCCCCTATTGTCGTTTGTTCTTTGTTTGGGAAGAGGCCCAATGATATTACAGGGCGATGTCTTGACTTGTGGGTGAATTGGATACAAGTGAGGCAGAGTTGCACAAAATCACCAGCCTCTCTCTACTAGTCACTGAAGTCCAATGGCAAGGCAAAAGTCAGGATAACTGGTGATGGCTTGGGATGCAGTGGATGACCTTGGCATCTTGGGTAGCCAAGAGCCCCACAAGGGCTTGCTTCAGCTGCCTTTGTGGCTATTGGAACAAATTGTTCTCATCCACCCATCCTGCCAGTGGGGAGCCTTCACATGCTAGTGTAGACAACCCCCTAACTCAACTATGGGTTGGAGGCCTGCCAGTTATCTTCAACCTGGTTTAGCCCATGGGCTGAGAGAGTTTTGCCAGGGTGTGGCCACTGAGCATGTACTTCTTGGAGCCACAAGTGAGAGCTGAGTGCCAGGCGGACACCAATGAGCAGCCCTGAAAAGGGCTGGGCGAGCCCTCACCCTAAAGGTGCTAATCCTCGGGGAACATCTCCAACATTCCAACACCTGCCCTATCAGAAAAAGGCTACCCAAAGACAGAGTAGGGACTGTTTTCACTTTTTCTTTGTATTCTAGTACCTAACACAAAGAAAATCTTGACAAATATATGTTGATTGCTAAATTTGGCCTTTTTAACAAAATTTCTTTGAAATGCAAACTGCTAGTGTTGGTAGCAGCTGGCAGAGTTTCACTTAATTAGACTACTTTGATTCCTTTACTCATACATTTCCCTTGACCCTATTCCCCTGTCTTTTACTTTCTCTAAAAAAAACCCCTCACAATAGTATTTCATTGGGGTAAAAATTAAGTGGTGTTGTCTTTAAGATCAACACCAATTAGCAACATTTGTTTTACTTTGATTGTAGATGTAAAAGTGTGCGAAAGAAAATTTGTACTCTAAATTCAAGGCTGCTTGGGTCTGACTGCTTTGAAAGAAATTAAGGATTCATAGGAACTGATTATCATTTCCCATTCTAATTGTTTTGAAAGAGCAGCAGAGCATAAATGCCAGGGCCATCAAGAGACAGACCTATTCCTCTTGGAGCAAGAATTGGAAACAAGGGGTATGATGGTTAAGGCTTAGCCACTGAGCAACAAGGATCAGCCTCCTGGAGGACTGACGATGAGGATGGTGGTGGATGATAAGTACCACTTTCTGGATGACTCAAAGAGTATACCTGGCATCAATCTTTGTGAAATACTCTATTTTCTTGTATCCATTACAGATACCATAGGGGTGACATTCATAATAATAACTATCACCATAAATCATCCTTCCCAGGGCTTAATGGCAGCAGCAGTGGGAATAGAGAAGGGCTTAAGTCATAGAATCATAAGGGCAGCTGGATGCCTACATAATGTGGATTTGTTTGAGTGGTGCCAGGCAGGGCCCTTGTCCAAAAATATCTCCTCCACCAGCTGTCCTCCACCTGAAATTTCATCGTTACAGATTTATTCCTTTGGGGGTCTTAGAAAGTCCTCTATTAATATGCAAATACTCACTGAGGTCTTAGGAGCTAACAATTTAAGGGGGATAAACCCAGTTCAGTTCACCAAATAATTATAAGTACCTAAAGTATTGTGCTTGATGCCAGGGGAGGTACAAAGTTTACATAAGATGTGGTTCCTGTCCTCAAGAATATTATATATTAGATGCGGGATAAAAAACAAAGATAACTATAAATCATTTTGCTTCAACACTTACTTAGTACATAAGGCACTGGTCTTAAGGATTTTTAAATTATATATATATATATATGTATACATATATATGTATGTATGTATGTATAATAGCCCATCAAAGAGCTTACAGCTAACTACTAGTGGAGTGCTGTTTGAAAGAGTGATCGGTAAGAACTGTTTTTATTCAGGTTTTTTTTCAGTCATGTATGACTCTTGGTGATCCCATTTGGGGTTTTATTGGCAAAGATACTGGACGGATTTGCCATTTCCTTCTCCAGGTCATTTTACAGATGAGGAAACTGAAGCAACAGGGCAAAGTGACTTGCCCAGGGTCACACAGCTGGTAAGTGTCTCAGAAAAATGAATCTTCCCGACTGCAGGCTGGGCACTCCACCCACTATAGCACCACCTAGCTGCCCCTACATTGATTATTCAGAGATTTGGGATTGTTTTGGTGTTGCTATTTCTTAAACTGATACAAAGTCTGACCTACTCTATGACCCAGTAGAGGGATTTTTTGAATTGCTATTACTGGAAATTTCTTCACTCTTTAGTCAATCTGGTAATGAGCTGCCCCTTACTAGGTTACATAAATAAATATAATAAAATATAAATGAACATATAATAAATGTTTAATGTAATATAAATATAATATATTTATTATATATTATAATATATACTATAATACATATTATATATAACATATAAATAAATATAACAAAAGGTAGAATGTGATAAGGACAAAGCAGAAATTAAGCAAAGAGTTCCAAGAAAATTTGAGGAGGAAGAGATCAGGAAAGACTTCACAGAGGAAGGGCACCTGAGTGCGACAGGCAGAGATGAAGAGAGAGTTTATTCCAGGTATGAAACATGGCTTGTAAAAATGTAGAGAGGTGAGACATGGAAGAAATGATCAGAAAATAGGTAGTACTTTAATTTACTGGGTAGAAATATAGAAGGCATGAAGGTAAATAATGTTAAATAAAGCTGGAGTGGTAACATTATAATACTTGGTAAGTGCATTACGGAGCCACAGAATAGAGTGCTATGTGAGGTCATTTGGGGTAGGTAAAAAGAGGGGCATTTCTAAATAGCATGAACAAAGGACATGGACACAGGAAAGCACAAGGCATATACTATTTCTTTCTGTTTCCAGCTTGGTTGAGTGCATGGAGAGAGGGAATATAATGGAAAAATGTAGAGACAGTGGCATCAGATTGTGGAGGGCCTTGAATTTGAGGTGGAGAAACTTGAACATTACTCAGTAGGTATAAAGGGGACACTGAAGAGTTTTGAGTGGAGGAGAGACTTGATCTATGTGTAAGGAAGATTACTGGCAGCAGGATCAAGTCAAATTAATGACTCCAAGTCAATTAAGTACTAACTACATGCCAGACAATATATGAAACGGTGGGGATACAAAGAAAGGGAAAAACAGTCCCTGCCCTCAAGGTGCTTACACTCTAATGGGGGAGACAACATTCAAGCAACTATGGACAAGCAAGATACAGAAAGAATAAATTGGAAGTGGTCTCAGAGGTAAGGCACTCACATTAAAGGGGTTCAGGAAAAGCTTCTTATAGGAGGTGGGATTTTAGCTGGGAATTGAAGAAAGTGGGAAAGATAGAATGGAGGAGAAAATAACGGCAGGAAAGCTTATAAAGAAGCTGGGGCAAGATTTCAGGCAGGAGAAGTTCAACCTGTGTACTAGATGGAGTTGGGGTAGGTAGGTGGCACGATGGATAGAATGCTAGGCCTGCAGTCAGGAAGACTGATTTCCCCGAGTTCAAATCATGCCTCAGATACCTGCTGTGTGACCCTGGGCAAGTCTCTTAACCCTGTTGGCCTCAGTTTCCTTATCTGTAAAATGAGTTAGAGAAAGAAGCGGCAAACCACTCCAGTATCTATGCCAAGAAAACCCCAAATGGGGTCACGAAGAGCAGGATGTGACTGAACAACTAGACAAAGTATAGAGTAGCAGCAGTAGAATATAGGAAGCCAGCTAAAAGGAAGAATCAAAGATATCATCAAAATTTCAAACATTTGAGACTGGATGCATGGTGGTGCTACTGAGAGAAATAGTGAGGCTAGAAGAAGGAAGAGAGGTAATGGAGGGAAGATAATAAATTCAGCTCTGGACATGTTGAGTTTGAGGTGTCATTGGCAAAATCAGGTAGATATTCCTTCAGTCTGTTGGACATGTGTGCTTGGTACTCAAGAAAGAAATGGGCTGGAAAGATAAATTTGGAAGTCATCTCCATAGACGGGGCAGCTGAAACTGTGGGAGTGAATGAAATTATTGGGGTAGAGAGCATAGAAGAGAGAAGAAAGTTCAAGACAGAGCCTCAGAGAGCAGCCTATGGATTTAGAAAGAGGGTGGGAAACCGGTAAAGAAGACAGTGAAAAAGTGATGGGAGATAAAAGCACCAGGATAGTATGGCAGCTCAAGTCAGTTCAGGAGAGTATCTAGTAGGAGGAGGCGTGTTGCAGAAAGGTTAGGAGGATAGTAACGGAAAGAAAGCCATTGTAATTGAATTAGGAGATGAATGAAGGAAGGAAGCATTTTTAAAATGTTTACTATGTGCAAAAAACACTGTGCTAAGTTCTGGATAAACAAATAGAAAAGTCAGTATCTGTACTCAGAGTTCGCATTCTAATGGGAGAGATAATACTTAGGAAGCTGCAAGTCAGATGGAAAATTCTTATTCTTTTTAGAATACAGAGATCACTGGTGACCTTTGAGAGAGTAATTTCAGCAGAATAGTGAAGGTAGAAGCCAGATGTTGAGGATAGAGTGGGTGGTGAAGAAGTAAACTCATCAAGTATACATTTATTTGGAAAGGATTGAAAGGGAAGGGGAAGAAAGAGATCAGATGATATTTGGATGGAGTAGAAGGGTCAGAGGAAGGTCAGAGGATTAGGATGTCTAAACATTTTTTTTTAGGCAATGGGAAGCCAATGGCAAAGGAGAGATTGAACTTGAATGGAGTTGGGGGAGCTGGGATTCTTAGAACAAGGGCCTGGAGGAAGTGGGAGAGTTTGGGATAAAAGGCATGAGGAGAGGGATTAGTTTTAGTGGAAAGTCAAGGCTTATTCTTCTTTTCTGACTAGAGGGAATGGAGATTTTGAGCAGCTGAAGAGAGAAATTGAGGGAGGTCACACTGTATAATCTTGATCTTCTGAGCGAGCTAGAAGGCTAGATTACCTGCTGTAAATGTAGCTGAAGTGGTCTGAGGAGAAAGAAGATAGTTTGGAAGAGTTGCTATGGCATGAAATAAAAAGCTCTAAGAATAGAGTAGAAGGATTATCTTGTAGCAGCTCAGGTACCACCTGAAGTCATGCAACAAGCATTTGTAGTGAGAGGAATCGGCTTGAGTAGTTGAAATCAGGTTGAGAGCAAGGCCTTGAAGGAATATGCCACAAAATTGGCCTGTGTGGGAGACAGAGTACAAGAAAATGGCACTCTAGAGTCTAGACCAGCGGTGGCCAAACTGTTTTGATCATGAATCCCATAAGTAAAAAATTTTAGAATGTATATTCTAAAATATGAGTATATTTATTTATAAATTACATACAAGTGCTACTGTACTAATAATTATGTATGTTACACAAAATGGAAATTTTTATGCAAAATGAACACAAAAAAGACATTTAAAAGGGTAAGATCTTAGAATATTTTATCTTAGAGTCAATAAGGAACCAGTGGAGTACTGAAAAGGGAATGATGTGAGTTTTAGGGAAAAAAATCACCTTGGCAGTTCTGTAGGGAATTGATTGGAGAGGGGAGACACTTGAGGCAAAGAGACCAATTAAGAAACTGTAATAGCTCAGGCAAGAGGTGATGAGGGCCTGAGGTAGGGTAGTGACTGTGGGAGTAGAAAAAAAGGGACAGATGCAAGATGTGGAGGTAGAAATGACAAGACTTGGCAACCAATGAAAGGATGGGAAGATGAGTTGCATCCCATCCTCACCATGATAGTCCACTGTGGGACTTTTCTCCAACATAGCCACACTAAACCTAATCCCTCTCCTCCTGCCTTTTATCCCAAACTCTCCCACTTCCTCCAGGCCCTTGTGCTAAGAATCATGGCTCCCCCTACTCCATTCAAATTAAATTTCTCCCTTGCCATTGACTCTTCATTGCTGAAAAAAAAAATTTAGACATCCTAATCCTAAAATAGCCTTTCCTTTACCCTTTTACTCCATCCAGATCTTTTTCTCCCCTTTCGCTATCAAACCTTTCCCCCTCCAGATGTATACTTGATGAGTTTACTTCTTCACCACACACTGTATGCTCAACAGCTGATTGAATATATGGAGAGAAGGATAGTGAGGAATAAAGACGAATTGACATTGTGAACCCAGTTGACTGGAATGATAGTAGTACTCTTTATAGTAAGAAGGAAGTTGAGGGGAAGGGTAAGTTTGGGGGTAAGTCATGAAATCTGTAATCTCTTGTAACCCATCTATGGTTACTCATCCTCTGCAACTCACTTTGTGTCACCCAAAATCAAAAATGATGGCGGTAGTGATCTCATCCTTCAACCTGGATTACAGAACCTACTCTCTGAGGAATGCTTGCTATGGCCATGAGGCGATCGGAGGGGCAGGGGAAGGTTTGCCGAGGGGGGCAGAATTATTCCAATGGCACCTACAAAAGCTACTTCTGTGGGTAGCCTGGTAGTGATTAGGTTATAAATGCCCAGGTCAGAAAGATAGAGGTTAGTAGCTTATACAATAGAAGGAGGGAGCAGAGTGGGGGGGAATGTGGTTGTGTTGGAGAAAAGTCCCACAGTTGACTGTCATGGTGAGGATGGGATGCAATTCATCTTCCTATCCTTTTATTGGTTGATCACCTATTCCTTGGTATCAGGCAATGGCCTCCTCTTTAGAGACCACTACTCTGGAGAAGGGTAGGATCATAGATTTAAGGCTGGGAGAGACAACAGAAGTCATTTATCCTAACTCTTTAATTTTAGAGAAGAGGAAATAGGTTTAGTGACTTGTCTAAAGTCACACAATACGTGACAGAGCCAGGATGTGAACCTAGGCCCCATGACTCCAAATCCAGTCCTCTTTCTACTATACCACACTGTGGGAGATGGCAAAAAAAAAAATTGACTCATCACTTTTACCCTGTACTAGATTAGCCCTTCCTTAAGCATCCTTGATTCTCTACTATATTCCAGTCCATCTCTGGATGGGTCTAGGTTATGGGAAATAGAGTATGTCTTCAATTTATTAGGGAAAGCAAGACCTGGGACATTTGATTTTCACATCTTTGTTTTCTTAGAGTCAAAGGTAAACTGTTGGTAGGGGAAAACTTCAGAAGAAAGAGATGAAGGCAAAGGTTAAGTGATTCTTTTCCTGGAAGAGATAATCACAAAGGTCTCTTCTCCCCAGCTGAAGAGATTGTAGGTTTGCATATTGAAATAAGCTCCATTAATGCTGAATGCAGCTTTCTTGTTCCCCTAGATATGCATCTCCTATAACCTGAAATGGTGATGAGTCATTCCCAACTCAAGGATATGAAGCTGGGATACATAAGTCTTTAACAGTGGGGGTTGCCCATTGCAAATGAACTATCTACAAATTATTTTGAGGATATCATTCGCCCTTATAATAACTGTTTGGCTGATGACAGTAACAGTAGGTGTTAGTACTCATAAGAGAGTCATTTCCCAGTGACAACAAAGTTTTAATGTCTTTGGTGATGAACTTTCCAATTACAGCCAGCCAGCATTGCTGTGATTAAGATTATTAAATGGTAACTGAAGCCTTGAAACAAACAAAAAACAGGCTACAAATTCTACTTATTCATTAGCCTGTTTTATTTATGCAAGTGAAAAGTTTTCCATTGCAGGAGTATATCACCAGCAAATAGATGGGTATGGTGAAGTTATTATTTTAGAATGGGAAGATTTTCCTAAATGAAGCTTATGCATGGCAGTGATGAAAACTTGGCAGCATGAAATCATAGTTCAGATTAAAGATTTTGTGACCAAATGCAGGGAACCATCAACACCATGAAAAATTATTTATGAAACAATTGACATTAAGTGCTATAGAGAACTGCACGTGGACATGGTTCCAGAATTCTGGGAGTTACCATTTAAGACTGAAGTTTAACCATCTCCCCCTGCAGAACTTAGTAAGGTTTTGGGCATATAGCAAGTGCTTAGAAAATACTTTCAAGGTAGCTAAATATAATACTGTAGGACAAGACCAAGGCAAGAGTTCAGTGGAATTACCTCCACTCTCATCTTGGGCCTTATGCCTGGACCTCAATGCAGTGTAAGAATGAATCAATTCTTTCTTTCTTTTTATTGTCATTATCACACTGTTGACTCATATTAACCTTTGAGTCCACTAAAATCCCTAGACATTTTTTAGATAAATTGTTTGTATAACAATAATAACCACCATTTATATGGTACTTTAAGGTTTGCAAAACACAAATAGTATCTCATTTTATCCCCACAACAACCCCGTGAGGTAAGTACTACTATTATCTCCCTTTTACAGATGAGGAAATTGAGGCAAACAGAGGTTATGTGACTTACCTGGGGTCACACAGTGTCTTTAAGTGTCTGAGGCTGGATTTGAACCTAGTTTTTCCTGACTCTAGTATCCATTGTGCCACCTAGCTGCCTCAAGCAATGTCTTCATCATTTGTGAAGTCGATTTGTTTTTAACCTGAGTATCGGACTTTTCATTTGTCTATTGGATTTGATTTTATTAGCTTTGGCCCAATGCTCTAGGCAAATAGCCATGCATTTTTTAGGACTATCAGAGGGCCAAGGGTTGTGGAGTGAGGAATGGATGTTATAAAGAAGGAATGTTATGGGTACCAATGCTGTTCCAGAATGGTGAGCTGAGCTCCTATGGAACTGTTTAGAAGTCAGAAGCCACAGCAGTAGGGGATGAGTACAAGAACCAAGGGAGACCATGCTTTTCTGACAACTTCTCCCCTGATAGTCTATCTATAGGTGAAGAAACAAAACATTTCTGGTGGGGTTAAAAATGGTAGTTCACAATCATATTAATTTGGGGTATTGATTTTGGTAATATGGTGCAGTCTTAATGGCATCACATTATTGTAATTAATATGGTACCATTTTGCCAATGGCAATGGTAATAAAGAAACCACTTGATTTGAACACCTGGTGTTGACTATATCACATATTAGCTGGAGCTCTTTGTTTATAGTTGTTTGAATGTTGTCTCCCTAGACTTTGAGTTTCTTGAGATCAGGGATTGTTTTTCATCTTTCTTTGAATCCCTGGAGTTTAGCACACAGTTCTTGGCACATGATAGGTGCTAATAAATGTATATTGATCGACTGACCTTAGGAAAGTCACTGAAACCCTCTAAGCCTTGATTGCCTCATCTGTAAAATGGGAATAGCATGTGCATCACTCACCTCACATGGTGGTTGTAAAAATCAAATGGAATAATGAATGTAAAACATTTTGTGCCTGTAAAAAGTTCTATAAATATTGGTCAGCTACTTTCCCCATCTTGGTTTTCTCAGGTTTCTGCTCTTTTGTGTCCTCTGAGGGGTAGTTTTCTGAAACTAAACTCCTGATTTGGCTTCTAAGAGAGTCAGGTTTCCCATCCAGCTTTATTTTTAACATTTTTCTCTGGCTCTGGAAGACACTTTGAGAGGAAGGCAGAAAAAAATCTCTACTTTATGCCAGCCTAGCATTACGGTCTCTCCTACTGTATGGAAAGAACTTACTCTTTCCTGTATTTCCTGTTTGTTCCCTAAGAAATGGTGGCTGTGAATGTCAGGGCATAAATGACCTTCATGAAGACCCAGAATTGACCCTCTGGGGTCTTTCTCAATCCATTTGAATATCAAAAGAAATGCAATACAGCTACCTTTTGAAATGAAATGCTTTTCTATGAGGAAAAGTCCCATTTTCTTGCACATTTACTCTTTAGAATATATAAAGTGGTTCTGACTTGATTTGACAGTGACCTGGAACTCTAGGCCAATAGAAATTGTAGAAAATTAACCATGCATTTACAGCAGTCGGTGGTCTTGGTGTCTTCTTTATGTTTTTCAGGAGATCCTTGGAATGAACCAGAATGCTTCTCTGTGAAGGAAACATAGGGCATCCAAAGAGGACTCTAACGAAACAGGAGTTTCACCATGTTTCCATATGTGTTCTTCTTCTTCCCTTTTGTCCTAACTCCTTAAGCCAGTTGTGGCAGGCAGATGCTCAAGGAAGCCAATCCATATGAGCAGTGACTGGAAAGGATAGCTGCAGAATGTAGGAGAGAGAGCATGATTATAATAATGTCTTGGACTTATGCTGACTTTTACGATATTATAAATCAATTTCACATCAAGGTAGCTAGGTGGCAGAGTAGATAGTTAAATGATCTTTGAATTTAGATTCCTCATTTGTAAAGTGACAAGGTTGAACCTGATTGTCTCCAAGGTCTCCTAGCAATCTATGATCCTGTGATTCATTGTTGGGGCAGGTCGGTGGTATGCTGGGTAGACATTTAGGAAGCCCTGAGTTCAAGTCTGCCCTTAGACACTTACTAGCTGTGTGGATGAGCAGCTCTGAAAAGGGCTTGGCAAGCCATCACACCAGATGTGCTAGTCTTCCTTGAACAGCCCGTAAACTCTTTAGTGTCTGTCTGGTACCTGTGGCTCCAAAAAGCTACAACATGCTCAGCAGCTAGCCCTTGGTAAAACTGTCTCAGCAGGCATGCTAAACCAGGTTGAAGGTAACTAACAGGGCTCAAACCTGATCAATGAGTTAAGGGGTGGTCTGTCCCAAGAATGTGAAGGCTTCTTCCAAGTAGAATGGGCTGATGAGAGTGTTTTGTTCCAGGAGTCATGAAGAGGAAGAAAGCAAGCACCGTGGAGCACTTACAGCTTGGTCAGACACCGAAGACACCGAAGGTCATCCATTGCCTCCTGGGACATCACTAGTCGTCCTGACTCTTGTCTTGCCACTAGACTTTGGTGACTCCAGAAGAGAGAGTGAGGCTGATGACTTTGTGCAGCTCTGCCTCACTTAAATCCAATTTTTGCAAGAGTCACCTGTGACATCATTGGTCCTCTTCCAAAACAAAGGAGACAAAAGACGACAACTAGTCTTGTGACCCTGGGCAAGTCACTTAACCATTGCCTGCCTCAGTTCCCTCATCTGTAAAATGGGGATAATAATAGCACCTATATCCCTGGCTGGTTATGAGGATAAAATGAAATAATATTAGTAAAGAGTTTTACAAACAGTACAGCGATATACAAAGGTTATTTATTATTATTATCATCATGATTGTTGTTATTAATTTCTCAAAACAACCCTGTGAGATGGGAAAACCAGGCATTATTGAGCTTCTTTTTATAGATGAGAAATTTGATGATCAGAGAAGTTAATTGACTTGACCGATGTTACACAGTAAGTATTGAAACCAGATTTATAACCCAGATCTTATGATTCCAAGTCCAAGTGTTTTCCTTTCCATGCTACACAATCGCTAAACAAAATAAACATCTGTTAATTTAGATGCATAGGCTTGCTTCATTAAGTTTTTTTTTTTTTTTAAAGCAAGGTGTTACCGGAGATGCCTTAAATTATCCCTCTGAACTCCAGACTCTTGCCTCGTCTTCAAAGCTCAGTCTAAATTTATACCCAGGTGTTCAGCATGAAGGCAGAAAAGGCAAGCGACTGAATTTTTGTAAACAAAAAGCGTAAAAAACGGCGATGGTAAAAAGAACTCATCCTGCATTTGGTTTTCAGGGCCCCCAATTATGTTAAGTCTGTGGAGTGAGAAGGGGGCATAATTAGCATGCTAGCCTCAGAAGAGAAAGACCAGTGTCTTGGCTGGTAGAGTTGCCTGAAACAGTCCTCCATTTTTGCCAAGGTCAGCTGTTCTCCTTTGTAGTATGTTTCCTTAACCAATTTTGGGCTGACCTATTTCTTAGTGTTGCCGCTGTTTCCATCTACTACTTAGCCACTGGAGTAACCCTCTCTGAGAATTCTGAATTCTGCCTTATCCCGGCATGACGTTCTGTCTACTCTTCTGGAAGATTGGTGGTTTGTTTGGTTGCTAAAGGACTTAGACTCTCTCTGACCACTGCTAACCCATTATGGAACATGACTAGCAGAGCAGGTAGCCAGCACATACAAGGAGTGGCACGGTCATCGTCCTTGTGGCCTTCTCAATTATCCTTGTGTGCCATTCACTCTATCCTTGGCCTCTACTTTGCTCCTGCAGCATTATGTCATTTCTTTTCTTACTTCCTCAGTTTCAAACTTCTCAGGACAAAGGGGTAGAGGCAGCTACAGAGCAATCGGATAGTCCAAATCAATTTCTTTAAGTATTGGCAGATTTGACCTTCTTGCTGCCCAAGAGACTCTTAAAACTCTTCTCCAGCATCACAATTTGAAAGCATTGATTCAGTGGCACTCGGCTTTCCTCATAGTCCACATCTCACAGCCATATATCGCTACTGAAAACACCAAGCTTTGACTATACAGACTTTGTTAGCATAACTCCAATGGTACAACCTGGTCTTTATATAAGATACACTGGTTCTGGAAGTATACCTTTCATTTGTCTATGTTATATCTGGACCAGGTAAAATGCTCTTGGAGGTCCTCTTTGGTAGCTATCGCTATCCCTATCAACTAGTGCCAGATCGGGATTATGGTGGCACTCAAGGCTTGTAATTATGACATATATGTCCCTGACATAATGGAAATAGTTATAGTTTTAGGTAGAAAGAATGGACTCCCATAAAATTTCTCTGGTTTGTACCCCTTCCAAGGAAAACCATGAGAGTATCTGACTTTTATCTCTCACAAAATATCCCTGGCTAATGCTCATACCCAGGGAAACCCTGGGATTATCATTATATGGCTCATTTGGTTTCCCCAAATGGATACTCAGTTCCCTGCAAGGAGTCAGATTAACAAGACATTGGCTATAGGACAGGTTTTATATAACCTGAAAAAAGTGTAGAGAGGCAGGATACCTAAGTCTCTTGATCATCAATTGACAAGCCTTTTTTAAGGTCCTACTGTGTGCTTAACCACTAGATCAAACATTGTCCTCAAGGAACTTAGAGTTTAGATGGGAGAGACACCATGTACATATATAGGAATAGACAGGATTGTGCTGGGTGTCTTCTTCCCCACCCACAATCTTTAGCCTCTTCATATCTACTGGATCTTCTCCTACTGTCTTCAGACTTTTTCATTTCTCTCCAACTGTTAAAACAAAGCAAAACAAAACAAAAACCAACCAAATAAACAAAAGACCCTTGCTTCACCAAGAAGCTGTGAATTAATCCAGCCTTTCGGAAAAGCTATTTGGAGCTGTCCCAAAACTCACTAAACTGTCCATAACCTTTGACCCAGCAGTACCACCATCAGGCCTATAGCAGTAGCTCAAGAAGATCAAAGAAAGAAGAAAAAGGACTCATTTGTGCAAAGATATTTATAGCAACTCTTTTTGTGGTAGCAAAGACCTGGAAATTAAGGGGATGCTCATCAGTTGAGAAATGGCTAAACCAATTACAGTGTATTAGTGCAACAGAATATTATCCTGTGGTAAGAAATGATAAAAAGAGTGGTTTCTAAGAAACACGCAAAAACTTGTATGAATTGATGAAGAGTGAAATGAGTGGAATCAGGAGATTAATTTTTACAACAGTAACACCATAATGAAAAAAATTTTTTGGAAGACCTTAGAACTCTAATCAATGCAATGACCAGCTGTAATTCCAGAGAACCGATGATGAGCCATGGTACCCAGGTCCTGATGAAGAGCTGATGGATTCTAGATACAGAATAAATTGTATTTTCTAACAGTGCCGGTGTGGGGGAATTTGTTTTGTTTGACTATGTGTGTTTGTAACTGGGGCTTTGTTTTCCTTTTTTTCAATAAGGATGGGGAGATGAAAGGGCTAGGGGAGAGATAGAAACAGAGACATGGAGAGAGACAGAGATATGGAGAAAGAGAGAGAGAGAGAGAGAGAGAGAGAGAGAGAGAGAGAGAGAGAGAGAGAGAGAGAGAGAGAGAGAGAGAAAGAGAGAGAGAGAAAGAGAGAGAAGAGAGAAAAAGACAGACACAGACAGAAACAGAGAGGCAGAGGCACAGAGAGAGACAGAGATGGAGAGGTAGAGAGAGAGACACACACAGACAGAGACACAGAGACAGGGAGAGCAAGAGATGGAGGCAGAGACAGAAAGAGAAAAGAAACAGAAGAGGGATTGAGGAAACTTCTTAAAAAATGAACAAATGAGAATAGAAAGTAGGACAAAAAGAATCACAGAGAAGAGAGGCAACTTTGAAAACTACTAGTTGAATTTATATAATTAAAAAGAAAATTAAACCATACATAATAGGGATCTGCAGTTTGATGTAAAATCTTCTTTTTCTATCTATGTATGTGGAAATGTCTGTTTTATTTAGTGCTGTTAACTTCAAAATAAAAACAAATAAACCTTCACCAGACCCTAGCCATCCCCTCAAACTATGTTTTTTTTTTTAGCCAAACCTCTTGAAAAAGCTCACTACACCCATTTCGTCTACTTTCTCTCCTCCCACCTAGTCCTTAACCCTTTACAATTTGACTTCTGAATATATCATTCAACAAAACTGCTCTAAATTGGAGTGAGATCCTGAGCACATATATTGGGGTTGTCCTTGGTGAGGTCAAAGGCCGTCTTCTTCATAAGAGTCTGGAGTAAGGGAGGGGAGAACGAGGATCATATTAAGGGCCTGTGGAGCAGAAAAGTAGAGAAGAGGAAGCACATGACAATTGGCTTCTATTTCTCTCAGTAAAATATGAGGTGAGAGCTTAGGTGGTGGTGAAAAGAGCTGCTCTGGAGATTGTCATAAGAATCGGTTTTGGAGAAGCCAAAGGATTGCCTTCATCGGCTTCTGTAGTGAGGGCCTAGTTAAAATTAGATTACATGGGAGCAGCTAAGTGGCACAGAAAATAGAGCACCAGCCTTGGAACCAGGAGGACCTGAGTTCAAATCTGGCCTCAGACACTTACTTTCTGTGTGACCTTGGGCAAGTATGGGCTCTATATGAGTTTGCTCAATATCTGTATTTCTGTGCGTTTGGCTCCAGCTACTCCTGAATCATCTTTGTGGCATATTCTAGCAATAGTTTCATAAGATCATAGATTTAGACCTAGAAGGGACACTTGAGGAGTCAATGCCCTAATTTAACCTCAAAAATAAATTAGATTACATAAATTTGTAGGGGACCCAGTCAGCAAGGTTGAAGGACTTTGTCCAGTTCTATTCAGCAGTGCATAAGGAAGAGCGGAGGAAGCAGATGGTAGGAGTAATACTGAACTGGAATTTAGCAAGGCACAAGCAGTGGTAGGACAAGATTCTATAGTTCTCTAGATAGAGATTCTAGAGTAGATGCTGCTATGATGTCAAACTGGTTAACTAACAGGTAAAAGTGGAGAAAGTAAGTGAAAGCCTGGGAAAGTGTTGAAGGTTGGGGGCACCAGAAGGCATGGTGAAACCAAAGGAATGAAATGGAATGATACAACGTTATGATTGGATAAATAAATCTTAGAATTCTTGATTGTAGATGTAGAACACTTGTAGGTGATGACAAGATAAAGAGTGCATGTGTCCTTGTTGAGCTGGAGAGGAGTAAGTAGGTCATGGCAAATGGCGAGACTGCAGAACTGCCAGGCTAGAATGTTTTTGGGATCAAGATTGAATGTGTTGAAGTCCCCTAGTACAGGGGCAGGATTTGAGATAGTGAGAAAGGCTATTAGCCAGGTACTGAATTTCTTGGGAAAGGAGGGGGAATGACCTGGCGAGATGATAGATAACAACCACCAGGACTGGATCAATGAAACTATTCCCTCCCCCCTTTCAGGAGAGGGGAATTACTCTGTCTTGTGGCTGCTTCCAATTTATTTCAGGACCTATATGAGGCAGATCGTTCACAGCACCAGCAAAGGGATAGGTCTTCTTTGCACCACAGTGAATGATATTTCTTGTCGTACCTATTTCTCTAGTATGAGCCAAAGCAGGGTTTGTGGGGTTGCCTTCTCATTCAGATTCTGTCACTCTTTTAATATCTCTCTCATCTTCTCGGTATGGACTGTGTGGATCCTCAGGTCTTCGGGTTCTGTGTGCACCTTAGCATGTCAGTCTCTTCTCATAGGTGCATGATACCGCAAAGGAGGATAGAAATCCTTCTAGCTAGGTGATGCAATGGTTAGAGCCCTGGAGTCGGAAAATCCAACTTCAGTCACTGAAGAGCTGTGTTACCCTGGGTAAGTCATCTAATCTCTGCCTGCCTCAGTTTCTTCTTCTATAAAATGGGTCCAATAATAGCACCTACCCTGCAGGGTTGTTGTGAGGATCAATTGAGTTAAGACGTGTAAAACGTTTTGGAAACCTTAAAATATTATGTAAATGTTACCTCTTATTACTGTTGTTGTTATTAGAAATAAACATAATTTCTGTGTATATATCCTAAGGGTTCTCTATGACTGAAAGGGAAGAGCAGCTTATATGAATGGGTGACTTTATTGTCCCTGCAGTTAAAAAATTTGAAGTCCTCAAAAGTGACATCTGTGAACCTTCTTCCCCTACACAGTCTCCTCCTGGGCTTAGAAAGCACAGATAGGCTATATGAGTGACAGCTTTGCTTGTTCATGTGTGAACTAGTGTGATTAGACTCTGGCTTCTCCTGAATCATCTTTCTGGTGTGTTCTAGTAATAGTTTCCTAGGATCATAGAGTTAGACCTAGAAGGAGACAATGCCCTTGTTTTACAAGTGAGAAAGCTGGGGACAAGTGTCCAAAGATTTTTAAAAATCAAGTTCTGTTCATCTTGGAAAGAAAACACTCAAACCAAGTTAAACATAGAGAAGACTGAAGGAATACTAGACTGTAATTTGGAGGCTTCCTCATCAGGTAAGCAGATACAACCCCTCCAGTATCCTAATTCCCTTATGGGAGTCCTGTTAAGCTGTGCAAACAGCTTGTCTCACAGCCAAGGCCCATGTTTTTGTTGATACTGGATTGCTGACTGAAGTGAGAGGCATTCACCCAGGGGTGTGCTAGAGCCAACTCTAATAGATTTGCCCTGTCGTTAAATTTTCAAGGGGAATATTTACAGCTCAGAAATTAGAAGATGCAACAAATTATGGCTTGATTTATTGTTTTCTTGATTGTCTAGATGAGAAAGCGATGGAGAAAATGACAATGCAGATTAAATTTAAATTTTATAAGTATATTTTTTTCTCCTGGAGAGCTGGTTGTTAAACATTTACCAGCATACCACATTTACTAGCACATGCACTTCACTGTCCCACACACATACGATCCTTTTATTCCATCCTTTTCTGTGAGGATCCTCAGTTTTCTTAGCAGGTTCTTCTGAGAAATATAAGGGTTTGGGAATTAGCTCCCAAGTTCCCCCTTTTTCTGGTTGCTCCCTGAAGACCTGGGAAAGTTCCCTGGTTTCAGGAAGTTTATATAAAGCATCAGCTGCATTGTTCTTCCTCCTAGATACCTTCTCCATTTCTTTTTTAAATACAATTTTTATTACAAATTTAATAACTTCCAAAAATAAATAAATAGAATATAGAGAACAAATAAAACCATAGAATCCCAATTCTACATTTTGATAGAAAATGATAATAGCAATATCCTGCCAACTTTAATAAAATCATAACAGTAATAATTTATTTGTATTCTATGTCCTTGTGATGCTCTTTCCATCTGTGTATTTACAGAAGTTTGATGACATCACTTTTATTAATATAGTTGTAGTTAATGTAAATTAAATTATATGGATTTATTAATATTTTATTATTAATTTATCGACATATTTTATTAATTTATTATTTATTAATATATTGTAGTTAATGTAAATGTTCTAATTCTGCTATTATCACTTTTTATTTCCTTTGTCTTCTGTGTTTCTTTGTCCATTTCATATGTGTCATTAAAAAAAGACCATCAGGAGCATTCTAATACATTTATACACTGTAATTTATTCATCTATTCCCCAGTTATTGGACTTGGATTCCATCTCTTGTGCATACACCTTTCTGTGCATATACTTATTCTCCATACCTGGAATGGACACCCTTGACTCCCTTACCAGTTCGGTTGAGATGCCACATCCTAAAGGAAGGCTTTTCTGAACCCACTCATTGCTAAGGCTCTCTTTCTCTGTGAATTTTCTTTTATTCATTTCTCCGTGTTCATAGTATATCCTCCTCATAGAATGTAGGCTCCTTGGAGGCAGGAACCATTTTGGTCTTTATATTACAGCATGTGGTAAACACTCTCCAATTTCTTGATGTTTTCTCTGAACTACACAAGAGGTCATGTGGTGGTGTGCTTCCCCTTTCAATGGTATCTTGGTCACTTATCAAACCAGTAGTTCTCGTACAGATTAATACCTATCATTAGGTACTAACCCTCTAATGACTGGTCTGCCACAGAGATCGCTTTCTCTCTCAGAAACAACAACATGCAATTTGATAATGTTTGTTAGGCTGATGCTTATGATGGTGCCTGCAAAGGTAGTCCCACCTCTGCTAGTAGAAAAAGCCAAGGTCCTTCTAACCCTTCCAGATCAATGATCCTCCATTGCCCTCCTCATATGTAACATTTTTGTCCTTGGCCTCTGCTCCAGTTATGAAGAACTAGGGCATTATTTTTTGGGTAGAGTCTCCCACAAAATCTTTTTGCCCTAGTTCAGGAAAATCTTTGAAATATCAGAATCTGGGTAAATTTTTTTTTTTTAAACCAAAAAGGGATCCCTGCAACCACGCTGGCTAAGGAGACATGCAAGGAGGGGTGTGCTAGAGCTGGCTCGAAGGGACTCAAGAGGGTTAATCATTAAATTTTCAGTGTGAGCATTTACAGCTTGGAAATTGACAAATGCTACAAACCAGGGCTTGATTTATTGTATTGTCTTAAGAAAGTGATGAGGAAAATGTTAATAATGTAGATTAAACATTAAAGAATGTCCTACTTTTCAGAGAGCTGGTTGTTAAATATTTACCAGCACACTCCTGCATACAGGACAAGTTTTAGTTAACCCTTCTAAAAAGACAGAATAGGCATAATCTTAAGCCTTTATACTACCAGAAAAACTGTTCTCCCCTCACTAGAGGCACTTTAAGTAACCCTCCCTTCTGATGGGTCTCACCCTCAGCTAGGACCGATATAACTGGTCCACATGATCACCAGGAAAGGGATAGGTCTGGGTTGTTCTTTGGTGCATGTGGTTCCTGCTTCAATGATTTCTATACTTCCAACAGGGGAAAAAGTCCATAGATTTTCTCCACCCTATTATGGTTCTGTGCTTACTAGCATAGGCCAAGGTCATACTCATTGGTGCTCTTTCATGATTTCAGCATGTCTGGCTGGCTGCAGTTCCTTAGCTCACAGAATTCCTTCTTAGCTTTTCAAGTCCTTTATTACCTGGCCCCTTCCTACCTTTCCAGTCTCCTCACACCTCATACTCCCTTATATACTCCTTGATCTAGTGACAAGTCCTTCTGGTTATTCCTCATTTCATACCCTCCATCAGAATTCTGGCTCTGAGTCTTTGTACTTGCTGTCTCCCATGCCTGGAATGGTTTCCCTCCTCATCACTGCCTTCTGGCTTCCTGGGTTCCTTCAAATCTCAGCTAAAATCCTATCTTCTTCAAAAAGCCTTTCCTAGTTCTTCCTAATTCTAGTGCCTTCTCTCTGTTGATTATTTCTGATTTTATACGCTCATACACACAGGATATCTATCTATCTATCTAGATGTAGATAGTGTAGATAGTTATGAACGATGTATATATATATGCATATATACATGCATATATATATATACACACATGCAGATATAGGCCTATCTGGGAACAGATATGAATGAAATATATGTATATATTACATATATACATATACACATGGTATATATATATATACAGGATACTACATATATATATATTACACCCCCCATGTGTGTATATGTTAATAAATAAATATAATTTGTTTATAGTTGTTTACATGTTGTCTCCCCCATTAGACTGTGAATAACTTGAGGGCATCTTCTTCCTGCAGTGCTTACTACAGCTCTTGCTACATAGTAAGCACCTAATAAATGCTCATTTACCTGGAATTTTAAAAATTAATTTTTTTTCAATCAATAAAAATCCAACTCTTCTCCTTCCCCAACCCATATCTCCCACATTGAAAAAGCAAGAAAAATAAACCTCTTATAAACCTAAGCATGTATAATGAAGCAAGACAACGACCCCATATTAACCATTAAAAAAAAGATTTGTTGATTTGTGAGGGCCACACAGCTACTCAGATTTAGGTCCTGCATTCAGATCTAGAAATCTGCATATTTTCTGATGTATAGAAGCAGATCCTTTCCTGAGCCCCCATAAGTGAGATGGGACAGGTTTAACCTGCATGCTTGTTCCACTGTCATAGCAGACTCTTAGCTTTTTAATTTTAATACTTAACTCCAAGACTCTAGGAGGGGACACATTGGCTTGGTTGAGACCTTTCTTCTAGTTCTCTCTCCCCTCCCACAGGATATTCATCTCAGGCCTAATCATATTACATCCAGTTGGTTAGGACTGAGGGTCCTAGAATCAATGAATTGTATAAGCAAACTACCTAGCTGGGGAGGGAGTAACCCCCCTTTCCATTGACTATACTGAACGTAACTAGATAGCTCTGGCAGTGAAGAGGGAACTGTGACCCAGGATTTTCCTGGTAACTGTGCCAAAGAAGGTCCCCCAGCTATTTAAAGGAACGCATTTGGCCATATTGGGAATGGAAGATGACTTCCTAGAGCCTCTATTTTATGGAGGAGCCCAGACCAGCTTGCCTTAATTTCCCTTTTGCCTCAGTCTGTGACTTTGAAGACTTCAAAACCATGTCTCCACTCCTGCTGTCTTATCCTTCAGTGTCTGAGATCTCCTTGCCCTCACTATCCCTGTGGCCTTCTCATCATGGAATATCCCTCTGAAAGGCTAGCCCTGAATCCTGCTGCCTATTGGTGAGTTCCTCCATTTTTTGGAGGGACCCAGTTCATTCAGCCTGCCTTATTCTCCTCCCAGTCATGTTCCTGCCTTTCTTTACTTTCTCTCTCTCTCTCTCTCTCTCTCTCTCTCTCTCTCTCTCTCTCTCTCTCTCTCTCTCTCCCCCTCTGTCCATTGTCTTTCTCACTTAGAAGGTAAGCTCCTTGAGGGTAGGGACTTTCTTTTAACTTTTATTTGTATTTCTTACACTTAGCAAGTACCTGACTTACAGTAAACACTTAATAAATGTTTGTTTCTTTCCTTCTTTTTCTGAACTCTGTTGTAATGACTGGGTTACGATAGGTTACATTTGTTTAGTATCTCTGGAAAGAGGGAGTGTGAGTTGGGTTTCAGGAAACTGTAGAGCCTCAAGGCCACATGTTGCCTTCTAGGTCCTTGGGTGTGGTCTTTTGACTGAGTCCAAGTTTTACAGAGTAATTCCTTTTATTAAGGGGATTTGTTGTCCCTAGGACAACAAGGGACCTAGAAGGTCACATGTGGCCTTGAGGCCACAGGTTCCCCACCCTGGTTTAGTGTATCACACAATGGTTCTCCATTTGGACTCCCAAGAGTTCCAGGCTCTCCTGGGTACTTACTTGGACTGGAGTGAAGTAGATGGTGCATGGTCAGCTACTTTCAGGGAGGCAGAGGTTCTCTGAAGTACTTACTCTCTCTACGGCATAATTGAATCCATACAATTCACTAAGTCACAAGAATTCAACATAGAAGAGAGCTGCTCTTTTCAGGGAGCTGTCAGTTTCATCTCAAGACCAAGAACTAGGTGGACCAGACTCAGGATGGGGAGAAGGGAGATCACAATTATCTCTTATCAGTGGTGGCAGAATGGCCAGTTTGTGTATGTCCTCCTGCCTGGGTGGAACTCTGTATATGAGCTATAGAGATGGATCAAACATAGCATTTCCTAAGCTGTATCACATCTCTCCAATGTTGTGCAACTAGCTTCCATCAAGTGGACTGGGAGAGCACAAGAGAGTCACTGCAAATTTATTTGTGATCAAATGTGGGACTCAATGTGCTCACAATGTCAGATCAGTGGGCATGTCAGTAACTATATGTAGCCAAATCATCTGTCATGGTCATTACTAACTCCTCCAAAAACCAATGGTCAAGAACAGCCAGGAAAGCCGATATGTTATCAAGCTGTGTTAAAAAGCTGTGTTAAAGAGTCATGTCCAAGACTAGGGCAGTACAGGTCCCCTCCTATTTTGCCTTGGTCAGACTGCATGTTGAGTATGGCACTCAGTTCCAGGAGCCGCATAAAATGTGGAAGGCTTTGGTACATTAGAAAGGCACTAGTTCACAGGAGGCCAACCAGTATATTGAAGGTCCTTTAGATCAGGGGTTGGCAAACTACAGGCCAAGGGCCAAATCTACTCTGCCCCTTATGTGACGGCCGAGCGAAGAATGATTTTTTACATTTTAAAATATAATAATGTATTCAACCCTGCTCCAGAGCGTGCCATACAAGGATGGGTTACAGGAAGTGGGTGTGTTTAGCAAGAGAAATTGTTTAGAAGAGAAAACTTGGGTGGGGTAGAGATATTGGGTTTCTCTTTATTATTGAATAGTTATGGCATGGAAGGTGGACTTACTCTTCTTGACCCAGGAAGCAAAATTTGTAACTATAGGGAGATGTTGCAAAGGGACAAATTTGAATACAAGAAAAAACTTCCTAACACCTAGTGTTATCTTCAAGTGATAGACATTAGTGTGGAAGACCAGGTTCCTTCTCATTGGCTGGATAACCATTTAATATTAGAGAACAGATTCTTCTTCAGGTCTAGGTTGGACTCTCTGACCTCTGAGGTCCCTCCAAACTAGGAGTCTGCTATTCCTTACCAAGTCCTGGCTGAGCATCCTGAGGTAGGTGACATATTCCCTTACTTTAGCTTGCCTCTTCTGGACCAAGTGACTCACCCCCTCAGGTTTAAGGGCATGTCAGATATCTCCTTGCAGTTCTTAAAGAGTGTCTCTACATTTTCTAAAGGGGGCCTGTTTTCAGTGAGGTGGTAGAGGAATGCTCAGAGTCTGCCCCAGTAGGTGAGACACTGCGAAGGTTATGTTGGTTTGGTCTGTGGAGAATTCACAGAAGTTAAGATCCATAAGGAACTCTCACAGGGACAGGAACCCTCGAAAGTACTCAACCAATTCAGTGAAAGAATCTGGGGAGTTCATGGTGACCCTGGAGCTGGTGCCTGTAATTGATAATAAGTCTTATCAAAACCTTGAGTTTTCTGTGTTCAGAGATGTAAATGTAGCCGGCAGCACTGATAGGTCCCCAGACGACTGAGATAGCTGCCTCAGTATCTCCATGGTTTCTGAGGCTCCCTGAAAGGGGACTTTCCATATGGGAAGTCTTTTTGCTATCATCAGTGGTAGGCCATGTATTTATGGAGTCAGATGTCAGCCCACCTGAGGGAACCCTGGGCTGATTAGGCCAACCCTGGAGCTGGTGGGGTAGCAGAATGAGGAAGGTAAATAGATAGGGTGGGGCGGTATCCAAATAAGAGGTGAAGTGTGTTGTTCAGTCATTTTTCAGTCATGTCCAACTCTTCAAGACCAAGAACCATTTGGGGTTTTCTTGGCAGAGATCCTGGAATAGTTTGCCATTTCCTTCTTCAGCTTGTTTTACAGATGAAGAACTGAGGCAAACAGGGTTAAGTGACTTGCCCAGGGTCACACAGCTAGTAAGAGTTGAGTCCAGACTTGAACTCAGATAGTGTTCCTGACTCCAGGCTGGGCACTCTATCCACTGCACCACCTAGCTGCCCATGGTGAGGTGAAGTAGTATAGACCAAATGATGTCCAGTTCTGTTCCAGAGAGAGTAAGGATCTCAGAGATCCAGTGGTACCCTCTAGAGAGTCAAATAATTAATGGCTACCTACTTCAGGTCGGATCAATGACTCAGGAGATGAGGGTCTGTGGGTTCAGGGTGCTTCCAAAGCACCAAAATCCAGTGGGTTGAGATAAGTGGAGAAAACCAGTTATAGTAGAGATTTAGGCAAGAAAGTCCACAATAAAGCAGTGAGGCAAGCTACAGGGACTGATGTGGGGAGCTGATGATTTATCTGACTCAGTCTGATTCCTCAAAGCATTGTTCTTGTTAGAGCAGTGACTAGGAGTTCTCCTACCCTGCCTAGTGCTGACATGGGCAAAGCCCACCTGGAGGAGTCCTGACTCAATTTTCCTTCCAGGACATAGACCCACTATTACTTCAATTGTTCTTCCTAGGACATGATTTCCAGGCTCATTTACATCCTGATTGTTTTCTACATTCATTGTAATTCATCAATATCTTTCTTAGGAAGTGATACCCTTGGGGCAGCTAGGTGGCACAGTGAGTAGAGCACCAGCCCTGGAGTCAGGAGGACTAGAGTTCAAATCTGGTCTCAGACACATGACATACTTACTAGCTGTGTGACCTTGGGCAAGTCACTTAACTCCAATTGCCCTGCCTTCTCCCCTCCAAAAAAAGAAAGTAATACCCTGAACTGAACAGAATATAATTTCTGTGACACTTTTCTTCCATATCTTCCAGCTAAAGGTTGCGTTAGATTTTTATTTTTTTTCAAGCAGCTGAGATTATGTTGATTCATGTTAAGCTTGCAGTGACTAAAAGCCTTTTTTTGTGAACTGCAGCCAAGTCAGCTCTCCTTTATCTTGTATGATTGTCTGAATCCAGAAGCAATTAACTTTAAATGCACAATTTTACATTTGTCCCTGTTACATTTCTGCATCCTGTTGATTTTGGCCAATGCTGGGTCCCTGTTGAGATCATTATGATCCTTGATACTGTCATCTGTTAGCTTTTGGTGAAAATATTGAACAAGAAAGGTCAATGGAAGAGCCTGGTTGGTGCTTACCCAAAGACCATCTTCTATCTTGAAACAGAGTCATCAATGGACATTCTTTAGGCATAGATTTTTTTCCCTAGACAACCTTGACTTTATATAACAATTCTATCCCGTGCATATATTTAATATGAGAAAATTCTTCTCTATGTGCAGTCAGACCATTGATTAGTTAGAGTAAAGGCATAATAGAGTGTGGGACTTGGAGTTAAGAAGTCCTGGTTACAGATCCTACTTAAGACACTTACTGGTTGTGCAATTCTGAGCAAGTTACTTAATCTTTTTTTTTTTTTTTGGCATGAATTCCTCATTTGTGAAATGAAGGGTTGGATATCTCTTTTAGTTCTAAATCTATGCTCTTATGACCCACTGTCAAATCAGGAGAAAGGCTAAAAGCAAGAAGAAGACTATGGACAATTGTGACAGTTTTAACTATATTCAAATGAGGTATTGATGTCCCAAATCAAGAAACTGGAAAATGGCAAAGGTATTGACCTTGATTATCATGGCAGATATGATAGCTATCAACTATTTAAAAAGCCATGATTTCGAAAAGGAAGTAGACTTTGTCTGATCCCAGAGGCCAGGACTGAGAACAGTGAGTGAAAGCTTCAGAGTCAATTTTAGCCATGATACAATGAAAAAGCTCCTAACACAATTAGGTAGGGATTAGAAACTGGACTTAGTCTGAACTCATCTCGTCCTCTTTAGACTCCTCCTTGAGTCCCTCCCTAAAGCCTTCCTCTAATCACCCCAGACCACCCCTCGATCTCTCCTACAATCTTTGTGTGTATAATCTCCATCTTGCCTCCATGAAGGCCTCAGATTCAATCTAGCTCAGTAGATTGAATCTGGCCCGCTTGTGAAAACAGGCATCACAAAGGGTGGGATTTCTTAAGACAACTCATTATGGTGAATCCTTAATAAATTTTGTCTTTTCCCTTGGGAAAAAAAAAAAAGAAACTGGACTTAGGATTTCATTGGTATTAGGAACTTCTGGTAAGGAAGTAGCTATAGCAATAAAGGTTGGTACCTTCTCTGAAATGTTGTCTAGATCATTGAGAGGTAAGATAACTTGCCCAGTGTGACAAAATGTGTCTCAGAGGTAGGATTTAAAGCTAGGTAGTCTTGGCTTCTGGGCCATCTCTTTACCCATGATGCCATACTACTTCTCCAATGACAGCTATCCCAAGGTGATATGGCCTATTTCTGGGCTTCCCTCGCTGGAGGGCTCTATGTGAAGGCTGGATGACCACTTGTCAGATATAAGGTAGAGGGGATTTTCTTCAGGTACAGATTGGATTAGATGCCTCTGAGATGCTTTCTACTTCTGAAATTCTGTGGTTTTGTGATTCTGTTACTATTTTTTTTTTACAACATATAAGCTATGCAAAATAGTCCCAACAGAAAGAGATCAAAAGAATCCCAAACCTGTTTTGGCTAGACAACATTTGATCTCCTTGCCAAGTTGAGAGAGATGGCAGCCAAGGGAAAAAACAGTTTGGGATACAAACTTACATGTAAAACACTACAGAGAAGGACAGTGGAAAATTATGAGCATATCACCTCATAAAACAGCAAAAAAAAAAAAGAAAAAAACAGATTATAAAGAAAGCTTGGAATACAACTTAAATATAGTACAATATTCCAAGAGCCTTTGCAGATGGATCTTGCAAGAGGCCAACAAACAGATGTAAAATGAAACAAATTTGTTCTATGTCAACGTGTCTATAATTATGTTTTCGTTATCAGTGTCAGAGGAATCACCATCTTCGGACTGAAATACATGAGCGCTTGAAGCATTATCGGAAGATCATAACAGCAGCTAGCATTTATATAGTGCCTATGTACCATTTTGTTGTCATAGTTCAGTCATTTTTCAGTTGTATCTGACTCTTTACAACCCCATTTGGAGTTTTCTTGGCAAAGTTACTGGAGTGGTTTGCCATTTCCTTTTCCACCTCATTTTACAGAAGGAGAAAACTGAGGCAAACAAGGTTAAGTGACTTGCCCAGGATCACACAGCCAGTAAGTGTCTGAGGCCCAATTTGGTTTCAGGTTTTCCTGACTCCAGGCCTAGTGCTTTATCCACTGAACCACCTAGTTGTCCAGGTACTGTGCTAATCTTTAAAAATATTCTCATGTTACCCTCACAACAACCTAGGGAGGTAGGTGGTATTATTATTTTCATTTTACAGTTGAGGAAACTGATGCAAACAGAGGTTAAGTGAGTCGCCCAAGGTCACATAGTAAGTGCCTGAGGCCTGATTTGAATCCAGGTCTTTCTGACTGTAAGGCCATTGTTTTATCCATTGTACCGCCTAACTGTCTCAAATGAAGAAATAGAAAGATGAAAAGAAAGTTCTTAACGGTCACTGAATGAGACCAAATATACAAGGTGGTGGGGACCAGGAAGGGAGTCAGCATAATATAGTAGAAAGCTTGGAGGTGGAGGATCTGAGTTCAAATCCTGTTACCAAAGAGTTAGCAACTTAAACTCTGGATTTTCTCATCTGTAAAATGAAGGAGTTAAAATAGATGGTGGCTAAGATTTCTTCCAATTCTAAATCTATGATCTTACGAAACCTGCGCCGCATGAGACACAACCTCGAAAACATGGAGGGATCACTTTACAAGATATCTCAAATATGGCCAAGCCATTTAAATAATACATCAGCATGTATATTGGGCACTGTAGTATAGATGATGTAAACTAGACAAGGATTTGGGTCTAGGATTGACTATGAAGAAGAGAGAAGGATGGATTGCATTTGCAAAACTGCAGTGCTCTTAATGGGCCCAAATTGTTCTCAGATCCAAAGCCCTATCTCTTCAATGCTAATGTTCTCTCATCAATGCTCTATGATAGCAAATCTTACAACATTGTAATCTCCATGGAATTAATGCAGTTGGTGGCCCTAATCTCAGTGGAGCAAGTAAGTTGAAGCATTCAGGAAAATAGCTTAAGGGATATCACTGAGGAAATGTATGATTGGAAAAGGAGGGTTGATCGAGTGTGTGGCACGAGTGAAGGATGGACTGGGATAGAAATCCCTGGTGTTCTATTGATACGCTCCATTTATACCATGAACATAAAAAGAACATAGAAGAAGCCCTCCACCATAGATCCTCTGTAGAAGATTTGTGGAAAAATACATATGAGAATGCACAAGATGACAAGACATAGTTAAATTCTGATGTGTATTGATGGATGGTAGGTCCAATGAAATATTGAAATGTTTGCATTTTAAATTTATAGCAAAGAGAGTCTGACCCATCCATAGAGATGGCCGAAAGACAGGAGAGAAATGAGGTAATGAAGCAACAATGAGCCCTAAAGGTGGGCAAAGGGGATGACAAGAGCAAACAATGAAAGAGGAGTTCCAGTGGGATGTTGGTGACCTGAGGGTGGAGGGAAGGTGAGCGACAGTGGGACATTTATATGTAGGAATAGAGATTCATACAAATGGAGTTGGAAAGGTCCTTACAGGTTATCTAGTCCAATGCCTTCCTTTTCTAAATGAAGGAACTCAGGGACAGAGAGATAGTAAGTGGCAGAGATGGCATTCCCATCTCTGTCCTCTTAACTGCAAAGCTAGCAATTTTTCTACTATCTATCCCTTTCCCCCGTTAGGGAAAAGTGAGGGTAAAGATCATGAAAGTTTTAGGCTTGAGCTCCATTCACTTCTTAGGCCAGCATACAAAACATTTAAATTCAATATACAGCTGCAGACTTATTCCTTTAATTTGATGAAGAGAACCATACGAGCATACATATTTAAAGAGAGAAGGGACTTCTCCTTTCACCAAGGTTATTCATGACCTAACATATTATTCCTCCCAAAGGCATTTGCACTTGAAAAAGGGAGCTTGGAAAGGACAATATTTAATTCAAAAGGAAAATACACCAATGGTAGAATTTCAGACATTGTGGCACTTGGGTATTAGAAGTCAGGCCACACAGACTACTGAATATTCTATCTACAGAATGAGTGACATTGATACTTCATTTCAAGAAAAATGACTTGAGTTATTGCCTATCCTTTAAAGTCCAACTCAAATGCTACCTCCTCTGTGAAGCCTTCCTTGATCCTTCCAGTTGATAATAACTTTTTTCTTAGATCCCACTAGACATTTTGTTTTTCACCTTTGTTATAGTTATATATACTTGTATACTTACCATGTATACTTACATACTTACCATGAATTCTTGTATTATAGTTATCTGTGGATATGTCTTATCCGCAAGATCAGAGGTCCTTGGAACTTTGTATGCCAGCATAGTGTTCTGAACAGAGCAGGCACTTAATAAACCTTGGTTGAATTTAAATGTGAATTGTCTTTAGTTTCCTTATGCTTGGCAACACTTAAGGCTGTTGTTTAGCCATTCAGTCACGTCCAACTCTTCAAGATGCCATTTGGGATTTTCTTGGCAAAGATACTGAAGCAGTTTACCATTCCCTTCTCCAGCTCGTTTTATAGATGAAGAACTGAGGCAAACAGGGTTAAGTGACTTGCCCAGGGTCACACAGCTAGTAAGAGTCTGAAGCTAGATTTGAACTCAGGAAGATGAGTCTCCCTGACTTGGCACTCTTATCTACCAAGCCACCTAGCTGCCCTTATCACTTAAGGCTACTAATAAAAGTTATTGGATCTTGCTTCCCAATTGCCATCTCAGAGTCAATATGCCAGAACTATCTTTCCATAAGCAAAAAGGAGGATACTCCTTCCTCCCGTCCTATCTTCTTTTTTCCCTTCCTTTTCTCCTTTTTACCTTTCTTCCTCCTCCCTTCCCTTCCTTTATTTTTCCTTTTCTTCTCTTCCTCTCCTCTTTCTCTCTACCTCTCTTCCCCTCCCCTCCCCTTCCCTTCCCTTCTTTTCTTTCCTTCCCAGTAAGATCCTGTCATATCCCTATCTGGTATGACCCCTGATATCAGTAATAGAAGCAGTGGAAAATGGGTGGACAGAAAAAGAATAAAAAATTCTTCATTCATAACAGGGCATAGTCCTTGTTCTTAAGCAGCTTACAGTCTACTGTTGAAAATGAGACATAGCCCCAGATCACAACAATACAAAACATACATGAGAAGTACATTCTGTTGATGAGACACAATTAGAACAATATGGATATGTCAAGTATTTAAGAACTTTTAGGAGTTCTGAGTTATATAACGCAGAGACCTGCCAAGGAGAGGGCGATGGTGAACAGGTGTATCATTTGCAAATATTCTCAAGGATGCTAATTATACAAATGAAGCTTGTGATTAAAGTTCTAAAAAAAAATCTAACCACCTCGTTAGGTAGTATTTGATCACAAGCAATTGGTCTAAAATCAATCATGCTGACTCTTGGTTATTGAAATACTTTGCTAGGAATAGTGGAGTTGAATCACCTGTGACTCTTGTGCTATAAACTACAGGGTGTGCCTACAGTCTGGACACACAGGCAAAAATGCATATTTTCAAGAAATGAAATGAATGAAATTTTCAACAACATTTTATTTAATTGGAATATTAACAAGTAACATCTGCAATATGCTTTCCATTGTTTGCAATGCAAAGATTGATGTGCTTTGCAAGATTCACATGAACTTGCTACAACAACTCAATAACTCCACATTGCCATCAATTTAAGCACATTCACTCTTGGAATATGAATATGAAGTCAAATGATGTTATTTGAAGTTGAAGAGGTTATTTGCTAATATTCCAATTAAATAAAATGTTGTTGAAAATTTTAATAATTTCATTTCTTGAAAATATGCATTTTTGCCCATGTGTCCAGACTTTAGGAACACCCTGTATAACCAAGGGTATTATAGTGAGGGGGGATTCTGTGAAAGGATACCTATAACATTAGGTCTAGTTATTATTATTTAAGACATAAATTCAAGACTTGATGTAAGAAATGGGAGGAGTTTTGTTTCCACAGAACTAAAGGTGTACTGCACCCCCCCCCCCCCAGCTTTAGCAGAAACCAGGCCTCAAGGTCGGTCAGGTGAGAGGTCAGAGGTTTGTACTCACGCGCATGCTTTTTGAGAAGGCAGTCAGGGGAATCAGAGAGGCCAAACCCCTTGAACCAATTCAAGCTTATCTAGGGTCTGGTCTTGGTCAAGAATCCAGGCCTACTGATTTGCATAATTTCCATATGTTAAAGAGGGAAAGTAGGAGAAGTAAAAGAATGTAGTTTAATCCTAAACTAAGACAAGGGAAATCTAATTAACTTCATTTTTGCTTCTGTATCCTTATTATCCTACCTATATAAATGGTATAACCTAGGAAAACTATGTAAAAATTAAAGATTGTAAACTAACCATAACTCTAGCAGGAGTGGAGCTCCTGCAGCTGTATCGGTATGAGTGTTCCAGTGATCCCCACTGCAGTGTTAAGAGGGCTACCACTTGGGATTTCCCTAGGGAATGCTGTGGTCTGCACGGCCTCTTTAAGGGGCCATCACTTGGGTCTTCCTTAGAGTCTGACCCCTAGGAGGCCCTGTGATCCCCACAGATTAAGGGGAGCTACCATTTAGACTTCTTCTGGAAATCCTGTGGTCTGCCTTCCCTAGGGATTATCACAGGGTTCTTCCTCAGGACTTTGGCCCTGCCTAGGAAGTCTAGTGATCCCCAAAGCCGCATTTTCTCACAATTTGGGGAAGTGCAGTGATCCCCAAAACCACGTTTCTCACACTTGATTATTCAGGGAAGAAATTAGTTTATGGAATTTTGTAAGAAGTAGCATGAAATAGTAAAAAGATGGCTAGATTGAGAAACCAGAAGGCCTTGATTCAAATCTCATTTCTGTAGTTTATTAGCCTTAAGACTATGGATTCCAAGCTTCCGAATCTTTAAAGGAAGTTGGACTAATTGACTTCTAAGGTCCCTTCCAGCTCCAAATTCTATAGTCCGAGGACCAATACTTTCTTTCTTTCTTTTTCTTTCTTTCTTTCTTTCTTTCTTTCTTTCTTTCTTTCTTTCTTTCTTTCTTTCTTTCTTTCTTTCTTTCTTTCTTTCTTTCTTTCTTTCTTTCTT
>CM053625.1:284999724-285031570 GCA_028646595.1 Phalanger gymnotis | reverse complement strand
GAGGGAGACATTTTGTGAAGACTCCAATAAAGCAACCTCTTGCACACTATAGTGGTCGCTGTCTGGTTATTGCCCCTTGGTTGCCAAGGGGACCGGAGACGTCCGAAGCCCGGTTGGGGAGGCGGCTGCTCACCTAGGAGGGTTCAGCAGGTGTGTCCGGCGAGAACGTGGGACACTGGAGTGATGTTGGGTCACCTCCTATTGGGCACAGAAGCACAGAATGGAAAGGGCAGCTGGGGTTCTAGAACCTAAACTAGGAATCTGAGCCTCAGGCTCACTTAGGCAGGATTTGTGCTTTATCAGACCGTGGACTCCTTGAAGACAGAGACAAACAACCTTTTCCTTTTTTGTATGCACAGTGCCCAGCACATAATGAGCACTTAATACATGTTTATTGATCGAGTGGCATGCTCATACCTTTCAGGTGGCTGGAATGGGGGAAAGGAACCAGTCCCCTCCTGACTCTTCTGGGGAGAGGCTTAAAAAGTCCTGACACAATCTGCAAAAGGGAAGAGAAGAAACGAGACAGTATTGTTGTTGTTTAGTCATGTCTGACTCTGCGACCTCATTTAGGGTTTTCTCAAGAGAGATACTGAAGTGCTTTGCTATTTTCTTTTCCAACTCATTTTACAGACGAGGACCTGAGGCAAACAGGGTTAAGTGACTTACCTGGGGTCACACAGTAAGTGTCTGAGGCCAGATGGGAAATCATGTCCTCCAGACTCCAGGCCTGATGCTCTATCTGCTGCACCATCTAGCTGCCACAACAGAGAGTGGGCCACTTCTTTTTGAAGGTCCATTGAGTCAGTGTTTCTTCCAACTCAGAGGCCAATAAGCCAACTGCAACTTTGTATAATACAGCTGTCATGATCATCAGAATATGTAGCATTCCATAATTATAGCTTGAAATTTCTTTTTTTATTTTCTTTTTATTTTTAGTTTGCAACATTCAGTTCCACAAGTTTTTGAGTTCCAAATTTTCTCCCCCTTTCTCTCCTCCCCCCTCCCCGCCAAGACAGCATATAATCTGATATACATTCTACATATACCTTCACATTAAACTTATTTTCACAATAGTCAAGTTGTAAAGAAGAATTATAACCAATGGAATGAATCACGAGAAAGAAGAAACACCCCCCTGCCCCCCGCCAAAAAAAAGAGAGAGCAAATAGTTTGCTTCAATCTGCATTCAGACTCCATAATTCTTTCTCTGGATGTGGATAGCATTTTCCATCATGAGTCTTTTGGAGCTGTCTTAGAACCTTACATTACTGAGAAGAGCCAAGTCTATCAAAGTTAGTCATCACAGATACTGTGAGTCTACAATCGAAATTTCTTAATAAAGAAGAAGGAAATATGGCTTAGCATTAGTCATCTGGAGTCACCACTGGTCATTTAGTTCTGTTGTGTTTTAGTGTTGTCTTCATTAATGTTATTGTAGTCACTGTGTATATGGTTTTCCTTGTTGAAGAAACTTGGTGTGGTGTGGGGGTGTCAGACTGCTAGCTCATCAGCCTGAAAAACTCCCCTGGGTGTTCAGAGTCAGAATATAATTGGGAAATGCTTCACAAAATAAAAATTCAATCTAGATAATGTGAATTTGTGGTTTTTAAAGTCAATGTGGCCTGCAGGGACCCATTTCTATTTAAGTTGGACACAACTGGGGTGTAAATATTCAAGGGTTGGACTCAGAGGTAAATCCTGTCCCAGACATTTAATATTTGTGTGACTACGGATAGGCAAGTCACTTGACCTCTCTCAGACTCAATTTCTTCCTATGTGAAGTGGGAATAGTAATAATATCTTCCTCCAAGGTTGTTGTGAATATGAGATAAAATGTATACTTTGCAAACCTTTAAACATTATATAAATATTTGCTATGATTATTGATGGTTATCTTTACTTTCCTTTGTCTCAATTTATTTAAGCACTTCCAAGTTCCTTGGGATTTTTTTTTTTTATGGTTTAACAATATTCCATTATATTCATTTTCAGTCATTTCTCCAATCAATGGTCACTTAATTGTTTCTAACTATGTATTACTATAAAAATGTTACTGTGAGTATTTTGGTACACGTAGGACCTTTCTGCCTTTATCTGTCTTGGGGTATTAGTGAGATCACTGGGCACAAGCAATCTAATAACTTTTGTTGAATAATTCCAAACTGCTTTGCAGAATGGTTGGACCATTCTATCTGAGAGGCAATGTGTTGTAGTGGTTAGGGCCCTGAATTTGGAGCCAGAAAAACCTGGATTTGAATCTTGCTTCAAACACTAAGCCCGGGACAGCTAGGTGGTACAGTGAGTAGAGCACCAGCCTTGGAGTCAGGAGGACCTGAGTTCAAACCCAGCCTCAGACACTTAACACACACTTACTGGCTGTGTGACCTTGGGCAAGTCACTTAACCCCAATTGCCCTGCTGAAAAGCAAAACAAAAAAAACAAGCAAAAAAACCCCCAAAACACTAAGCCAAAGTTTTATGTGTTATTTTGTTTACATTTCTTTAATTATTAGCACATTGACATTATATTATATAGTTGTCAATAGTGAACATCTTGTCTTTTTGAAGATTAATTTTTATGTTCTTTGATAACAAGGGGAATAATTGTAAATCTTTTGTGTCATTTCCCTATAGATTTTGGATGTAGATTTTTATCAAAGGTATTTAAAGGAAAAATATTTTTCTTGAGCCTGGGCATCTCCTCTCATTCTAAGTGCATTAATTTTGTGTGTGTGCAAAAATTTTTAAATATTACACAATCAAATATGATTTTTCCTATCTCTCATCTGGTGTGAATTCTCCACATAATCATAGTTATAAAACATGACATTCCATTAACCAGTATTTTTAAAAAATAAAGCAATGATTTATATTTAGATCACATTCACTTGGAATTTTTATGTTATAGATATTGAATATACATATATTATAAATTTCCAAATTTGCCAGTGGTTTTACAGAAAAAAATAGTCCCACCTTCAGTAGTTTGTTTTGTTTTGTTTAACGGGCTGTTGAGTTTGTTTGCTTCTAGGTTTTGATTATTTCATCTCTCCTGTGGATCTTCTCTATTTTTCAATGATTAACAAATGTTTTTTGATAATGAAAATTGTTTTGTAATATAATTTGAGTTATAGGGATATTGGAACTTAATTTATTTTTTCTAATTATTTCCTGTCCAACTTTTGACCTGTAGTTCCTCCAATTCAATTTTGTTATTATTTTGTCTAGTTCTATTAGCACCTTGATGATTTGATTGGTTTAGCACTAAAAGCTTAGGTTATATATAATTTTTATTATATCAGCATGTCTCAGTCATCACTGAACACTGAGTACCTCTTCAGTTAGTTAGGATGGTTTTGCAGATCACCTACTTAAGGAACAATGGAGAAGCTCATAATGGGTGTAAATAAATTGCAACACATTAATCAACTGAGAATTGTGCAAGAAGAGTGATATAAAGGATATCATCAGAAAGACATATGACTGGAAGGAAAGACTAGATTGGTAATGTAGTAAGAAAGAGGAAGTAGTAATGTACTCCAATGGTATCCACACTGTGTCCAGAAACGTGGACCAAGCCTTCCCTCCTCCTATCTCTCCTCCCACACCCTGCAGTTTGGATAGAGCTTCTGTGTAGAATTTAGCAAGAGCCACACAGAATGAGAGACAACATGGTTAGGTTGCAAACCACAGTGTTGGAGAGAGTACCAGTGTTGATGAGATCACAGATTCAGTGATGGATTGAAACCTATTTTTGTAAAAATGAAGATGTGTATGTCCTTGATGATGCCTTTGTTGTTATTCTCACACATACGTTATCCCTGGCAGGACAATACATCCTTCTCATACATGCCTTGTGTCTTTCTATTTTTCCATATACTTCCACATCTAAAAATCTAATTTTTTTCCTTCAAAGTAATGTCATACAGTGCCATAAAAATGTTCTCACCACTGGAACCAATAACTCCATTGATAGGAACTATTCATTACAAATATACAACACAAGAAAGTTGGGGCCTGTGATGATTAAAAAGTTCAAAACATAGTTTCTGGGTAATTTAATTTTTTTTTTTAATAATAAAGCCAACACATTATTAAGAAATGGATAGTCAAATGTTTTATTTATTTTATTTTATATTTTAATTTAATTTATTTTATTTAGCCAAATGGCTGCCCCTCTGAGACCAGCGACTCCTAATGGCAGTGGGGTCACAGTTTATATACCCTTTGAAGAGGAGGTGTTCCTGAGGGTTGCCTAATCACCTCTGATTGGTTAATGAAATGGGAGGGGGCTGTCTTGAGGTACATAACTTAGGTCACTCAAATCTTGTTCAAAGAGACATTGATTTCCATGTTACCCGTCTTGATAATAGGGACAATCAATCTTTCCCCAACCCTATCTGAGCAAACATGATGAGCAGGAATATACCCATTAGCCCATACTTAAAATTTCTTTTACTGTCTAATCAAATCTTGGCCTGGGTAAATCTCTAAAAGAGATTTCTCACATTGCCTGGTTTCTGGATGAGGAAGCAGAAAAGAGAAACAACCTTGGTCCTAATATAATATTTAGTTATTAAATATAAGAGAGAAATATTCATTTCCCAATTACCCTATTTGATTCTAATTGAGAAACAAAGTCTCCTCAATGAATTGATATTACAAATACTTCATCGAGGGTTCTTAACTATAGGGCTTATGATGGGTGACAATGTGAAGAGAAAAAAGGGAAAAATTGATCATCACATTGACAAAACCATAGGGGGCTGTCCCCTTTGGTAAGTAGACCTTACGGATAAAAGAAAAAGTAAGTAGTGAAAAAAACATCATAGATGTGTCTCAGTCTGCTCCTCTGGAAACATCTGATTCAGTCATGTGGTTCAGAGCAGTTCTTCTCTAGTTCAAATCACTTATAGAAATTCTCTTCTCTGCTAAAAATTTCCTACATAACTTATCTTAACATAAATTTAAATTTACTTTGCCAATAACTAGGTCAGATAATGAAAGTCAGCTCAAGCCTTATGTCTTTATTATTAGAGAACAGGGAATTTACAATTTTAGGTTGGCCAATTGTCATGTTGATATATATAGGAAACTCAGATATAAACAGAAAATCAGAACCCAATTTTTATACCATTATTCATTCCCCCATGAGGAAGATGAGAATTTTGCTAAGGAATTAATAACAGAACACTTTTTATAAGAAGATGGACTCTAATACAAAAATGAATTCATTTAAAAGTTGCCAGATCAGGGATAGTACATATAAATACATTGAATAATTAATTTCAAAACAGTGCATACAAGTAAATTATTTACAATAAAACATTTTCAACTTCTAGCCATGTTAAAATGAATAACCCCTAACAAAAGTAGATGTCCCTTTAAGACATTTATAAGATAGAACACAAGCCATTCTTCTTCTGAGATAATTAATTGTACTGACATTCTTTTCCTTAACATAGAACTGAGACAGTTATGGTATTAACCCCATTAAATAACAGAATCATATCCTGGTTTCACAAGTCTTTTCATCATTTGCCTAATTATCCCTATGTCATTGTAAGAAATTAAAAGAGCTTAACTTACACAGGAATACGTGGCTGGTAACTGCTACAAATAGCTTCCTTATAATAATCTAAGTAGTTTCCTTCTCTGTCTCTCTTTACTTTTTTCCTTCCTTCTTTCCTTTGTTCCTTCCTTCCTTCCTTCTTTCCTTCCTTCAATACACCGATTAATGTCTCCTTTTGTTGTTATTGCCAATATGATATCATCCACATATGCTATTATGGGCTCAATTTGCATATCAGTGGTTTTTTTCCTTTTTTCTCTTCATTTTTCTTGCATTTTATATATGCGTGTGTGTATATGTATTATATACATGCAACATATATACATATATATATATATATAGTATATAAACTTTTTAATGAGAAGGTCTATAGCCCAAATATTCAATGATTAGCTACATATCTTGGTTCAGTCCTCAATCATGATAATATTTCCCCCATCCACATATTGTGCATAGGTAAGGATACTGGAGCGCATGATGTCCTCACATACATCATCTATCATCTAGTACACCATATCTTTGCATGGGCTTGAAGAGAGAATAATAGTCTACTCAAAAGCCTTTTTTTAAAAGATTGAAATAAAATAACTATCCTTTCCATGTCCTTTCTTTAGCACAGCCTGAGATTTATCTTAAACTCCCTCAACTGTCCTTTTTTTCCTGCTTCTTTGGCTCATTGCTATGTTCTTTTCATTTCCTGCTATGGCAGTGTTCCTGCAGAAATCTTGTGATCATTGTCTGGTAGGGTATGGGCCTGTAGTTTCTAATTTTCTTCTCTCCATTTAAAATATTGTCATTAACACTTATTATTCCCATAGGTCATTGATAACAGCAGCAGCCAAAGTTTTCTCAGACCATCATCAAGTGACTTACAGAAATCAGCGATGAGGTCCTTTGATGAAGCTAGTACTTCCTCTCTCCAATAACTTAATCATGCTGATCACTTCTTGAGGTATGATATCTCCTCTTCCTGGCTTTTCATCTACTAAATGTGGGCATCCCCAAAGTACTGGCCTGAACTCTCTTCTTGCCTCTCCTCTCTCCCTCTTTTTCTCTTCTCTCTCTTGGCTGCTTTTTCCCATCCCGCAATCCTCATATCCAATCAGTTGCCAAGTTTTGAAAATTATACCACCATATTTTTTCTCTCATCTGCCCCTTTCTTTCTACCCACAAAGCTTCAACTATAGTTCAGGACTTCATTACTTCTTAAGTAATTAAATTATTACATTTAATTAAAATGATTAATAATTAATTTAATTTTAAAATATTCTCATAATTGGTCTTTTTATGACCCTAGTCTCCTTCCTATCCAATTTTTTCACCACATAGCTGCCAAATCATATTTTAAAAACACAGATATGGCCATGTGTATCAGTAAGGCAAGATTCATGACCTCAAGGATGACCATAAACATGCCTGTATGGTTCAGAATTGAACCATACGAAACCATACGAAAAACTCTCTGGGTAGAAGGCAGAGGAAGTATAACATTTATTTAGACACCAGAGTATCAAATCCCAAGACCAATGACTCCAATTCAATATAGCAGTAATTACACTCCAAAACAAGTAAGCACACCTCAATGTAGCAACAAGGAAATTACAACACAGTATTATAGCAAGGAACCAAGTAATCCTGTAACCTTCTCCCCTGCTAGGGCCTTCCTGTAAACAATCACTCATGAATCCTAACTCTCTGCTTGCCTGCTTCCTCTCCGGCAGTCCTAAAAGCCCTTGCAATTCTTAAAGTCCTTGCTGTCTCCTGGATTCTCAGTTTTCCAATCTCTCAATGCTATAGATTCTCAGCTCTTTGATTTCCACCACTCTCTGGTCTGTACTCTCTGCTCTGCAGTCTCTCTTAATGCTGGCTCTCTCTCAGTGTCTGCTGTGTCAATGTCTTCTTGATGTCTGCTTCTCAATTCTGCTTCTCTCACACTCTGGGCTGTCCTTACATACATTTGTAGCTGGCATCTGATTGGCTAGAACTCAGGTCTCTGATTGGCTGAATTCATGCACATCTGATTGGCTAGAACTCAGTACACATACAATTGGCTCTGGTCTTAGCACCTCTCCTTAGGGCTGTGAGAGCTTCACACTTCTTGTGACCTAATTAGCAAAAGGGTGTGGGCCTAGGGCTTCACATCTAGTAAGTAAAGGCCTTATTGAATGGGCAGGGAAGATCTTTAATCACATTAACATGGCACCACCATACTCCCCCCACTACTCAAAATTCTTCAATGTCTCTCTTTTACTCCTAAAATAAAATCTAAGATTCCAATCCTGGCTTTTAAAGTCTTCCATAATCTGGCTCCCATCTACCTTTACAATGTTATTTTATAGACTGTAAATAATAGTGTCATAAATTCAGAGCTAGGAGGGTCCTCACAAACCACTGAGTCCAGCACTATTATTTTACAGATGAGGAGATGTTGCAACAATTCAACTAGCAGCTGTGGTGGAGGTGAAAGACCAACACAAACCCAACAACAAGAATGCTGCCAGCACAGTTTCTTTGATCTGCTTTACTAAGGAAAGTAGCATTAGGGGGTTAGCAATCCTACTTTAATCCACCATATCCATATATCATTCGCTTGGTTCAGGGGAAAAAGCCAGCACCCTGAACTTCAGAGCAAATACAAACAAATTACAAACATACATTGTAAACAGACCAGATACAATTCATAGTTACCAAGGAACCATCAACATCTAAGTTTAGGGGCCAGGGAGTTCATGTGCCACTCCTCCTGTGGCTCAGAGCCCCCAGGGAGAATGCCAACCTCTGGGTTTATATATCTTATTCAGGGTCAAAGGTGAGTCACACATGCAACACAAAAATGCGACTTAAATCCACG
This sequence comes from Phalanger gymnotis, assembly GCA_028646595.1. Lineage (NCBI taxonomy): Eukaryota > Metazoa > Chordata > Mammalia > Diprotodontia > Phalangeridae > Phalanger > Phalanger gymnotis. Next base: position 285,023,145 of record CM053625.1, on the reverse strand, counting down.
TGGTCCAAAAGCCTCTGATGTCACTAACATGTTGCTCAAACCCATGTAAACTAGGCTTTCCCTTGAGGCAAGGAGGTCACCAAGGACTCCTAATTTAATCAAGAAAACAAAGGCCAAACTCTTCAAGAGCACTTGATTGAATAAGTGTTAAAAGCCCATCTTAATTACCAATGCAGGAGACTGAAGCACAGACTTGCTCAGGGTCACACAATAAGTGTCTGAGGCAGGATTTAAACTCAGATCTTCCTGATTCCAAGTCCAATGCTATATCTGCTGAAAATTATTCCTTCACACAATCTCTGTTCCAGTTAAATTGGCCTCCTACCTGTTCCTCCTACTTGACATTCCATTTCCTACCTCTATAACTTTGTATGTCTTGAATGAATTCCTTCTACATTTTGATTTCATGGATTACCTTCAAAGCAGAGCTTCATAACAAGGCTTTTCCTAATCCCCCACCTTATTAGTACCCTCTCCCTCTTGAAATTTATTTTTGATTGACCATATATGTGTATTTTATCTTTATTTATTTAAATATGTTCTTGATCACCCATAGTAGAAGTAAGCTCCTCGATTCCAGGGAAAAAATTTTTTTTGTCTTTGTATGTTCACCATCTAGAATAGTGCCTGGCACACAGTAGGTACTTAATTGCTTTGAAATCATATTTCTTTATTGTTTTATTTGTGCTGTGTCATCAGTTAATCCAAATCCTGGTATCTCTCTCTATTGCTTTGCTTGTCACTTAGATAGTTTCACAAAGAATTCATCCATTATTCCTGGTTTCTTGTGAGGTACAATTTTAAGCTGTTTATTTTTGTCTTTAATCTTAGTAATACATTCCCTGCTCTTGCATGTTCTAAGATTTCTATAGGCAGTGTCTTTGTGTTTGTTTGATCTTTCTTCTCTTCTTGGATCACCTTGACTTTGTACATATAACTACCTTTCCTATGGCTTTTGATTTTGGTTTTTATTCCTTCCCTGGAGAACTTTCCTAACATAATTTTTAATGTGTCCTGCCACTTTCTGGAATCCTAAAAGTAGAATGGGCCTTCCTTCCTCTTGATCATCCCTCCCACTATGTTTGTAATTTCCTCCCATCTCAAGACGAATTTACTCCACCACTACATTATGTCTGCCAAATTTCCTAGGTCTTGAGACATTATTTTTGTCTTGTTATTAAGGTAACTGCTTTCAAGTAACATGTTATAGGGCAGCTAGGTAGCACAGTGGCTAGAATGCTGGGTCTGGAGTCAGGAAGACTGATCTTCGTGAATTCAAATCTGGCCTCAGACACTTACTAGCTGTTTGACCCTAGGAAAGTCATTTTAATCCTGTTTGCCTCTGTTTCTCATCTATAAAATGAGCTAGAAAAGGAAATTGCAAACCATTCCAGGATCTTTGCCAAGAAAACTCCAAATGAGGTGAAGAGTCAAGTACAACTGAAAAATGACTCAACAAAAATAAAACATGTTATAACCTCTGCTATTTCTTGCTTATAAATCCTGGGTGCCCCTTTCATTTTTTGAATAAGCATATTTGAATCTGTTAGCATATGTAGCCAAATAAGAATAAGATCCACTTGTAATGGCAAGAGAGGTGAGACTTTTTGCTGTTTTTTTGTTTTGGAGTGCTTCTCAGCACTAAGGCAGTCAAGGGCCTTTGAGTCTTGCCTTTGTTTCAATCAAGAGTCTTTGATTGAATGGAGAGTCTTTGATGACCTGCTTAAGTCACAGGAAGGCCTAGGTCACATGCATTTGAGTCTCATGGTTGTGACACCTTCTGACCTTGAAGAAGTGTATATACACTCTGAGATTAGCATTTTGCTTGGGGCTCACTCTTTGGAAGAGTGTTGGTGTGGAGACTCTGGGTAGTCATTAAGGAGCCCCTCAGCTTTGAAAATCCAGATATTGGTGCTTCTCTCTCTGGTAACTATGTATGTATTGCTATGGACAGATAGAAGCCTGCCTGCTGATTTGTTTTATTTGCTTTGTTTATGTAATTTCTGCTTGTAATTTCTGTTTGTGTTTTCTCTGAAGTTCAGGGTGCTGACTTTTTCCCTTAAACTAAATAAGTGATATATATATGTTTAATTAAAGCAAGATTATAAACCCCTTAAAGTTGCTTTCCTTAAAAAAGCAGATCAAAGAAGCTGCCCTAGCAGCCCTCCTATGTGCTGGTGTTATTAGCCTTACACAGCCACAGTAGCTGCTAGTAACTTTGTTGTTATACCACTCTTTGGTCTTTCCAGATTGATTCCAAGGACAGAGTATCACTAAAATCCTTTAGCCACACTCCTTTGGTTGTGTGACTGTATAGCACTATAATATACTAAAGTAGAAAGAATTTTGGATTGGAACTCAGAGGACCTAGAATCAAATCTGGTTACCTAATATCTGTGTTGAAACTGGACCTAACTTCACTTGGCCAGATGATCTTTAAATTTATGATCCTCTGAACAATAATAACTAATTTTATATGTTGCTTTTAGGTTTGTGGAATATAAGTGTGCCTCATTTAAACCTTACAATAACCTTGAGAGGTAGGGTTCCATTTTACAGATGACAAAATAATAGCTAGGAGAGATTAAGTGGCTTGGCCAGAGTCATACTTATAGTAAACTTCTGAGGCAGGATTTGATCTCAGGTCATCTTGACTCCAATTTGTTGTCGTTGAGTTGTTTCAGTCCTATTTGACTCTCTATGACTACATTTGGGGTATCTTGGCAAAGATACACCCACCACACTCCTAGCTGCCCCTTGACTCCAAAACTAGTGCTCTACTCACTGTCCATCTACCTACCTCCTATCGTTTTGAGAGGTGGGGCATACATATGTATGCATCCTCCATTCATGTAGGTGATCATGCATCTTCCAAACCAATTACACATGCCTTTCAAATATACACATTCTTTGGAACCAAAATTTATGTACCTAAGAATCTTTGCTTTACTAACCAGTTGGAAGAGCCCAGCTAGTTCATCTATATGCAACAAATATCCCCCTTTGTCTTCTGCTTTGTTCTTGAACAAAATTGCAGTTCAAAAATCTTCTCTCAACTCCCTTTTGGCAGCATTTCTAGCCTATGAATCACACATTCCTACTTTCCATTGTACTGTATCCATGTTTGTGTGATTTAATTAGTGTTTCAGGCTTTCCTTTGAGCTGCATTTTTTTCCTTTCCCTTCTTTGATTCCTCTTTCTTTCTGAGAAACATGTCTCAGGGTCTGTGTAACTTTCTCACTCTCCTATCTTTCTGCTTCTTCTGGCCTTCGTGTGCCATTTAAAATAGGCTGATTATACGAAATATCTGGTTTTTCCTTTCACTAATTCCTTTCGATGTTCCCTCTCTGTTCATACCTGCTTTCTAGATTTCAAAGTTCCTTCTTCTGCAGCAAGACTACTGTGTGCTTTGTTCATCTATACTAACTTTTTTTGTTTTCCTTTTTTCCTTTCATCCCTTATCAGCACCCGAGAATTCGCATATTGGAGGAGAAATAGCATCAGGAGCCTTGGGTTTGAATTCCATCTTTTCTGCTTCTTAACAATGTGAACTTGGCCAAGTCACTTGCCTCTCTGAGTCATAGTTTATCTATAATACTACTAATAATACTTGGACTACCATTTAAAGAACTGTTGTGAGGAAAGCACCTTGAAGACCTTAAAATACTATGTAAATGTGATCAATTATATAGGGTATCCCAAAAAACTTAGTGTAGTTTTAAGATTTAATAAGGTTAAGGAAGCTTAAAACTACTTTAATTCTTTCAGGACACCCTGTATTCTTTATCTCCCTGTAACAATAAGGCAATAACAACAATGTAGATGATAATTGTCAAAATGCCTATTTTGTATTGTGTATGCCTGTATTGTAAATTATATGAGACTCTCTACATAGAAGGTAGAAGTAAACCATTTATTCAGACACCAGAGAACCATATCCCACAAGCCACTTATCCAGTCTACCACAGCAGTAAAACATTCCACACACAATACAACAACCTAGAGCCTCACCATCCCAAAACCTCTCTGACCCCCTGCTGGGGTCTTCCCCAAAACAAACTCACAGTACAGCTAAGCCAGCCTGTTCAGTTCTAACAATCATGGGAGTGGCCATTAGCAGCCATAACATCTTTCTCTCTCTTAGCATTTTCCTGTCACATAACTTCCTTTTCCTGTCAGGAAGCCCCTCCCACCACATGTGTCTTAGGCTTCCTGTGATGTAAGCAGATCACATGGCCTATTTATGGGGTGGGAAAAAATCTTCAAATCTAAATTGCTACTTAATTTGGCCCCAAGATCTTTCTTATGCATTTCACAGGACAATGGAAATTCTGGGATAACTGGTGTCAACAGAGCTTTACACAACAATATAACAGGGATAGAACAAGATAAGTACATAAAACAGTGTCATCATTCCTGCCTCAAATGAAAGAGGCTCAGAATCTTGAGGTAAGGGGCCAAGGTCTCATCCTCCAAAGTTTCTTCCTGATGAAATTGGATGTAGAGTTGTCCCTGCCTCAAAAGATAAAGAGTCCTATTCAGGAGGTCAGTTCTTTAGCAAGCTGGCATCTGGAACTAGACACCAGGTCCAGGGATGACACACCACAGTCGTGGACAGGTCCAGAGATGACACATCACAGTCGTGCACAAGTCTAGAGGTGACATCCAAACACATCAGAGGGTGACATCTGGCTTAAGTGATCAGGCATCTGTGGGTGGATGGTACTAAGCCTGCAGGAAACAAATCTCAAACAAATTTAATAGACAAAAGTCCAAAAAGAAACAAAGAGACTATCATAGCCTCATTTACGATAGACTACATGACTCAAAGGTACAATTTCATAACCATTTTCTCCTGTTTAGACTACTGTTACAGTGTTGTCTTTTCCATGTTCTATAATTTCTGCAGTCTTTGGAATATCATCCTGCTTCTGTTTTACCCATACTTTAGCTCCCAGTTTTATTCTATCAGTAGAACCAAATCCTTCCTTTCCTCTGACAGTTATTTTGGAAGGAGAGTCAGTTTTCACAAGAGGTACTGTTTTACAAGGAATAAAAATGAATTGAACTATTCTATCATTTTTACATAAGTGTATAAATTCTTCACCTAAATTCAGGAGGGTCACAATAATTTCTTCTTGATAACTAGAATCTATCACTCCAGCCAATACATCTATTCCTTGAGCAGCTGCTAATCCTGGTTTAGGTAATATCCATCCAAAATGATTCATACATATCCCAGTAGAGATTTTTCTTATCTCTTTTCTACCCAATCAAAAGTTTTCTAAACAATGTAAATCATATCCTGCCAAACCAGGTATTCCTGGATATGGTGGTGGAACATCTTCCCCCACAGTCCAATACTCAATATTTTGGATCTTATGTGTTTGCTGTCTTCTAATTTGCAGATTTGGGGTCATCATTCTGGCTAGAGGTATACTTCCTCCTAATGGTCTATTATTCAAATTATGTAAAGCAGTGAACAAATTATCCTTCCAATGTTGATTGAATTATTAGAACTTGAATTTCTTAACTGTTCTTTCAACAATCCATTCATTCTTTCTGTCAATCTGGATACTTGTGTATTATATGGAATCTGATATATGCACTCTATATTGTTCAATACATAATTTCTCTTCATCTCATTACCTTTGAAATGTGACCCATTGTCACTTTGAATCTGATCTGGGGTTATATAATATAGATTTACAATAAGTAGAATTTTGCAGGTGTTTTTCTGGGTTGCATTCTTATAAGGACAGGCCACTAGTACATCTGAATAGCTGTCAACGGAAGTACATATAAATTTGCATCCTTTATCTTGGGGTAGTAGTATAATCTATCTGCCAAATCTGGGCTGGAATTTTTCCCCTTGCTATTTCTCCAGTTACTACCCTAGGAACAGTTCATTCCTTTTCCAATTGACATATATAACATTCTTCTGCTACTTGCTTTAACAATGAATAAGAGATACTAATACTTCGATCTTGTGCCCACCACTATGTGACCTGGACCCCTAAATGGCTGGCCATTTGGTGGACCCATTTTGCTATTACCGGATCATCAGTTGGTGTTGAAGTAGGGGTAATATGTTCAGTAGCAATCTTTGCTAGTTGATCAGCATGTGCATTGTACTCACGTTCTGGCATGAGGGGTGCATGGAGAGTCTATATGAAAAACTGACAAATTAGTAACCAAAGACATGTCCCATATATCTTCCCATAGTTCTTTGCCCCAAACTTGTTTACCATGAATTTCCTAATTTTGGTTTTTCCATATTGGCATCTATGTAGCTAACCCATTAGCTACTGCCCAGTGAATCAGTGAATATGTGACACTGTCCTCCTTTCTCTGTTTTAATAGCTTGATGTACTGTCATAAGTTCAGCATGTTGACTACTTCCACCTATCCCACTACTTTCCAAAGTTCTCTTAGTACATGGGTTATATTACTGCTTTCCAGTGTTTTTTATGTCCCAAATATTTTGCTTTCCCATCAGTAAACCATGAACTTTTCTTCTGTTCTTCAGTTAGTCCATCATATCCGTCATTCCATTTTACCAAGGATTGTACCAACTGTTGCCCTGGTTCAGGGGTTTTGTCATTTCCATGAATGTTGATGCTTGTGATAGATTAATGTAGAGCAGAAACTCCACTTTTGCCTGTTTTTGATCTATTCTGAACATACCATTTCCATTTAATTATGCTAGTCTCTCGCGCATGTCCAGTTCTGTGAGATGCTAGGGTACTCATTACCAAGCCATAATTGGGATTCCAGGACTCAATATCACTTCATGGCCTAGGGTCAGTTGCTCAGTCTCTACCAAAGCCCAATATGCAGCTAACAACTGCTTTTCCAAAGGTGTATACTGTAATCCAGATGAAGGTAGTTTTCTTGACCTAAATCTTAAGGGTTTGTTGTTTCTGCCATAAACTCCACTTCACATAGTCATCTTGTACAATCACTTGTAATTCCACCGGTCCATTCTGCATAGGCCATAGATCCAGAGCCAATTGTATAGCAGCTTTAGCTTCTTCAAAAGCTTTACTCTGTTCAAGTCCCCAATCAAATTCATATTTTTTCCTGGTAACTTTATATAAGGGTTTCAAAATTTTTCCAGAGCGTGGAATGTGGTGTTGCCAATATCCAAACAGTCCTATGAACGTTTGCGCCTCCTTCTTATTGGTGGGGATAGGAAAATCTTGAATCTTTTGTTGAGTTTGTGGGAGAATTTCTTAGAGTCCTTTATTTCATTGTATACCCTAAAACTTTACAGTTTGAGGTGGTCCTTGAATCTTAGCAGGGTTAATTTCCCATCCTTTGCTTTTCATATGCTCAATTAAAAGTATCAAATTCTTTTCCATTTCTTTTACAGTTTCTCCCTGTATCAAAATATTATCTACATAGATGGTAAGCTGTACACCTGGTAACTTCAATTCATCCAAATGTTCAGCCACAATCCTATTACCCCTATGACACATAGTTGGGCTATGCAGATATCTTTGTGGCAAGCATGTAAAAGTATATTGTCAGCTCTGCCACATAAAAGCAAACTAGTCTCATTGTTTGGAGTCTATTGGGATCATAAAGAAAGCGTTGGCCAAATCAATAACTGTGTGCCAAGTCCCATCATATTTCTGGATCTTTTCTATTAAGGTAACAGTATCTGGAACAGCAGCATTCAAGGGTGGAGTCACTTTATTCAGTTGTCTATAATCCACTGTCATTCTTCATGTTCTAGCTGACTTTCATACTGGCCATACAGGATTATTGCATTGAGTGGTTGTAGGTACTAACACTCCTGTTTCAACATATTCCTTTATAGTATTGGCAATCATCTTGCCCACCTGGCACATGATACTGTTTCAAAGTAATTACTTTAGAAGGTTCAGGTAAAGTGATTGGGTCCATCTTTGCTTTTCTCACCAAAACTATATTAATTTCTATCTTTCTTACCGCAGATTGATATCTCCCCTCAGGCAAATTCAGAGTCATGCCTTTCAATATATCTATTCCAATGATATATTCAGGAATGGGTACAATGACCATAGTATATTCTTTCTTAGGCAATTGTCCAATTTTCATCATCAGTTTCACTTGTTTGGCTGATATTTCAGCCCCTCCTAGTTCTGTGATGGTAATAGGAGTTCCATGATTAAATTTGTCAGGGTTTCCATAAATGAAACTGGTCTCTGCTCCAGTGTCTATCAATGCGCCAGTTACAGTATTTGATCCATTCTCCCAATATATAGTCAGATTAATATGGGGTCTGTAATACCATCTGTATGTTTCTTTAATCTGAGCTGGGACTCGGCCTACTCCCTAGTCTCCTTGAAGGTGTGACTCACCTGGATACAAGATCTGTAGGAATTGTAGGGGCAGTTCTTACTTCTCTATTCCATTTGCTATTAAGCCCCTTATCTCAATACATTTTGTGTAGCTCATTAGTTGGAATACCATCTATTCTTTTAAAATCTACCCCTGCTTTCAATAGGGCTATAAACTTCTCTTTCCTTGTCACTCCACTTGTTGGATGTTGAATCCATTGGCTATGTACCCTTCTCTCTCAAGGAAACATCTCTTCCCCAGTCTCCTAAGTCACTTAACTGTGAAATCTTATCTAGCATCTCTGAAAGAAAGTTTCCTACTTCTGCAATCAGCAGAATCAGAATCACATGTTTATAAGTGGGGGCTGCCATCTTAACTATTAAATTCCTATGAGAGACTCCCAAGGGAGTTTCATAATAAACTTTGGCGTTCCCCAACATAATAGTAGTCTTCATTCCCTCCTCCTTTAACTTTCTTGTACAGTCCCTAATTAAATACCAGAGTCTATGTGCAGTAGGCCACATAGTATCAGCAGGATATTCCTCTTTACAGCCTGTTGCAGCCAAAGCCAACAAACTGATTGCTCGATTAGTTCTTTGCAAATGATAATCCCTAAAATCTTGCTGTACAAAAGAATTCTAATACTTATGAATCTCATACAATCCACAGAATCTACAGACATTCCTGTGGCCCCTTCATCACTGATTCTCACCATCCAAGATATTAATGATTCTCCCATTCTCTGAGTGAACCTACTCAATCTGTGATTTCCTGCTATGTAAAATCCTCCAAAACCAGCCTAAATTGAGTAGTACGATCTTGTGTTTCCTGCCTCCTCTGCTCTGTGGGACGCACTTCTCTTTGAGAAGTCTAGTGTGATACTGTAATACCCGACAGTGGCTCTAAAGTAGGCGTATGCCACAAAGTATCACCTCATACCTGAGATTTTGACATCGTATCTTCCTGTCTAGAGTCTCTGCCCCTGTTACCATGGTAACCAGACTGACTGCGAGGCTCGACCTTGGCTGAACTGAGGTGCACTCTTGACTTCCTTGGCTCCCTCTGCCTTCTAGCTGAATTTACAACAAGGCTGTTCGCTTCTTTCTGTTCTACCACCCGAGATTCTCCATTTTGCTGTGGTATAGGCTGAGTATTCTCAGATGCTTCAGCAACCGTCTGAGTCTGAGCTCTCTCTCTTAATAGTCTGTCTCTGTGTTCACATACGATATGATAGGCCGTGAGTAACATCCAGCCTCATCTAGAGATCGCCCTTGGGATCCCCATTCCTGGCTCAACAGTAACCTCTCTGAGGCATTGCTCCAAATCTCTGGGTTCCCCACCGTGTAGCTTCTGCTTCCAGTCCTCACAGAGACCAGTGCTCTTAGACCATTCCTCTGCTAGAGAGCAATAAGTTACACCTTCCCATCCTGGGACAAATATTTCTCCTTCTAAAGCTCTTCTACATCTAAATAGAGATCTTATACCTTGCAACCCTGTTCGTGATGCCAAATGTAAACAGTAAAGCAATAATAACAACGTAGATGATAATTGTCAACATGCCTATGTAGTTCTGTATCACAAAGTATGTGAGACTCTCCACATAGAAGGTAGAAGAAGTAAACCATTTATTCAGACACCAGAGAACCATATGCCACAAGCCATTTAACCAGTCTACCATAGCAGTAAAACATTCCACATACAATATAACAACCTAGAGCCTCACCATCCCCAAACCTCTCTGACCCCCTGCTGGGGTCTTCGCCAAAACAAACTCACAGTACAGCTAAGTTAGCCTGTTCAGTTCTAACAATCATGGGGATGATAACAAACATCTAACAACCATTAGCAGCCATAACATCTTTCTCTCTCTCAGCATGTTCCTGTCACGTAACTTCCTTTTCCTGTCAGGAAGCTCCTCCCACCACATGTGTCTCAGGCTTCCTGTGATGTAAGCAGGTCACATGGCCTATTAATGGGTGAGAAAGATCTTCAAATCTAAATTGCTACTACACTCCCACTTATTTCTTCCTGAACACTTCAGTCATGGCCTTTGTTTTTTTAACTGCTCCAAATAGTTTCCCCATAATAATCTAAGTACATTTTTTTTTAAAAATCACTTCCCTTATTTCATTGTTCCTTTCACTATGGTACCTTCTAAGTCACCCAGCTATGTCAGTTTTACTATTTCTGGTTAAATTAAAGAGCCGGAAAAAGACTAAGAGTCTACTTTAGCTTGACCTTGAAATGAATCAGAATCCCTTCTATCACAAGAATTTATCTAACCTCACATGGAAGACTTCCAGTGAGCATTAATTAACCATTATTCAGATATTCATTGTCTCATGAGGTAGCTCATCCTTTTTTTGGACAGCTCACTAAATGGTCCCTTACATTAAGCTGAAGTTTGTTTCCCTGCAATGTCCATCCACTATTACTATTTCTATCCATGGTTCCCTCCAGAGCCCATAAAGACCAAATCTAAGCCCCTTTTCTGTGACAACTATTGGGTCCATTCTAAGTCTTCTCTAGATTGAGCATCCTCAACACCTTCAACCAATCATCGTAGTTCCCTTAGCAGCCTTGTTACTCTTCATTGGATATTCTTCAGTTTGTCCACGTCCTTCCAAACTTAAGGGGCTCAGAAATGAACATAATCCTCCAGATAGCTTGTGACTCAGTCCATAGCAACGTTATGATGCTCTTTGTTGCAGATACCACGCTTCTATTAATGCGATCATATTAATTTTTTTTAACTTGCTCTGTAACACTAGGAATAAGGGATAGGGACTGAACCTATGATATTTATTGTTATAAGCAGTTTGTAGGTGAGGAAAGTTGCTCTGTTGATACAAGTTGGCACCTTATCTCTTACTGAATTACCTGTGAACTAAGAGGTGGGGTGACTTGCCCAAGGTCACCAGTAAGTTATATGTCAGAAGAAGTTCTTGAGCCCAAGTCTTCCGGCTCCAAGGCCAATTTTTTAAAATCTACTACACCTCATTGCCATGTCAAACTATTGATTTATATGGAGATTATAGTCAACTAGACCCTACTCCCCCGGATAGTTTTCAAAGGAAAAAAAAATTTTGCCATAACTTCCTATACTTGAACAAATATTCTTTTAAACCCAAATGTGGGACTATATTTATCCTTATTAAATTCCATCCACTGTTCCAGCTTGTTGAGGTTTTTTTTTAGATCTTAGTTCCATGATCCATCTGTTATACCACCCAGATTTGTGACATCTGCAAATTTGATCAACATGGGCTCTATGTATTCATGCAAGTCACAAAGATACACTATGGGTCCAAAGAAAGATCCCTGGGGCATGCCAACAGAGACCTCTCACCATGTTGACATTAATTCATTAATCCATACTTCTTGATTTGGCATTGAACCCATTCTGGATCCACTACTCTGCTCATGTCTCTTCACCGTGTCCACAAGCATATCATGAAAGATTTTGGTCAAAAGCTTTTCTGAAATCTAGCATCTATTAGCATTCCTTAAATGAAAAGTATCTGGAAGGCTATTAATTCCATTCTTCCTTTGTCACAAATATATTTATATGTTTAAAATATTATATATTTAATATCTATAATAATTTTTAAAAAGCACTTACTACGTGCCAGACACTGTGCTAAGTGCTTTACAAATATGATCTCATTTGATCCTCACAGCAATCCTGTGTGGTAGGTGCTATTATTATCATCCCCATTTTAGGGTCAAGGAAAGTGGGACAGAGGTTAAGTGACTTGCCCAAGGTCACCCAGCTAGTAAGTATCTGAGGTTGTATTTGAACTTAGGTCTCCATGACTCCAGGTTGAGTGCTCTCTATCCTCTAAACCACCTAAATGACTTTTAGTTTATTTCCTGGTCTAAATCCTGACCTCATCTCCTATTTCTGCTGGAATTGTTATAGCATGTCTTTAACCAAGCCACAGTGCCTCTTTCATCTACCACTTTCTTCCAGAAGAGAATGGATAGCATCTTTAGCAGTGGGATCTGTTAAGTTTAATCATTATATTTTTGTTGTTTTTCTTTTTTTTTCAGTAATTCTGCTCCCTTTTCTTTGCTTCAGTCTCCAAAATAAATCCAAGGTTTCTTGATCTGAAGCTCACAGAAAACACCTTTCTTCTTTGGATTTTAATTACTTCAAATCCATTCTTTGGGTTCATCCCAGTTGAATTAATAACCAGGATCCCTACCACATACTCTCCTTGGATAATGCTATGGTGATGGAATGGAAAGAGCCTGGACTGAAATCATAACACCTAGCTTTTAGACAGGGTAGCCCAAAACTCTCAGTGAAGTTTTAAGCCCCTAGTGCAGATTTAAGCTTTATCAATGCTTAAAACTGCTCTAAGACCTTCAGGACACCCTCTACAGCACTTTAAAGTTTGCAAAGCCCTTTATAAATATAAATATAAAAAAAAATTAGTTTATCCTCACAGCAACCCTGGGATGGGGAGGGGGTAGGTGTTAGTATTAGCACTATTCTATGGATGAGAAAACTGAGGCTAACAGAGACTCAGTGACTTGCCTAGGGCCACACAGTTAATAAATGTCTAAGGCTGGATCTAAATTCAGGTCTTCCTCACCCAAGGCCAGACAGGCTGTCCACTCCACTCCATGCCACCTGACTACCTCTGAATTAAACTGAGAAGATTGTTGGCTCTGGCTCCTAGTGACTAGTATGGTTGATAGAGAAAGAATGAAAAATTGACAGGCATTAACTAAGTCTGCTTTGGTTTCTACTGTTTGCCAAATCTCTCTGTAGAGCTAGTTGTGGGAGCCCTAGGATTTCACCAATTGGCAGTAAATATTATCCTGATATTGTCCCTTGCCCTTCCCAATAAATTTCCCATGCAGTTCTTGAAAGCATGGGGCGTTTAGGAGGACTAGCACCTCTGGTGTGAGGGCTCTTCAAGATCTTTTCAGGATTCCTCATTGGTGTCCACCTGGCACTCAATTCTCCCTTGTGGCTCCAAGAAGCTGTAGCATACACAGCAGTCATATCCCAGTAAAACCATCTTGGCAGATGGGCTAAACAAGATTGAGAGTAACTAATGGGCCTCAAAACAGTGGATGAGTTACAGCGACATCTACCCCAAGCATGTGAAGCCTTCTCCAGGAGGAATGGGTGGATGAGACAATTTGTTCCAACAGTCATGAAGGTGCCTGAAGCAGGTGCTGTGGAGTGCTTAGAGCTTGGTTAGACATCAAAGGCCCCAAGGTCATCCATTGTATCGTAGGCCATCACCAGCAGTCCTGACTTTTGCCTTGCTACTAGACTCAGATGACTGTGGAAGAGAGAATAAAGGGGACAATTATGTGCCACTCTGCCTCACTTAAATTCCCATGATGTCGTTGGTCCTCTTTGAAAATGAAGGATGAACAGCAATAATATTTATAGAACCCATAGGACCAAAATATATGTTGGTTACTTTGGGTAAATATGCTCATAACATATGGGGGCTTATGGAGAATCTCATTTTCCTATTATTCCTGAATCCACTTGGGACCTGGATTCAAGTAACTCTATACTGGTTCAGACTCCATTCTCCAAGAAACTCCTTCTTAGACCCAGTTGTTAACAAATAACTTGGAGATTGTTATGGGAATTTTTCATTTCCTGCAACTTTTGGTTAATATTAATCTCACCTGACCAAAATGGATCCCATAGGATGTAAGAATTTACTTTAGAGCCTTAGATAAGAAGCCAGAGGAAGAATCTCAACTGTCTCTGACTCCTTGGTGACATGTAATCCTCCTCCTCAATCAGTCTATTGTGAATCCTCTAAATATAGTATAACCTGACTTAGTTTACCTAGATGAAGTTTGTTTCCTTAGGGGATATATGAAATTATGACTCTGTTTAACTGTTTATTCAACTTTTATGACATTGAAGGAAGCATGGGATTTGGGATCTATCTTTTCTTTCACTTTTATGGCCTAAGAAAAATGCACAAAATTGCAATATGTAAAAGCATTATTATGTCTCTGCCACTCTGATGTAATTTTTCCTATAAGAAGCTTTATTAGAATCCTAATGATTGTTTAGATTTTCTCTGAGGCCTAAACCTATGCTTGGATATAATAATAAAGCCTAGGTTTTTGCCTCCATAATTTCTGTGCTGTGGTAAATATATTTTTGGCAGCACTCACTTACCCTATGAACTCAGAGAGGAGGCATTTCTCCCGTAGCAACATCATATTGCAATCAAAAGAAAAACACCTTAATTATATTAGAAAAATCTTGGTAATATAAAGAAGTGCCAAGCTGCAAATAGTGTAACACATGGCCATCACTTTTATTTCAATCCCCAAACTGCCTCTTTTGTCTTCCACCCCCTCGAGCTTGGGAATCCAGTGCTTCTCCCCATTCTCTGGAGGCTGAATTTCTGTCCTCATGTTGCATTCCTCTCTGTGGGAGAGGAAATGGAGCAATCACCCAGAAGACTTACTTGAGTAGTTGGTAGCAGGTTTGGAGGGTACACTGATCACTTGGCATGCCTCGGATGGTCACAGGGCCCCTTCTGCCACTCCACACACTTAATTCCTCTTGCTTCACTGATTGCTGTGGCTCGGCTGGATTGAGAAAAGCAATATTCAGCTGCTCTGGTGTCTCACTTCTGCAAGAGAGTTTACCACCCAAACTACCCCAGCAGGATGGGTTATAGCTCACAGAGCACCTTGATCATGGCAGCTATTATTTCTCTCAACACCTGTTTTCTTCCCATTGAGAAACTTGCCTGAATTTATACTTTCATATCTAATACTGCTCAACCCTCTTCATTCCTACTTTTTTTCCCTTCTAATTTCCTTTGAGGATCTTGACTTTTTGTTCTTCTAGGTCAGTTTTGTGAACCTTATTCCATAAAATAACTCTTTGGTTTTGTTTGTTTTTTTTTAATATCAAAATTTTTGCATATCAAAATCCTTATGTTTGCTGATGTTAGTTAAATTCATAACAGAAAGGAAAATTAAAAACAAAATGCCTGTCTGCTCTCGATCTCTAGCTAACAATACTGACCAACTAAGACTACATGGTGATTTCCCTCCTCGAAAGTGCCTAGTAACATCTTCAGTTGAACCTTCTTTCTCCAAGAATGTTTCAGATATTTTTTTTAACCAGCTTCTCATCTTCAGTAAGCAATTTGTTCTAATTTATAAATATGTCATTTGTTGTTGCTTAGTTGTTCAATCATGTCCAACTCTATGTGGCCCCTTGGTTGTCCATGGGCTTTTCTTGGCAAAGAAAAATTTAGGCAACGTCCATGCGGGTTTCTTGGCAAAGATACTAAAGTAGTTTGCCATTTCCCTTCGCTAGTATGTCCCTCTTTTACAGATAAAAAACTGAGGCAAACAGGAGTTAAGTGACTTGCTTAAGGTCACACAGCTAGTAAGTATCTGAGACTGGATTTGAAGTCAGATTTTCCTGACTCCAGGCCTGGTATTCAATCCACTGCCCCACCTTGCTGTCCCTTTGTCCTTTGTACTTACCATAAAATGAAGTAATCAACAGATTATAGTCATTGTTCCGTTATCTTTCTTGAGCTCTCTAGGTAGTATCTGACATTTCCTCATACTATTCACACTATGTAAAGACTTTTCAGCATCTTCATCATAACATTTCATAGATAATCCCCAAATTAATCATCCTTGATGGAGTTCTAAGTCTGCTCGTGACCACCATCTTTTCAAAGACCATGTGGCTGTAATGCAACTTAGTAATTGAAAATAACCACATCATAGTAGCATATAAGACATGTATGACTCTGTGTATACCAAATTGCCACTTTGTATACCATAAGATAAGAGATATAGTGAAACAATAGCTGTTCTGTTTAGGAAGGATTTCAGTTTCAAGCAATAAAAACTTTGAATTGTCAATTGCAGCTGAGAGAAAAAAGAAAAAAAAGATATAAAAAATTAAAATCAACTCTAAATGAAACCCCCATAACTGAAACAGATTCTTTAGGAATTTATGTGAAATATCCATTTCTTATTACTACCAAGTCTACTTTAGACCTGGATTTAATATATTGTATATTGGCTCAGCTCCCATTTCATGGGAAACATCCCTTTTCTTCTTACCTAATTGTCAACAAATCATTTAGAATTCAATCATGATCAAAATCCAAATTGTTCAATTAGATTGGGAGAAAAAAACGTATTAATATTAAGAAGCATCAAGAAACATATAAAATAGGACATAGAAATACATCATTTTTACTTTATTCCTATAACCTGCTTTACCCTCCAAGGCTAGGATCTGTTACTCTTCTGACTCTCTGTTCCTACAGACTCAGAGTAGAATCTGATCTCCTCTCACTTAAAGGTTAAAATATATGTCGTTACTCCCCATGCTATTCCATGTTTTAGGAGAGGAAACTATGCCACTATATTGCCTCTCATGGGAGTGATTCAGATAAGTATTGGCAGGTTTGGGGGTATATTGATCATTTTTTATGTCTCAGATGTTTGCAGGAACCCTTGACCATTCTGGGACAAGCATCTATCCTTGATTTTGTACCTGGGCATGTGTCAAGCTCACATTGTTACTACTGACAAAAGTCTCCATCCCCTTTGTCAGCTTATAACCCAACAATTAAAAAGATTATATACTCTGGCTTTGAAAGTCAACAACTCAGTGGTTTGCTGTCATTCATCTTTACTTGAAGACAAAGGTGAGATTGTATTTTTCTGTCAATACACCATGACTATTCTGTTTGGGTATATATCGACCAAAGGTAAGATCAGAATAGGGGTATTTCATTTCTCCCCAAAAGTCACTGCTTTGATGGAGAATGCTCCCTTGTCTTAGATCTTTACTCTTAGAGTCTACCTTAAAAAGACAATTGAAATGCAATGAGATATCAGGAAAGTAAATTTTAATAGGAAGAATAGGCCAGGAAAGATTTTCAGCATAAATGCATGGAAAATTGTGGTGAAGTGGATAAAGGCCTAGATTTGAAGGCAGAGTACCAGAATTCAAGCCAGGTTCTGAGACTTGCTACCTCATGACTGATCTTATTAAGACAGTGTTCTAGTCAACTCTACTAACTCTCACGATTTCCTTGTCTAAAATTAGACCTAATATAGTTTAATCTTTACTATCTAAAACTACCTAGATCCATTAACTAGGGGTCCATACTCCAAGAGGAACAAGAAGCCAACTCAAGATCATGGGTGACTCAAAAGTTGGTCCTGGTATCTCCTGGTAATGGCTCTTGACCATGACAAGAATCCTCCTTCTCCATTCCTTTAGCATTCAAGCCTATGCCAAATGAAAACCAAGGGGTTTAGGCAGAAATGGATTAGGTCACATTTATGGTAGAATGACTAAACAAAGTGGGATATTAATGGGATATTGTACTTTTTAAAATGACACAGTTAAGGAATTTAGAGAAATATAGGAAGGTTGTATGCACTGATACAGAGTGAAGTTAAATAAAGCTGAGAAATCAATATACACAATAATTATGCTAATTTAAATGGAAGAATACTGAAAGGCAGGTGAACTCTGATTAATTGTAATAATCAATCTTGGATCTAGAGAACACATCTTGTTCCTTTCAATAGTTATGTAAGTCAGCTTGCTATATTGGATAGGGCACTGGACTTGGTGTCAAGAAGACTTGGGTTCAGGTACCTACTAGCTGTGTGACCTTGGGGAAGTCACTTAACCTCTCTGTGGCCTCAGTTTCTTCATCTATAAAACAAAACGTTTTATTTTAGGTGACCTCTAAGGGTGTGTTGTAATTCTATGATCTTTTCTGCCTAGGTGGGCAGAACAGGGAGGTTGGCACTGTAAGTTTGATTGGGTAGCTATATTTTCATAATGGCACTGAGCCCCTGGGGAATGAGGTGGTAGATTTCCAAATGAAAGAAAGAGAACACTATGGATGTTACCTACTTGATGTTTCTCCTAGGACCAATCTGCTCTAAAGACTACTCCTAACTACAGAATACAGAATAGCAAAATTGCCATATTGCTTAGCTCTTAATTATATCTTAGGTATTAATTTTTTCTCTTCAACAATGCTTTAAGCAAAGAGAGAATAGGGATCTCCTATCAAACTTCTGTATTTCTACCAGTGCCTAACACAGTGCTAGGCACATCCTAGGTGTTTTATAAATGCCTGTTGGTTAAATCCCCTTTTAATTAAACTACAGCTATACCCTAAGTAAAAGTCTAGAAGTCCTTCATAGGAAGATTTGTGGAGTTCTAAGACTTGGATTTTTCTTAAATGCAATGATTTCCCCACTAGAGCATTAGTCTTCTGAACTGCCTTCAGGGAAACTTGTAGTTATCACCCAGGAGGACACGGATTCATATTTTAAAACAGCAGCCAAGAAAGTTGTAAGCTAAGTTCTCATATTCTCAACTACCAAATATTTCTCAAGAGACCACAGGGCTTTGAGATCCAAGCTAGGTATTTTCTCCAACAAGGAACAGACTTTGACAATAATCAAAGGAGACCATAGCTAATAACCAGCAATGAAACTTTAGAAGTGAAAAAAAAAGGATCTAAAAATTATAGATTTTGGAGAAAACAAATCAGTTAGTAAAGTCAGCAGGAACGGACATCTACAACCTCTGCCAAAGACAGAAGAAGCAGTTCTGGCTGCTGAGTTGAGAAAAGAAATTAGAAAAACAGCCAGCCAAATAGTACATTATGGTATTGGCAGACTTCAGAGAAAGAGTGTGTCAAAGATATTAAAAAGCCATTCAGGGCTAGAATGACTTGATTCAGCTGGGAGAAGATGAAAAGTAGCACTGGATATTTCCTGGATGGGTTTTTTATGTCTAGAAATATGAGCATCTCAACTGGAGTCATGGCCTTTGCCCAGGATTTGTCCTGGTGATCGACATGAAGCTTAATTCATTGAGTTGAATGATTTTCAACCCACTGCAGTCACTGGCTTTGTCCATTCCTTTTTTTTTTCTTTTTTGGTGGTGGTGGGGGGATGTTTTGTTTTATTGATTCCTTTTGATTTCACATCACAGTTACTTCTCAATATGCCCTGTCCCCAACCCCATATTAAATTGAACCCTCTCCTATAACAGAAAAACATTTAAGCAAAGCTAAATGCTAGCAAATACATAGGATAATGAATGCCATATTTCATAGGATTATCTATCTAGAGATGGATGGGACCATAGGATTATCTATATGGAGTTGGAAGGGACCTAGAGACCATCTAATACAACTCCCTCATTTCACAAACGAGGACACTGAAGCACTGAGAAGTTAAGTGATTTACCCAGATTTAATAATAGCTATCATATATAAGTACTTTTAAAGTTTAAAAAGATCTTTAAAAATATTATTTCATTTTATTTTCATAACAACACTGAGAGTTGAGTGCTATTGTCAACTCCTTTTTACAATAAGGAAGTTGAGGCAGACAATGTATTATTGATTGCATAGCTGGTAAGTGTCTAAAGCATAGGTTCCCAAAGTGGGTGATACTTCCCCTGTGGATGCTGGAGTGATCTAGAGGGGCAGTAGTAGCCTCGAGTGAAATTGTGGGGCATTGAATAAAAATAAGGGGGTAGTGGAAATGTAAGGAAAGAAGATAAAACAATTTTGAAAAACCACACTGATATGTTTCATCTGTTGAGTAACAGAGTTAAAGTCATAGTGATTACATTACTTTCCAAATAAACACAAAAATGCAAGTTATAATCAATCAATAGTCAGGTCTTATATAGCAGGTGTTGGCAGATGAGCGGATAGCACGTTGTTGGAAAGTTGAGCATGCATCAGCAGAAATATGTGCATATAATGACTTTTTTTCCATATGATACTGTATGGTTACATGACACAATATTTCATCATCAAATTTCAATGTAGGAATAATTCTACAAATTTATAATAAATTATTAGATTTAAGATGCATCATTTTAAAAAATATGTATTTTTTGAAATGACACTTTTAAAAAAAACCATTAAAGGGTTAAAGGAAGTTGATTTGGGGGGGGTACTGAGCAATTTTTTTAAAGGGAGCAGTAGGCCAAATAGGTCTGGGAACCTCTGTAAAGCAAGATTGAATTATTGTCTTCCTGCTTCCCCATCCAGTGCTCTTTTCATGGAGATACCAGCTACCTTTGTACAGGATTGATATGGTGTTCTGCTGGGGGATGAGGGGTGAGGATAGAGATGGGGTTATGGTCAAGAGACATGACTTAAAGGAAGCCAGGACCAGCTTTTGAGTCATCCTTGGTCTTCATCCTAAAGACCCCGGCTTCTTGTTCCTTTTGGAGTCTAGATCCCTAACTAGTGGGTTTAGGGTGGTTGGAGATGCTAAAGATTAAACCATTTGCATAACTTTAGACAAGAAAATAATGGGAGTCAGTAGATTCGCTCAGAGCGCTGTCTTAATAAGATCAGAAACATCATGGATTTGCCGTTTCCTGAAGTCTCAATTATAGTTATTCTAATCCCTGGCCATAACTGGTACTCTCAATGCCAGCTAGCTTTTCTTATACATTTATGTAATTGATCAGTCACAAGGCGAACTGGAGAGTCATATGAATGGGTCAGTGCAAAGCCCTTTTGCCATTGGAAGAAACAATCCAAACAGAGCGATCATCTTTGAGTGGCAGCACATTTGGGCAAGGGAGGGAGAGAGAATAAAGTTAATACTGCTGACCCAGATTCCAGAAGGGAAGTTACAATAGGGCTTCATCCATTGCCTCTCATATATCTGTGTATGACGAAATCAAAGTGGGTGCCTCCAGTCACTTGCTTTCAATTTCCAAGGAGGAAGAATATTTCATCTTTAAGATAGTAATAGAGGAGAAACCGCAATTTTCCATTAACTCTCCCACTAGTGAATCAACTGTCAGGAAGAAGACTAACTTTGAAAAGTGAGTTAATAGCAATTTGCATTATAGGCATAATAATGCTACCTCTGCTAAGTCACCACTCCTATGTAAAGAATGGCTGTTCTTTAACCTACACAAGAATGGATAATGACAACAAGAGTAACAGCACCTAGCATTTACATAGTGTTTTCAGGTTTGCAAAGTGCTTTATGTATGTTAACTCACTGGATCCTCTTTTGACCCTGTTGATGTAGCAGGGGGAGGGATTAACAGGGTCCTTTCATCAATTGAGTCCCTAGCTCACTTAGTGAGACTGCAAAGGTAAGGGCAGTAAATAGACTATGAAGTGTTAAGATTACCCTATTCAGAATTAGAAAATTCTAAGTGCATTTTAAAGGATATGCTTTTTTAAAATTTTGAGTGGATGATTTTGTATCCTACAAAGAGTGTCAAGCCTTTTGTTGCTCACACCAGGGGTCTGCTAGTAAATGTTTAACAACCAGTTCTCGGGGGGGGGGGGTTTATACTCATGGACACCCTTTAAAGTTTATTCTGAATTATTAACATTTTCACTACAACTTTTTAAAGTCTAGACATAGATAATCAAGACAACAAATCAAGCTCTTATCTGTTGTTTTACTGATTTCCAGAGTATAAATACCCACACTGAAAACTGAACAATATACAGCTTGGTTTTAGCCATGGCTGGCTCACACCCTTGGAGTGGCCTATTCCAGGATTGTAAAGGATTCTTTTGAATCCTTTTTTGGATTTTTGGGAGTGGCCTATTCACAGCTTGAAAAGGAAATGTAAGTATCTACCCTTCTCAAGTCAATGAGCATTTATTAAGTGCTTATTATAGACCAGGAACTGTGTTGAACCTCAGGCATACAAATAGAACCAAAAAGAAAGATATTTCTGCCATCTCTGCCCTTGAGAAGTCTCTTTTTTTATATAAAATATGTACAATATATAAAAGGAAAATAAAAAATGGGAGAGAGGAGGAGAAAGAGAGAAACCCTTGTGGGAGTGGGGTAGAGAAAGAAATCCAGTTTGTAGCTGGGCCCAGAAAAGAATGAAGGAGTAAATATAAAATGGAGGAGGGGAGGGGGGCTTCTTTAAAATGGAAGTTTCATGAGGAAATGATCAGGGGAAGAAGCTACATGAATGGAGTGATCTTCCAAAAGGAGAAAGTTCCTGGAGCATGGTAGCCATGGCAGCTTCTAGGGTGGGAAGGGTGAAGAGACAGGAGATCCAGAGAGGAATGAAGGAATGCTTCACTGTGTGCTTCATTTGTTGACATCTTTGTTCCTTTTGGAAGTGTGATGAAGCTTGTCCATCAAGAGGTTTAGGATGTCAAAGATTTTTAGGCACAGGCAGGTTAATGACATGGGAAGGTCTTCTTTGTTACGTCTTTCCTTTTGAATTTTGTTTTTGATTTATAAGATAAAACAAACATTTCTATAACCTAAGATAATAAAAATAATTACACAAGAAACTGCGCATCTATTATGTACAACTTTCTATTCCTTTTAAATATATGATAGTTATCCTGTCAATTTCTTTTTCCCCTTTTAACCCTTTTTTCTTCACACCATCCCCCTACCATGGCTACCATTAGACACAAATGAGTGCATGTGTGTGTGTGTGTGTGTGTGTGTGTGTGTGTGTGTGTAAAATCATTCTATACATACTGCTATTTATCAATTCTTTGGATGCAGATAGCATCTCCTTTTACAGATCCCTTGTAGGTTATTTGGGTATTTATAATAGTCAAAATGACTTATTCAAAGTCGTTCATTCTCATGATTTAATTTTTTTATTTAATATATTTAGTTTTCCGCATTGATTTTCACAAGAGTTTGAATTACAAATTTTCTCCCCATTTCTACCCTCCCCCCCACTCCAAGATGGCGTATATTCTGGTTGCCCTGTTCCCCAGTCAGCCCTCCCATCTGTCACCCCATTCCCCTCCCATCCCCCTTTCCCTTCCTTTCTTGTAGGGCAATACGCCCCATTGCCTGTGTATCTTATTTTCTAGTTACATGCAAAAACTTTATTTTTGTTTTTGAACATCTGTTTTTAAAACTTTGAGTTCCAAATTCTCTCCCCTCTTCCCTTCCCACCCACCCTCCCTAAGAAGCCAAGCAATTCAACATAGGCCACATGTGTATCATTATGTATAACCCTTCCACAATACTCATGTTGTGAAAGACTAACTATATTTTGCTTCTTTCTAACCTATCTTCCTT
>CM053625.1:284946757-284999224 GCA_028646595.1 Phalanger gymnotis | reverse complement strand
AGAGATTCTCTAAGGAGAAAACAACAAGAAATTTATTTAGGCCTCACCGCAGCAAAAACTTGAACCAGCCTCCCCATTCCAACATCTTGACAAAAAGACTCCAGGCCCAGAAAGCCCATTTCACAAGGGCAACTAGGAGGCCAAAGAAAAGCAAGAGAGTATTTAGCCAAATCATGTTCACTGGCCTCACGTTCCTGCTGGCACTTGGGTAAGCCCCGCTTCCGCAGCTTCTGGCTTCCGCAGCTTCTGGCTTCCACACCTTCTGCCGCCACCACCGCTGCTGAAGAAGTTGTCTCCCGGCTCACCCCTCCTCGCAGCCGAGCTTCTGGCGTTCTCAAGCCCCGCCTCAATGACCAGAGACCATTGGTTCCTGAGCTGGCCCCTCCTAAGTCACCAATCCACACCCACACAGGTTTCACAGCTGACAGGGCCCTGGGCCTGGGGCTTAGCACTTAACAGCTGAAAGTACTTCCACTCAAAAGAAACAAAAGCAATGCTAATGAGACAATTTTGCTTAACAACACATACCCTTAGAGCAGAATTGACTGGGACTAAGATTGGGTGTTAGACTAGATGACTTCTAAAGTAACTTCTAATTCTAAATATGTGATCCTATCATCTTATGATGCAGATATATAAAATGCAGGCCATGGGGCTTGAAGTTAGGAATGCTCTGGGTTCAATTGTGCCTCTGATACTAGTTATATGACCATGGGCAAGTCACTTGTCCTTTCTGAGGCTCTGATTACCTATAGTATTTACCTCACAGGATCATCATAAGGAAAAAGTGAAATATATATACATATTATACATATGTATATAATATATATATATGTATACACACACATATATAATGCTTTGCAAACTTTAAAATACATTGTAACTATCCATTTTAATTATTACTCCCAGTGATAACAATAATGAGCCTGAAGGGAGCCTGAAGACACATCTCTTCCCAAACCAACCTAGTCTTTGTAGCTAAGTTTCATGCACTGGAAAAATGTCTGATTACAGATTTTCTGAAGGCATCAAAAACTTTGAAACTGTATAGACATGGGGGGGGCATGAAGAAATGATTTTCTAGAGGAAGAGGACCAAATGACCAATACGCCTTTGAACAATCTGCCTTTATGATTCTCTGCTTTTATAAATGGGATATAATAAACAAAATAAGAATGTAACTGATATTAATGCTGAGAATGAGAATAATAATGCAAACAATAGGAAAAAGAACCTTTAGGGGATTGTATAATGGGGATGTATGGAGAGTTTAAGGTTCTTCCTGTCCACAGGGATTTTCACAACATGATGATTATATGATTCACAATGAGGAGCTATCTCTGGCCGGTCATGGAGATTTCTCTCCTTAATCTTTAGCTTTTGGCAAAACTACCCTTCTCTTACTAATGACTTTTCTTCCTGGGTAGCTCCTCAGCATTATCTGTAGGGACATACATGAGGTACTCCAACTATAGTTGGAGAGAAGGTAGCAAAAAAATAAAATAAAAAAGATCTTTCAGAGGTATAAAAATCATGGTTTGTCCAGCTATCACTACATGAGGAGGGAGATGATGAGAGGGAAAGAAAGAAAAAGACGGAGAGAGAGAGAGAGAGGAGAGAGAAAATGAGAGGGGATGAGAGAAGAAGAGAGAAAGAGAAGAGAAACATGTAAAAGGAAAAATTGAAAAGTGAGAAGAGATAGTAGAGGGAGAGGGAGAGGTGAGGAAGAGAGGAAAGAAGAGGAGAGAGGAAAAGAAAGAAAAGAAGAGAAAATAGAGACAGAAGAAAGGTGAGAGAAAAAATATGGAGGAAGAAAAAAGTGAAGAGGGTGGGAGAGAGATAGTAGAAGGAGAGGGGGAAAGAGATGAGTCAAGGAGAGAGGAAAGAAGAGAAGAGAGGAAAGGAAAAGAAAGGAAAGAAGGGAAGACAGAAGGAGAATAAAGGAGAGGGAGAGCGAGAGCGAGGGAGAGAGAGAGAGAGAGAGAGAGAGAGAGAGAGAGAGAGAGAGAAAGAAGTGGGGTGGGTAGGTAATGAGCCAGAATGAAGAAAAAAAGAATGCAGAAAGATTATCCGTGCCTCACAAAGTCTTTGATTGTCCCCCTGGGCCTGATACAGTTTGAGAAATGACCCTTCTCAGAGCAGTAACCCTTTGCAAAACTATTAGAAGAAAGTAACACATAGATTTCCTAAATGTTCCATGGCAGCAACACTGATGTTTATTTATCCAGAGAAATGGCTCTGAACCAATCCTAATCCTTTCACATGGCAAGGATGAGGAAGCAAAGGAGCACTTGCATTAATGATGATAAAATGGTCGAGTCTGCCAGTCCGTCCCAGGTTCGTCATGTCTCACATTGGAAATGCCTTTAAAGGAATCTAGTAAAACTCCCAGCAGACCATCTCCATAGATCCCCAGAAGCCCATAGAAGAATTTTATAGCAGGAAGGGAACATTTAGTTCAGTTCCTCATTTTCTGGAAAAGGAAATGTCCCTATCTTTTTTTTTTTTTTTAAATCTGGACCTGTGATTTTTATCAGCAAAGGGAACTCCTGATGTAGAAACATTTTTCTCTGGTACAGATTGGATTGCAATTTATAGCCTTAATGAGTTGTCTAAATCAGTGAGAGATTAAGTGACTTACCTATGTTTACCCAGCTAGTATGTATGGAATTTTTTTGTTATTTTTTGGGGGGCAGGGCAATTGGAGTTAAGTGACTTGCCCAAGGTCACACGGCTAGTACATGTGTCAAGGGTCTGAGGCCAGATTTGAACTCAGGTCATCCTGACTCCAGGGCTGGTGCTCTACTCATTACACCACCTAGCTGCCCCATTAGTATATGTGTTAAAGAGGCAGGACTGGAACCAAGGTCTTCCTGACTTCATCTGGCTCTCAGGCCAGTACATTACATTGCTTCTCACTATTTTCATGTAATGTCCATTATACAAGAAGACCTTGACTGATCCTGACACAACTAACTGAATTGCTCAAGTTTTTATTTTGTGCAATCTACTTTCAGCTTTATAAAAGGGCACATCGAAGGGAAATAAGCCAGTTCCAAAGATTTAGCAAGAAACAAAAACAAAGCCAGAGACACACATCCATCAACAATCCTAAAACTTAACAATGTCCTAAGTATGCTCTGGAATCTGTAGAGATTTAGTCAAATTTCCTATATCTTCATACATCAACAATAAGAACCATTGTGCAAAATAAGGAGGTGGTGTTATCCACCAATGGAATCCAAATGAATAAGCATTAAGTAAGTACCTACTATGTACAAGGCACTCTGCTAAGCTCTGGGGAGCCAAAGAAAAAAGGAAAACAGTCCTTCCCTTCAAGGGTCTTACATTCTTGAAAAAGGTGTGAAATATAAGACATTAACAGAGTCCAAAGAAATTGGTGAGCATTGACAAAACAAACAAAAAAACGAAATGTGATATGCTTAAGTTACCAAAACAAGAAAAAGATATCTTAATTCAACATCAGAAAAAGAAATGAAAAAGTAGGCTGCAGGCATTAAATGGCAATAGAAAGTGTTAATATTTTTTCTTAGTAGTAAAAGAGAGCCACTGATGGTGTATTTTAAGAAGATGATTCTGGCAGCTATGTGGAAGATGGACCAGAGAGTAAATTGGAAGCTAAGAGTACCATTAGGAAGCTATTGCAGTAATTCAGATAAAAGGTGATTAAAGTCTAAACTAAGGTGATCTTCAAAGGCGTTCCAAATCATTACAAAACATTAAATAATATTTTGTATGTATTATAGTATTAAAAAGTGCCCTAATAATAGGAATAAAGATGAGATATGTGGTTTCATTGCTTCAGGGAACTCCTGGATGAGAGAACTCCTTTACCAATGCAGGTTTGTCATCTTCTCAGAAATTTACAATCTTAGAGAGCTACCTAGAGCTGAGCATCCTGGTGATGTCATTGGTACTCTTCAGGAACAAAGGATGAACAATGAACGAGCACTGAGAAACTAAATGATTTGCTTAAGGTCACACAGACTATAGGTGTTAGTGGTAGTACTTGAATTCAGGTCTCCTGGCTTTGAGGTCAGCACTCTGTTCTATGCCATGCTCTTCTAATAATAATAATAATAATAATGGTTTATTATTATTATTTAAAGTGAATCTTTATTCTTATCTTTTGTTTTTCATGTCACCGACATTTTACCTGTATCCCTCCTTCTTCCCCTCCCAAAGGACCATGCTATATAACAAAGAATTTTATTTTTAAAAATGAAGAAAGTGAAGAAAAAAATTGATCAATACATTGAGAAAATCTAATATGCAATGTCCCACTTCAGTGAACTCCCACCTCTGCAGAGGACTTTCTCACCTGGCTACTTTCCTGGACTTATTGATCTCCAGAAAATCGTCATCCTGGAAGATGAAATCTATTCTAAAATTCTTGCCTCCTCACATCATTTTCCACTGCAGCTGTAAGACTTCATCATACACCCTACCCCATTTTCAGCTTCTTTTTATATATTGTCTCCCCTAATAGGTTGTGAGCTTCTTGAGGAGTGGGACTGGTTTTTTTTTGTTTGTTCTTGTTTTTTGCATCCTCAACATTTAACACAGTGCCTGGCACATGCTAGGTATTTAATAAATATTTATTGACTCAGTGTTTATTGACTGAGTAGGGTAGTAAATGTCTTATACCAATTCTTAGGGGCCAGCCTTGGTCTTTATAGTTTCACAACATTAATTTTCAATTGTTTCCTAGTGTTTGTTTTTTTCAATTTACAGCTAGACCTCAATTAGCAGGAATGAATCTGCCTGCAGTGGTCTTGTTATTTAAATTCACACAGCATATTTCCGTTGAGCTGGAACCAATGATTATATTTTACATAATTATAATTTTGAATAGTACAAATTAGAACACACACGAGCACTTCAAGAGATTCATTATTTGAACTAATTGGGACAT
This sequence comes from Phalanger gymnotis, assembly GCA_028646595.1. Lineage (NCBI taxonomy): Eukaryota > Metazoa > Chordata > Mammalia > Diprotodontia > Phalangeridae > Phalanger > Phalanger gymnotis. The sequence continues at coordinate 284,994,288 of CM053625.1, read as the reverse complement.
TATAGTATTGTTTTAATCATTATATATAACATTTTCTTCATTCCACTTTCTTCACTTCACATCAGTTCATTGAATCTTTCCATGCTTCTCTATAGTCATAATGTTCACTGTTTCTTACAGAATAGTAATACTACATTATGTTCATATACAATTTGTTTAGCCAGTCCAGAATTGATGGATATATATTTTGTTTTCGGTTCTTTGCTACCACAAAAGTGCTGCTATAAATATTTTTATGTACATGGAGACTTTTTTAAAAATCAATGACCTTGGAGTATAATGTTAGCAATGAGATCTCTGGGTCAAAGGACATGGACATTTTTGTTTCCTTCTTTGAATAATTCCAAATTGCTTTCCAGGATAGTGGTGGAAATTCACAGCTCCACCAACAATGCATTAGTGTGTCTGCCTTTCCACACTCCACCAATATTGACTATTCCTAACCTTTTTCATCTTTTCCAGAGAGAGAGGAGGGAAGGTAAGGGAAAAGAGAGGAGGGAAGGAGAGGGATGAAAAGGAGAGGTGCACAGAGAAAGAAAAAATAGAGACAGGAGAGAAAATAGAGAATGAGGAAGATGGGGCAAAGATATATTACAGAGGTGGAGTTGATAGTGCTTGGCATTTAATTGGTTGTAGGTTGAAGGAAAGTAGTAGGAAGAGCAAAAAGTAACTCTAAAGTTTTGACCTTCAGGTACTGGAAGGATGGTGGTATTGGCAACAGAAATAGAAAAGTTAAGAGGAGAGGAATATGGAAGAGTGGAGAATGGTGAAGTCACTTTTGGACATTTTGATTTGCTAGCAGGCATCTCATTGGCAACATCCAATGTAGGCTGTTGGAGGAATAGGACTGGAGTTCTAAGGATAGGGCAGGTATAGATATACAGTTTTGGGAACTGTCAAAATAGAAATGATCCTTAAAATTGTGGGAGCAGAGCAGATCACTAACGAAGACAATATAATGAGAGGAAAGAAAAGGTCTAGGGACAGAGTTTTAGAGGACTTTTGGGGACTAAAAAGAACAAAAAAAGGTGACAAAGAAGGAATGGTTAGAGAAGTTCATTATTATAGATAGAAAACAAATCATGAGAATGCAGTGTCGGGGAATTCTTGGCTTTCCTGAATTGACATAGTGTCTCAAAGCCAAGGATGGAGATATTATCAAGCAAGAGGAGGTACTTGGCAATGTCAAATACTTTGGAGAAGTCAAGGAAGACTGGAATTAAAAAGATCATTGAATTTGCTGATAAGGAAATTATTCTTGAGAGTAATTTCCATAGAGCAACAGGGACAAAAGCTAGATTGAAATTTAGTGGGCAGGAAGAAGAGACAGGACCACAGCTTGAGGTTGTTAACAAGGCCAAGGAAAAGGATTTTTAGGACAGGAGTGACCTGTGTTTGCAGCTTGAAGAGAAAGAAGCCAATAGAACATGAAAAATTAAGGATATTTGAGAGAGACAAATGATGAAGCAAAGTCACTGTGGTAGATAAACTATCTTAATCTCCCCTTCTCCCCTTCTCCCTTTCCCATGCAAATTAGACTAATTTTTGCTTAAAAGACATTGAGACTATCCTCACATGTTGTTTGGCTCAGGGGATTAAATGTTGAGGCTATGGAAATAACTTTCTGGTCATATAAATACAGAGCAGCTGCAAGAAGCTCTAGGATCTGATGCTTGGCCAATGGATCACAATGGATAACTCAGGCAAGGAGTTTTACCCAGCTGAATCAACTCAAGGTATCCTCTGTGCCTATCCCTGTTGAATACTGTTCTTCAGCTAAGGCTAAAGGAACCTCTTTTTGTTAAGTTTTCATTGACTGACCTGCAAGGTAAGTGTCTCATTTTATTCCTATATTAAACCTAAGCTACCAGAGGTCTGTCCTCAATCAGGCCCAGTTGGAAAAGTCACGAAGGAGATTGAAGAGGATGGGATCAGGGAAATACATTAAGAGATTAGTCTTGACAAGGAAAGGGCCTGTCTCATCTTCTAAGATCAGAGGGAAGAAGGAGAGGATGAGTGAAGACGTCATAGAAGATTAGAGGAATGGAGGAATGGAGCTGACAGAGCTCATGCCAGATAAACAGTAGATAATAGATAGATAGATAGATAGATAGATAGATAGATAGATAGATAGATAGATAGATAGGCAGACAGATAGGTAGATAGATAGAAAATCCAGGCACTGTATCAAGCTCTGAAGATACAAATACAAGCAAGCAAGGCAATTCCTGCCCTAAAGAAGCTTACCTTCTAATGGAAGAAAATCACATTAAGAGGAATTTGAAAATGGAAGATGGCAGAATATGGACCTGGCAGCATGGTGCAGAGATGGCTGGAAAGGGAGATGGAAGCCTGGGTCCAAACAAGATAAGGCAAATGCTCACAAATCAGAGCCCTAGGTGGCTTCAGGACCAGAGCCCAAGGTTCTGACAGGGAGGAGGTAGAGATGATGGTTTGAATGGAGACAGTATAGCATGACTGGCCTTGATTTTGTTTATTGTAAGAGGTAAGATTATGTGTTGAGCATGGAGGAGGATAGCTGGTGGGCCCAGGGGCAGGTCTGATCACAGGCTGTGGTCAAGAGCCCTTTATGGAATGTAGCCATCAGGTTGTACTAGTGTTGGGGGAGCAGTCTGAATTGGTAATAGCTTGGGTTTTAGTGAGGGGCCAGAAGCAAGCAAAGGGTTATTTGAGGCATAATTCACCCCCTTTCTCCTATTCAATAAACTCCAGTGTCTATTACTTCTAGGATCAACATAAAATCTTTTGACTTTTAAAGCCCTTCGTAACTTGACCCTTGTTTATTTTCCAGTATTCTTATACTTTATTTCCTTCTATATACTCTGTGACTCAGTGGCACTGGCCTCCTTGCTCTTCCTTAAACATGTCCCAACTCCTAGTGTTTTCACTGGCTGTCTCTCATGCCTGGAATACTTTGCCTCTGAGTCTCTACCTCCTGGCTTCCTTCACATCTCAGATAAAATCTCACCTTCTATAAGAAGGCTTTTCCAGTCCTTCTTAATTTTATCACCTTCACTCTGAGATGACTCTCAATCTACCTTTCATATATCTTGTTTGTACATAGTTATTTTCATGTGGTCCCATTAAACTGAAAGCTCTTCGAAAGTGGATACTATTTTTGCCTTTCTTTGTATCCCCAATACTTAGCACAGTGCCTGACATGTAGGAGGTGCTTAATAAATGCTAGTTGATCAATTAAGAAAGCAGACAACAGCCAGAGGAGAATAACATGCCCAAGGTTCAGAATTATGGAAGGATAATATGGAAGCATTGGGACCCAAAGGATAAAATAGGGTGCAGGGGTAGAGAGGAAGACTGGGCCATGGGAAAGAGTCATTGAAAAAGGTGAGTGAATGTTGTGGAGGTCAATATATGGAAGTGACAAGGACAGGACAAGGAGTGGTATAACCCAGAGATGATTGTATAATCAGTTGGTGTGAACTTCAAAGAAGGAGAGGTTGTTGAGTTAAGGGGCTTTGGTTGGGGAGCAAATAAATACTCATTAATTGAATTTTTTTAATTGGAATGGTCAGTAAGAAGAATACTCAGTAAAATACTTGTCTGATTTTAAGGAATTAAAAATACCCTGGAGCCCAGAATTGTACATCTGGTTTATTGGTCATTGCCTAAGACGTTCTGATAAGAGAAGTTCAGCTCTGGAATAGAATAGCCTACAGACCAAAGCATTGAAAATATGTCTAAGATGTTTTTTGATGTAATACTAAATGTGAAAACCACACAATTTGGTGATTTGCATGTATAATTAACTTCACTTTCACATTCTTCCTTTCAGAGCACCCTTTGCAAGGCTAACTCACAATCTTTCATATACCTGTGCACTGATTTTGTTCATTTTATAGATGGGAACAATGAAGCCAAAAGCGGCTAAATGGTTTGTGTGACACAGCCAAGTGAACGATAATAGGCAGGGATAATAGGAGCTAATATTCCTTACTTCCTGTAGCCCTCATTCTAGCAAGCCTATGCATTGCCTTTCATGGCAGACAGAGTTGTACCTAAAGGAAGAGGAAAATATGAATGTGGTGTTATTCATAGTGAATGAAGTGCTAGTTGTCCTACCATATTGGAGGGGGGCAGCAGCTACCAAATTAATCACTATCATCATAAATAATCTTATATATTTTAGAAAATATCTATGCAATAACCACTAATGTGTATTATGAGGAAATCTGTAGACACAGGCAAAATACACACTTTTTTTTTCTAACCATGTGAACTAAAATGATGCCTATTTCATTTCTTTCTGTTCACTCAGGGATTAAATTGAGTTTAAATAGTGTGGAACAGCATGATGGTACCTCCTGTCAGCCATATACATGCCAGGTCTCCTGGGTCTGGGATGTGACACCCAATTTGTAAGGATGTCACCCTCCAGTTAGTTGCCTTGCTGTGTCCCTTTGCCCTTCATTCTTTCCTCTCTCCTTCATTTACCATCCCTATCTCTACTTGAGGCACAAGTGCCAACATTTCAGTCTTGGGATTCCTCCCTTTCTTCTGGACAAGGACACTTTGTTTGGACAGGTTGCTGGTAATGTCAGCCATTCAGAACACTCTGCTAGTGAGGCCAAGGTTATGGGTTTGATCCCTGGCCAGATTGCTTTGCTTTGCTTCTCCACAACTTATCTCCCTGAACCGAAAATGAGAGCATAGATGGAGTGGCTTATATTTATTACCACCATTGGAGAAAGAGCTCAAAGGGTACCAGTATCTTCGCAAGTAAATGAAAGTATTATTGTTTCATTCAGAATCTATAGTTTTGGTCACGAATTTATTTTTCACTCAGCAGTCATAATGGCCAGTTTGCTGGACAATGTATCAATCATCAAATGGTCCATCTAATCTGGTCATCTTGAATCTATGAACAGACAAGTCTGTCCCAGCAGTTAAAATGACTGGATCCAATCAACTGCCTGCCATTCAGATATATTTCTTGGCAATCAAACTGTGAATGGTAGATCTGATTATAAATATACATAGGGCCTTAATCTGTCACTTTCTCTTTTTCTCCCCATTAGCCTTCTTTCTCTGGAAAAAAAAAGGGCAATTGACAGAGTGGGGAAAATACTCCCTTCTTACCTTGGACTAGTAAAACCAGACCTCTCCTAATATCTCCCTCCTACTCCCTCTAATTATTATTATTTACCTCTTGAAATAATTTTGCATTATCCTGTATGTACTTTTTATTTACTTACCTTAATATATGTTGTATACCTCCCAATAGAATATGAGCTTGAAGTTAGGGATTTATGTTCTTTTCATCTTTACATCCTCAGCACCTAGGACAGCGTCTTATACACACCAAGTGCTTAATAAAGATTTGTCAAGTTTAATTGGAAATAAAAAGGGATATTATTCCTGCAAATACTATCAAATGAGACACATGTTTGTTTATGTGTATGTGTGTGTATATGTGCACAAATGTAGGCCTGCATTTTCTTTTGTGATATTACAAGACAAATCATCTGAGGATACATGCAGAGTCAGTTGTAAATGGTCTCTACTGGAAGGAAAATAGAATATATTGTCCTTACTATTCAAAGACCACACTATTGACAAACTGTCAGTGGGACAAATACTTTGAATAATTTTCCTAGTAGCAGCTAAGACTTTAGCACAATGGCACATATTTCTGAAATGGCTGGCCAGTTAAGTAGTGGTATGTGACCAGGGAGTAGAATTTTTCCTACTTGGAAAGCTACTTAGCCAGACACCTTTACCTCATTAGTAGTAACTGAGTTAAGCAATCCAGACAAATCAGAAAAGGAATAAGAATGTGGTTCATGGAGCACAAACACAATGTTACTCACATGTTAGTGGGCAACATCATCAGGGCACGTGTTTTTCTAGTAATGGATTTGTGAGAGTCCTGCTATATACTTTCATATGGTTCCACATTTGATTCAGAACATATACTTTTATTGTTGTTGTTGTTGTTGTTGTTTGTTTTCTCTGAGAACCCAAATTTGTTCTTAACTCTCTGATCTATGCTCAACTCTCAAGATTTTCCTGGGAAGTGTAATTGTGCAACTGACCTCTTTTATTATAGGCCTGGCACAAAGTGGGTAGCTTCAGCTCACAGCAATTCCATCCAACCAGTTGTAAAGGCAATCATTAAATGAGAAGATCTCTCCTGCCACCCCATTTGAATAGTCTTCAGGTGGGGTTCCAGGTGGGGCCAAGGAAGGGAGGTCTGATTAGATAGATCTTCGCTCCTAAGTAGGCCCCAAACCCCTAATTAATAGATGCTAAGCCAATGTGAGTGTGAATCCCCCAGGACCCTAAGGGAAATTGCTAAGACCAGAGCCAATCTTATGTGCCTAAGTTCTGGTCAATCAGATGACATTCTAGTCAATTGGATGACTGTCTAAGGACTGTATAAAAAGAGAGAACAGAGTTGTTTGTTGGTAGCTCTCAGTCACTGAAAGAGTGGCACATGACTCTGGGCAAGCTGTTGTTAAGAGCTCCCTGGCTCATAAACCCAGATGTTGATGCTTCCTTGGTAACTATGAATTGTGATTTGGTCTGTTTATATTGTGTATCTTTGTAATTTGTTTGCATTTGCTCTGGGGTTTGGGGTGCTGGCTTTTCCTCCTGAATTAGGTGAATGATATTTATATGTTGGATTAAAGTAAGATTGTTAACCCCTTAACATTGCTTTCCTTAGCACAGCAGATAAAAAGAACCTGTGCTGGCAGCTGTTGTTGCTGGTCTTTTTGGGTGTTACACCCACAACAGCTGCTAGCCAGATTGTTGCTATACTAGTTCATCTCCATTGAGATTTAAGGATATATCCTCATTTCAATGAAGTATTAATGATCATATTCCAGTAAATGTTCCAAGTTCCTCTCAGTAAGTGGTCAGTGGCTCAATCAACATTTCTATAAGATACAGCTAAAGTCCCAAGGTCTCACCAACTCTATAATCTCATCAAGTAGATCAGGGGATTCTTTTGATCAGCCCTACTTTAAAAATGGTCAGCTAGGTGGCTCAGTGGATGGAATGCTAGTCCTGGAGTCAGAAAGACTTCTGTTCCTGAGTTCAAATCTGGCCATAGACACTTACTAGTTGTGCGACTCTGGGCAAGTCACTTAACCTTGTTTTGCCTCAGTTTTCTCATCTGTAAAATGAGCTGGGGAAGGAAATGGCAAACCACTCCAGTATCTTTGCCAAGAAAATCTCAAATGGGGTCATGAAGAATCAGACATGACCAAACAACACCAACTTTTCAAAGCACCATTTTTTTGTTTGTCCCAATTTCCTTTAGGTCAGGCAGGGAAAGGGAGGGGTCCTCAGGATTGTGTTAATTTTCATTGTTGTTATGAGCTCAGATTTCTCTGTCATCCTTTTTACCTGCTTCACATGCTCAGCTCAAATAAGGTCAGGTTCCTTACATAGAATTCTGCAATTGGTGGTCTTCTCCCTCTTTAGAAAAGATTTTATTCAGAGGAATATTTGAAATAAACCCCAACTCTGGGGAAGCCTATAGATGTTATTGTAAAGATTTGCAAAAAAAGAAAAGGGGAAAAAGTGATTAAGCTCCAGTCACTTCTGAATAGCACAAGGCTCCTGTAATATTTTCCTATTGTTTTACTTAACATCGAACTCCCCCAAATTAAATCATGGCTGACTGCAAATCTAATTCTAACTTTTATTAAATGTCAGAATATTGGATATTTGGATACATTTTACTTCTGGGCAATTATCCAGTTTGGGGGCATATATTTAAGTGCTTCACTGCTGTGATTATGGTACAGATTTACAACGGCAAATCAGATTACTCAGTGAGGAGAATTCAATTCCTGACAAATACCCTTGGGTGGGCACCTTTTGATCTGTAGTGTGCAGGCTTCAAATGCTACCCTTAGCTAGCAGATCTTCATCTGTCTTCCTAGCCTATTTCCTTTGCAATGCATGCTTTTTACAGAGGTTTATCTGATAACCTGGGCTTGAGTTCTCCAAATGAAAACTTTAATTTTTTTCTTCTGCAAGCAAGATTCATGCCTACTATAAATGAGCACCACTTCCTGTCATATGAGTGGGATAGGGGGATGGGGTGGAATGCTATCAGTCTTTGAAAGAGTTCATTAAGAAACACATCAGCATTTCCTGTTTAGTTTAGGAATGCCAAATGCAAAATATTTCCTTAGGTTCTTTTTTTTCCTCCCTAAAGGCTCTCCAGGATATACTTCTTTTAGTGGGGAAAGAAAAGTACTCTCTCTGTCTCTCTGCCTCTGTCTCTCTCTCCCCAAAAGTAACCACTGGAGCTCACTTTGGGTAGCTTTTTCTTCCCTCTACCATACGTACACACTCCCATTTCAACATGAAATGAGGTAAAGTGAGCAAAGGCTGGAGGCAAGAGAATGGTGGTATATTTTAGAGGGCAAATGGCAATTGGAACCGTGGTTTAACGTGTACAGGCAAAGCCAAGACAGTGTAGCACACCTACTTGCTCGAAGAATACTGATGCCCACATTTTTGCATAACTTATATCTGCAAAGCAATTTTAAGCCTTTCATGAACATCAATGTTATCACAGCTGCACTAGGTACCAAAGGGAGATATAAAAGATATAGAAGACATTAGAGAAAGCAAGCATTTTTCATCTCCACCCACTTACTCTGCAATCCAATGATGCTGGGCCTTTTTAATGTTCTTTGTCCAAGATGTTCCATCTCCCAACTCTGGGCATTTATCTGGTTGTCTCCCAGGGTGGAATTCTCTCCCTCCTCATCTCTGGTATCTTTGGGTTGCTTCAAGTCCTATCTAGAATCTCACCTACAAGAGCCTTTCCCAATTTCCTTTAGTGTTAGTGACTTCCTTCTGTGATTATCTCCAGTGTATTCTGTATATGTGTATCATCTTCGTACTTGGTTGTTTGTATGTTTGTGTCTTTCCCATTAGACTATGAGATCTTTGAGGGCAGGGCTGTGTTTTGCCTTTTCCCAGTGTACAGTGCCTGGGCATTTAATAAATAATGATGGCTGACATAACTTTTGCTTTCAATAGACCTCAAACTGTAAACCGTGGGCATTCAGTGTCCAACATTTAGTTCAGTGCTTTGTATATAGTACATTTAATAAATGCTTTTCAAGTTGAACTGAAGTGAATTGACTTGAATGATAGCCTAACTTTGACAGTAGGGAAGAGGCACCATAGCTAGATATGTCTACGTCTTATAAATTTGGCCACCAGAAACATTTGGGACATTTTGATTTGCTGAAAATCTCAGCATTATGTTTTGGTTTAGAATTTTGTCTCATTCATTCTATTAAGCTCCCCTCTTTTCAGTAACCAACTTTTATTTTAAGCTTGATTATTAATCAGATGACCACACACCTGATAAAAAAGAAATGTGAAGACAACTGAAATAACAAGATAATAAAATTGTTGGCGTAGGTCTTTTGGGAGCTGTCATCTAGCAAAATGAAAGCAACCATGAACCAATTTAATGAATGGCTTGGTAATCAGGTGAATTGACTGTATTTTAGTCCCTATTAGGCAGCCATATTAAAATTGCTTGAAATCCAGCAGAACCATTCGACATGGCTTATTTTCTTTTAGTGATGTACATTTTCCTTCTCCTTCTACCTAATGTCCTCTTGTTAAATAAAGCATGCCACCTCTCTAAATGTCCCTGCTGGTGAAAGATATACACTTATTTTTAAAAATACATTCTTAATTTCTGGTCCATAGGAATGAACTATGCCTCTGGGAAAGAAATGCATTGCATGGGTAGACTTTGTGAGGGAAAGCAAACAGAGGCATTCTGTTTTCTGTTAATTAATGGTATCTATGCCAAGTTTTTATAGGAAACCAATTTTGCTTTTGAGCACCAGGGAGATCTTTAAGCATAAGAAATGTTTCAATTTAGGGAAACTACAGCAGAGGAAAAATCTGACCATAATGGAGTTGAATTACAGTTGGGTTAGAAAATTGGATGCATTAGGAATAGTTTCATCAATGTACAGTAAATACAGCTGGGCTGTTGCAAATATGTTAGCTATTCTGAAGGAAAACTCAGATGCTTTGGATTCATTCCAGCACTTTCCCAAGAGTTGAAGTTCAGTTGCATAGGGTGGGAATGTGGGAGCTGGAATGTGTTGGAGATGTGAGAAGCCTACCAATGGAAGCATGTCTCAGGCTACACGAGGGCCTCCCTTGGCCAGTGAAGGATGAGTACTTGCTGTCTCCAAAAAGGAGACTAGAATGAGTTTAGTTATGATTCTGACCTTTCTTGGAGTAGCATTCTGGGCTCTTTTTTGTTTGTTAAAAAGTAATTTATGGATGTTCAGTCAACTGTGACATGACCTTTGTGGTATATTAAGAGCAACCCTGAGCTGGTGTCAAAAATTCCATGGCATACAAGAATGTTGCTTGTTAGTGAGAAACATGAAAGTTTGACAGAGTGACTGTGAAATACTTCAAGACCTGATTCACCCCCTTAGAGCAAGCCAACTTGTCTATCCATGACTTAGGCAACTGGGTTCTATAGTGAGTTTTATTTCATGTATGTGTGCTGCCTCTTATTTCATTAAATCACAGAATCTCAAGGAAAAGGATTTCAGATGCTACCTAGCTCAGTCTGGGCCTCTCTGTAAGAAGTGGTGGTCAAGTTTGGAACTGTTCCCAAAGGGTTATTTCCTGTGCATATCCTTTGATCCAGCAATACCACTACTTGGTTTGTTTCCCAAAGAGGTCATAAAAAGGGAAAAGGACCACATGAATAAAAATATTTATAGCAGCTCTTTTTGTAGTGGCAAAGAATTGGAAATTGAGAGGATGCCCAAGTTGTGCTGTATGAATGTAATGGAATATTATTGTTGCATAAAAAATGGTGAGCAGGCAGATTTCAGAAAAATCTGGAAAGGCTTACATGAACTGATGTTGAATGTAGTGAGCAGAACCAGGAGAACATTGTACATGGTAACAGCAATATTGTGTGATGACCAACTCTGATAGAATTTGTTCTTCTCAGTGATGCAATGATCTAAGATAATTCCAAAAGACTGATGAAGGAAAATGCTATCCACATCCCAAGAAAGAATTATGGAGTCTAAATATGGACTGAAGCATACTATTTTCCCTCTCTCTTTTTCTTTCCTGTGATTTTCCCCTTTTGTTCTGATTCTTCTTTTACAATATGACTAATGTGGAAATATGTTCAATATGATTGTACATGTATAGCCTATATCAGATTGCATGCTGTCTTGGGGGGAGGGGAGGGGAGAGAGAGGGAAAATTTGGAACTCAAAGTGTTATAAAAGTGAATGTTGAAAACTAAAAATAAATCAATTAAAAGAGAAGTGGTTGCCGAGCCTTTGCTCAAAGACCTCTTGAGGTAGCAAAACTCCCTAATCTTGTAACTTCTACTCATTACTCTAGTTATGCCCTCTGGAGCCAAGTAGAATTAGTCTGATCCCTCTTCCATATTGCAAACCTTTAATACTTGAAGAAAGTGGTCCAGCTGCTCTTAATTCTTCTCTTCTCCAGGCTAAGCATTCCTAATTTTTTTTAACCAGTCACTGGTTAAAACATGGCATGATCTCAAAGCCCTTCATCACACTGGACACCTTTCTCAGGACCTTCTCCATTTATACTGTCCTTCCTGAAATGTGGTGCCCAGAACTAATCAATATGCTACAGACAAGTTCTGATAATGGGCAGAATACAGGGAAACCATCGCTTCCCTCACTCTGGATACCGTGCCTCTCTTACTGCAGCCAAAGATCACGCTTGGTTTTGGCTGGCATGTTGAGCTAGCTCTCCGGCCTCCCCTATAATGGCACTGGGCTGGAACCAGCAGCCTTTCCAGCTGGGCAGGACTTTATAGAGCTTTTGCTTCACTGGAGTAGCTGTCAAAGACTCAGTATCACTTCCATGACATAATCAGGCATCAGGGAAAGACTTTAATGGAGAACACTCTTAGTCCAACACACCTTATTTATGCTGTACTTATGTGAAATAGAAAAAGATAGGAGTACAAACATTAATTAAGTACCTACTGTGTGGCAAGCACTGTTAGACCTTTCACAAATATTATCATCCTTACAACAACTCTTTTAAGGGGGATACTATTGTTATACCCATTTTAAATTTGAAGAAACTGAGGCAGACAGAAGTTAAGTGACCTGACCAGGATCATATAACTAATAAGGGTCTGAGGTGGGATTTAAAATGAAGTCTTCCAGATTCTAAGTCCTGTGCTATCTACTGCATTACCTAGTTGCCTATCACATAAGTGACATGTTGCACTATGCTGGAATCTTCATTCGAAGGATAGGGATTGCCCCCTGAAAAGGACTACAGATTTTCATAGTAGCTTCCATCCCATATACACTATTGTCTCCTATAGGCTGTTGGGGGCTGATAGTCTGCCTCTCTGTGAATAATTCCTACCAATGACCACTGGTCACTGAGTTAGGTATGGATTCCTGGTCACTCACCATTGAGAAATGCTATAATTATTACAAAACAGCAGGATGAAATTGTCACTGAATGATGACATGCTGCTGAGGATGTTGTTCACCCAAGCCAGCCTCTTACAATCTCCTCTGTCTTCCCTTCTTCTGGATGGAAGACTTTAAACTTTTTCTTTGACTCCTAGTCAGAGGTAGGGGGTTTAATCACTAGCTCCTTATTAGTCTCAGGCAGTTCTCATAATGTAGTTAATGCCTCCTCTTCATGCCTGGCCTGTACTTTACATTTAATCAAGTTATTCACTGCATGTCCTAGAGGCTATGCATCATTATCACAAGCGATAGGTAATGCCTCAAGCCAATGGTCTTTGATGAGATTTAAATCCTACCATGGAGCACACATCCTCTAGTGACTGAACGTTCATGGTAACTAAAAAATGCAGAGTATATTGAAGCATCGCAAGGTCATTCAACAGTAAACACTCAGAACATATAACACATCATGGTATGATGGTCTTAGAAAAACTGTTTGTCTGATCTGTAAGAAGAGAAGTGGCCAAGTGGTGGACTTGGAGTCAGGATTCCAAGTTTGAATCCAGCCTTAGACACTCACTAGATGTATGACCCTGAGCAAGTCACTTAATCTCTGTCTGCTTCAGCTTCCTCGTTTGTAAAACAGGGATCATAATAACACCTACCTCACCCTGATGTGTTGAGGGTCAAATAAGATAGCATGTAAAGTACTTTGCAAACCCTAAGCCACTTGTAAATGGTGTAGCTGTCATTGTTGCTGCTGTTAGTGTCAGTAGACATTTATCACATGACTTATCGCTCCATATGGCATGAAAGGAAGATGAGTTTTCATCTTACACTCAACAAATTAAATATGAGAAAAAATGGAAACAATATTGGAGGGACTGAGGGAAGACAGATACTCTCGGTTGGACTGAGCTAGTCCAATGTTCTGGGAAAGCACTTTGAAATTAGGTGAGAAAAGTCACAAAACTATTCCTGCTCTGACTCAGAGATCTATTGCTGGGCATACACCTTGAAGGAGGTCGAAGGCAGAAAGAAAGGCCCCATAGATATCCAAGTTTTTACTGTAGCACCTTTGGTAGCAGCAAAAACACTGGAAACACAGTATCCGTTGATTGGGAGAAAATAGCTGGACAAATTGTGCTATGTGAGAGTTACAGAATGTTGTTATACCATAAAAATGACGAATGTGAGGAATTCTTTTTTTTTAATTAAGATTTTTTATTTTTAGTTTATCACACTCAGTTCCACATGTTTTTGAGTTCCAGATTTTCTTCCCCTCCCTCCCCTCCCCTCCCCCCAAGATGGCATGGAATACAATATATATTCTACATATACCTTTGCATTAAACTTATTTACACAGTAGTCAAGTTGTAAAGAAGAATTATGACCAATGGAATGAATCATGACAAAGCAGAAACAAAACCACAAAGAAGAGGAAAAAAAGAGAACAAATAGTTTGACTCATCTTCATTCAGACTCCATAGTTATTTCTCTGGATGTAGATAGCTCTTTCTGTCATGAGTCCTTTGGAGCCAAGTCGATCAGGTTAGTCATCACAGAATCAATATCTCTGTGGCTGTGTATAATGTTCTCCTGGTTCTGCTCCTCTTACTCAGCATCAGATTGTGTAGGTCTTTCCAGGTTATTGTGAAGTCCCTGTCTTCCCCATTTCTTATAGCACAATAGCATTCCATTACATTCATATGCCACAACTTGTTTAGCTATTCCCCAATTGATGGGCATCCCTTTGATTTCCAATTCTTAGCTACCACAAAAAGAGCTGCTATAAATATTTTTTGTACATACAGGTCTCTTTCCCACTTGTGAGATCTCTTTGAGATACAGCCCTAGAAGTGGTATTGCTGGGTCAAAGGGTATGCACGTTTTTATAGCCTTTTGGGCATAGTTCCAAGTTGCTCTCCAGAATGGCTGGATCAGTTCGCAACTCACCAACAATGTAACAGCATTCCAATTTTCCCACATCCTCTTCAGTATTTATGACTTTCCCGTTTTGCCATGTTAGACAATCGGACAGGAGAGATGTGGTACCTAAGAGTTGTTTTGACTTGCATTTCTCTAATTAGTAGTGATTTAGAGCATTTTTTTCATAGGCCTATAGATAGCTTTAATTTCTTCCTCTGAAAACTACCTGCTCATATCCTTTGACAAATGTGAGGAATTCTGAGAAACGAGAGAAGAAAAATGAACTGATGCAAAATGAAGAAAGAAGAAGAATATGCATGGTGACTATAATAACATTAATAACAAGATTATCAGAATGAAGCCAAACATTTCCTTCCTCCTTTTTTAGGAGACATGGAGGGTTATGGGTACAGAAAGTTGCATGTGCTGTTGACTGCTTTTGTTTATCTGTTTTTCTTTGTTCCAAAGGAAGTCTCATGGGGTGTGAGTGGAGCAGATATCCAGAAATAATTCAATGTTGTGTCAAAAGACATCATTAGAACATTTTTAAAATTTAGTAGAAAACTATCTTCAATACTATCTCAACGTGATAGAGCAAATAGCTCTAGCACTAGACCTAATAACTAAACAGCCTTATTAAAAATGCTTTTAATCATGGACATGTGCCCATAAATGTACCATTCTCTAGACCCCTCTCCCTCCATCATAAGTCCCTTTCAGCTATTCTCAGGTCATAGTATTTAAGGGGTAGTTATATATCTTAATCCACACATCATGAGTCCCCATTTCTACTGAATGTCTCCTGACCAAGTCAGAATGAAACATGTGACATTATAATGAGACAAAAGCCATTTACTTACAGGGTCATAGGATCACAGATTTAGTGTTAGAAGGGATCCTAGAGAATCACCTATTATAACCCTCCCATTTTACAGATGAAGAAACTGTGTCCCAGAGAAATTAAGAAACTTAATGCTACACAGTAAGTGAGAGAGTAAGGATTCAAACCTACTTCCTCTGACTCCAAATCCAGCAGTTATTTGCTATCCTACACAGCCTCCTTAAAATGATATGCAAGATAAATTTCAAAGGCTTAAATCAAACACAAATGCTCACAATCTACATTGTCCAAAGTGTCTTCCAAAACCTGTAGGAACTGAAGATTGTGACTCCATTTATTCCTACTTCCTATGCTGTTTTTTTTGACCATGCACAGTAGGCTATGGGCATGTTAGAAACTTGTCTATTGGATGAATGAATACTAAAGCCTGGAGGGTACAGTTTCCAGCCACATGCATGCTCCCTGCTGAGAAGTGTGAACCCCAGCCTGAGCTAGATGCCTCTGAAAGGAAATATCTTCTAAATTCCCCACAGGCTCAACCGACACACAGTTCCTATTTTCTTCTCCATTTCTCTTTCTGGCATTTTCTTCCATAGCTCCCTTCTCATCCTCTAGCCTTCTGAAGAGAGTTTTTCCCTAACATTTTTAAAGTTTCTTCCTGGGACTACTTGTCACCCAGAATCTTTGAACACTGAAAGACTTCAAAAAAGCATCTGGGGAAAATAGTTTCTAAAGGTTTTAAGCATTAAGTATTTAAGTATTAAAAGTACACACAGTTATATTCATGCCCATTCTATATACTGACATCCTACGGATTTTTTCTATGACACTTGTAAGTGGCAGAGCTTATGTGGTTTTTTTTCAGGCTGTTGCTATTATTTGATATAGTTAGACCTGCAAACCCAATATAAAGGGCTTGGGAGGAAAAGGGAGACAAAAGCAGGAGTTCCCAAGGTTGGGATCATTTTATCTCTGTCTCCTGACATTGCTGGAGAAGAAAGTGTTTGCAATTCTGCAGGAGATATGGAAGAACATCATGGTATTGGCACTTTGGGGTGAGGTAATTGTGTCAATGCCTATATTCTGTGAAATGGACAATTGAATTTAATCAGGGCAATTTTCTTACTGAAGTTAATCTCTCTCCCCCACTAACAATTTCTTGCAGCTGCTTTCTGCAAGGTACAAAATGGCTGTACAGCCTTCTTAACCACTTCAAGTAGCTCAATGGGGACATTTTGTTGCTGTGTCTATACTAGAAGCAAATGATTTGTTCTTGGGCTTTTTTGTTGCTTTCTGGTCCATTCAGAGTCAATAAAATGGAGACTTCAGTCATGTTCAAGCCCAGCCGTCTCCATAGTGTCTAATTTTCTTCCCAGTGGCCCTTCTGCATCCCCAGGGCAGGCAGTGTGGCAGATCTGGGAGTACTTAGCAAAGGTGAATGTTTTAGGAGTAGGGAGCTCTATGACTTTGGGGAGCTACCACAATCACTTCCTGTGAAAGACCTTTGGTTCCCTTACCTTGTTGCCAAAAGAGAGTTCTTTTTCAAAACCTCCAGAGTACAGAATTCAATAAATAATTAATGATCATAAGTGACTTCATCAGCCATGAGATTTGGGAGCCAAATTTGCATAAATGAGAGAGGCAGTGGGATGTAGTGGATGGACAGTCAGGAATACCTGGGTTCAAGTTCAGCTTCTGACACTTACTAGTTATGTGACCCTGTGCAAGTCATTTAATCAATCAATAAAGATTTATCAAGTGCCTACTATGTTCCAGGTACTGTGCTAAGGCCAGGGATACAAAAAGAAACAAAAGACAGTCCTCGCCCTCAAGGAGCTTACAATCTAATTCAACTTCTCAGTGTTCTAGCCAGGGGTCAACAAATTATGGCCCAAGTGCCAAATCTGATCTGCTGCCTGCTTCAGTACGGCCCATGAGCTCAGTTTTGGCCCTCCTGCTGTAGTCTGCTGACCCTTGCTACGCAACTCTCTAAGACTGTAAGTAGCAGAGAAGGTGCTAACCTTCACTGGTGGAAGGAGTTCCCTCACCTGGGAGTTCCCTATGCCAATGAAATCATGGGTCTGTCTCTATCCCTATCCTATTTTTCATTAATATTATTCTAGAGCTTGTAAGGGCAGGTAATTAGCTTAGTGGATAGAGCATTGGGCCTAGAGTCAGGAAGTCAGAAAGACCTGAATTCAAAATTGGCCTCACATATTTACTAGCTGTTTGACCCTGGACAAGTCACTTAACCCTGCTTGCTTCAGTTTCCTTATCTGTAAAACGATCTGGAGAAGGAAATGGCAAACCTCTCCAGTATCTTTGCCAAGTAAAACCCAGACAGTGTCATGAAGAGGCAGACGTGACTGAACAACAACAACCTTCTTCTTCTAAGTGCTCAGAACTTTCTCTACCATGCCTGGCAGAGTTTCTCACCCCAGGAGAATATCCTAATATGAGAATGTTTCAGTCAGTACTCTTAGGGAAAGGTGTCCTCCCTCTTGTGGCAGGGATTGGGATTTGGAGTCAAGAATATTTGGGTTCAAACCTGGAGTGTAAAGTTGATGAAATCACTAAATCTCCCTTAATGAAGACCCTAGCCTGGATGACCATTGAGGTCTCACAAAAACAATATGAGGTAATTCATGGTTGGTTTGGAAACCACAGATAGAATGCCTCTTCTGGTTTCAGCTTCAGCACCAAATAAAGATAGCTACTTCCAGCAGTTTAGGTATTACCATTTCCCAGGAGCTGAAGCTTAACTGGACTTGTATCTGTCCCTCCAAATTTCTCTTCTCTCTCTCTCTCTCTCTCTCTCTCTCTCTCTCTCTCTCTCTCTCTCTCTCTCTCTCTCTCTCCATTTGCCATGATATCTCTCTTCTGAGTGCATGCCCTCTTACTCTTCTGATCATCTAGTTTTTTTCCAGAAAGTCTGATTCCCTTTTCTTGGGGCAGGATGAGTAGTCTTTCTAAGCACTAAATCTCTGCATATTATACCCACTCTAAGTTTCCCATCTCCATTTATAGCACATCTCTCTTCCCCCAAGGAAGCATTCTTCAATGAGATCCCCTTCTGCCACTGAAATAAGATTTCCTCCCCCTCCCCCATCTGAGCCTGTGCCTTTTCCTCCACACCCATTCTCCTGCAGACCCCCTCCTTCCTGAGAGCCTACAGGAGTTATTTCCCACCCTCCTCCTTTTTAACCTTTCACTTGATAGAGTGCATCACACCTTCTCCTCTATCTTCCCTTCTCCCCTTTCTGAAGTTTAGTCTCACATACATTTTTCAAAATAAAACCTAACCCAAAACCACCACTTCACCTGTGTGTGTATGTGTGTGTGGGGAGAGTGGGTATTGTGAGGTTTAGTCTATCATGTTTCAGGCCTGTTTCTCCACTGAATGATTTCTGTTTTCACCCTTGTCTCCTCGTGTACTTTTAGAAAGAACTCTTTTAATTATCTCTTTGTAGTTGTTTTGTTTTAGTTTTCATCATTGGTAACCCCAAGGTGTCTTTCTCTTTTTAGTTCTCCTCTTCCTTTTTGGGGAGAGGTGGGGTGTAATTCACTTTGTTACCTGGGCTTTTTCATCTCTGATACTATCCTCACCCTGGTGCAGGCCCTCATCACCTCACTCGGACTACTGCAATAGCCTTTTAGCTGATCTCCCTGCCTTAAGCCTCTCCCCATCGCAGTCCACTCTCCATCTAGCTAGTCAAGCTAGTCTTCCTAAAGCACAGTTCTGACAATGACACTCCACCTCCCCTCCCCCCACCCCATCCAATAAAGTCCAGTAGCTCTCTGTCAATCCTCTGTTGGCATTCAAAGCCATTCGTAGCCTGGCCCCTGTCTACCTTTTCAGGAGGCACATACATGCATATGTGTATATGTATAATTTAGAATTCAATATAATAGATCTCTCTCTCTCTCTCTCTCTCTCTCTCTCTGCCAATATGTGTTTCAATACACAAAAGACCTGGGTATAATTTTGGGTGTAGGAAGGTTCTCTCACATAATATTTCTCTGGGTGTATGGGTTGTTCATGGAGGACTAGCATCTCTGGTGTGAGGGCTTGCTGAGGCATTTTCAGGGTTGCTCATCCATTTGTCACCCAACTCTCGTCTCTGTCTCTAGGAAGCTGTAGCACGGGCAGTAGCCATATCTAAGTAAAACCATCTTGATAGACAGGCTAGACCAGGTTGAGAGCAACCAATGGGTCTCAAACCTGTTGGTGAGTTAGGGGGATATCTACCCCGAGCATGTGAAGACTTCCCCTGGTGGATTGGGAGAATGAGAATAATTCATTCCAACAGCCATGAAGGCAGCTAGTAAGGTAAATGAAACGGTGCTGTGGAGCGCTTAGAGTTTGCTCAGACATCCAAGACACCAAAGTCATCCACTGCGCTCTGAGCCATTTTTGACTTTTGCCTTGCCACTAGATTTTGATGACTCTGGAGGAGACCGTGAGGCTGATGAGTTTGTGCGATCCTGCCTCACTTAAATCCGATTCACATGCAAGTCAAGACATTGCCTGTGACATCACTGGTCTTCTGAAAACAAAGGATGAACAACGACAGTGATATCTTATTAGATTATGTTCATACCGAGGGAAACACTGGGAACATTTTTATCTGACTCATTTTACTCTTACCAGAAGGGTACTTAGCTCTATTGTCCGTACAGACTAACAGAACATTAAATATAACAAGACATTCAGTCCAACAAAAAACACAAAAGAGATTCGTATTCAAACCCCTTGATTATCAGGAAAACTTTCCTTCCCTTTCCCAGAGGGCACCCAGCAATTTTTCTCTTTAGAGAAATCATATGGTACCTTAGGAACTATGTAATCCATGTAACTCACAGTACCAAGAAGGTATACATTCAGTTTTAGGGCCCCTAGGTGGAAAAATAGATAGAGCTCTGGGCCTGGAGCCAGGAAGACCCGAATTCAAATCCAGCCTCAGGCATTTACTAGCTCTGTGATCTTGGGCAAGTCACTTAACCCTGTTTGCCTCAGTTTCTTCATGTGTAAAATGAGTTGGAGAGGAAAATGGCAAATCACTCTAGTACCTTTGCCAACAAAACCCCAAGTGAGGTCACAAAGAGTTGGACGTGACTGAAATGACTGAATAATACATTCAGCTGGTCACTTGGTACACATGGCTTCCTATTGTATCAATCCTTCTAGTACTAGCAAGAACAAAATCTGTGGATCTGCTCCTTTCTGCCGGGGTTCTTTCTCCATTTCAATATCTTTGATGCCAGCTCCTCAGTTCAAGAGGTTTCCAAAAAGGGGTCTCTATCTCCTTTTTTTTTTCCCTTCTGTGTCCATGATATACACAAGAAAAAGGATCCCGTCTTGTTTGTGTGCCCACAGAGTCCTTTGTTAACAAGTTGGGAGGAGCTCATAGGCATACCTACTGCATATACACATATATATGTCTTGTCCTCACAACTAAGCTGTAAGATCCTTGAAGCCATAGATACTACACTACATTTTATATTTGTCCCTCTCCCTCACACCTAGCATAATGCCTTGTTTGTTCAGGGTCACATGACTAGTAAGTATCTGAGGCAGAACAAACATAGCAGATTCCTCAATCTTAATTAGAGATTTGTAATATAATAATTGGGCTATTGACCTTGAACACAACTTGGGCAACAAAAATCAGACCAATTTATCCATTTGCAGAAATCGGTCTGTAAATAAAATAAAAATAATACTTCAAGATTTCTGAGAACCATAACTTTGGGCAAGTGGGTATTTCCTCTGCTGACACAGCTCCCAGGTCCTCTGTGAATTAGTAACTTCGCTTGATGATAAAAAATAAATCTGCCTGTAGCTGGCCTTCTTGTGATGAGACTCCATAAGCTTAGGCAGCTCCTTGGAGAAGAGACATAACAGTCCATCATTAGGTCTATGTCTGAAGCTCTACCAGTTTACTAGGATTTTCTGGGGCTTATGATCCACAGACATAGACTTCAATAACTCAGGGTTATGTCTTTGCCATGATGAAGCATTGGAGTGGGACTTCAGTGGAGAAAAGAGAAGAATCGAAGCCAAAGTTCAGAATAATTATTTTCATCATAATCACCTTTCTGTCAATTCTCTTTAATTCAATAAGCATTTATTAAGCATCTACTATGTAGAGAGTACTGAGGTACCTGAGATCCCAGGTGCTGGAGATGCCGAGGCAGGGAGAAGGAGGGAAGGAAAAGAGAAAAGGAACAAGGGAACAAGGGAGAGAGACAGGAAGGAAGGGAGAAAGGGAGGAAGGAAGGAAGGAAGGAAGGAAGGAAGGAAGGAAGGAAGGAAGGAAGGAAGGAAGGAAGGAAGGGGAAGGAAGGAAGGAAGGAAAGGAGGAAGGAAGAAAGGGAGAAAGGAAAGAAAGGAGGAAGGAAGGAAGGTAAGAAAGAAAGAAGGAAGGAAGGGAGGAAGAAAAACAAGTATTTGTTATGCTTACTATGTGCCAGGTACTATGATGATAAAAATAATAACAACAGTTAACACTTACACAGTGTTGTAAGTTTGCAAAACCTTTACATAAGTTATGTCATTTGATCCTCACAACAACCCTGTAAGGCAGGCACTATTTTCAGCCCCATTTTACAGATAAGGAAATTGAGCCTGAGAGGGGTTAAGTGACTTGTCCAGGGTCACACAGATAGTAAATATTTCAGGCAGGGTTTGAACTCAGGTCTTTCTGACTCCAAGACTCAATGCACTGAGCCACCCAGCTGCCTCAACAATTTTAAAAATGAAACTACTCCTGCCCTCAGGGAATTTACATTCTACTGGGAGATGAGCATGCAGATGAATAAGTAAATGCAAAATACACACACAGTAAATTCAACCATGCAGATAGTCTAAAACTTGTGTGATGCTAGAAGCTTTTGCCTCCTTTTCTCTCCTCTTGCTACTGTTTACTGAAGAAGCAAAAAGGGGCCACACAGGACTGAAGGCCATTTTATATATTTTTGGGTTTGTTCTGCCAATTTTCATGGCCAATGGATTCATCACCAGGTAGCTGGCCTACTGAGGAAGAGCCTCTTTGCACTTAGGCATGTCCTTGGAAAAGTAGACATCCTCAGTTGCTGGGAACCAGACTTGAAGCCTCTCCAGCTTGATAGAACCTGACAGAACCTGTATTCCACTGGCATTGCCTTCAAGTACTCAAGATGACTTTCTAGGCACACTGGACTTGGGTAGGATAGTTGATCCCCTTATACTTGGACTAGGGCTAAATGCACTTATGAGGCAGGTAGGTGGAGGAGGGAATAGAGCTCTAGACTAGGAGTCAGGAAGACTTGAGTTTGAAGCCTGCCTCAGACACTTACTAGTCACGTGACCCTGAACAAGTCCTCTCTCTGCCTCAGTTTCCTTATCTGTAAAATGAGGATAATAACAACGTTTGCCTCATAGGGTCATTGTGAGGAACAAATGAAATACCATCTGTAAAATATTTGCAAACCTTGAAATGCTATATAATTGTTAGCTATTGTAATTACAGAAGAGGTTTCCACCTCTGAAGAGAATGAAAATGGAGAAAGTAGCTGCATTAGACCAAATGTACATCACTCAAAGGGGAATGTTTGTCCTGGAGGTGACAAAATTCCAAGGACATTGATGGTCAATTGATGAGATATCTGAAGGTGGGAAAGTTACCAAAAGTGTGGAAGAAATCTTGGAGTTTATTAAAACCAAGAAAGGCTAACTGACAACCACTGACCTATTTGCCTACAGTTTTACATATAGAAAAATTTTGAGAATAATCTATATACATTGAAGACATTCTTCGTGATGGTATTAAGGGACAGGGAGGCAGAGAATAAGCATTTATTAAGTACTTACTATGTGGAAGGGTGTATGGGGTGTTTAGGAGGACTAGCACCTCTGGTGTGAGGGCTCGCCAAGCCCTTTTCAGGGCTGCTCATCCACCTTTGGTGTCCACCTGTCACTCAACTCTCACCCGTGACTCCTAGAAGCTGTAGCATGTGCAGCAGCCACACCCCACTAAACCATCTAGTCAGATGGTCTAAATCAAGTTGAGGGTAATGGACAGGCCTCAAACCCGTCAGTGATTTAGGGGCTGTCTATCCCAAGCATGTGAAGACTTTGGCAGAAGCAACAGATGAGAACAATCTGTTCCAACTGTCACATAGGTGGCTGAAGCAGGCACTGTGGAGTGCTTAGAAGATGCCAAGGTCATCCACTGCATTTGGGCCATCTCCAGTCATCTTGACTTTCGTCTTGCCACTGGACTTTGATGATTCTGGGAAAGGCAGTGAGGCCAATGATATTGTGTAGTTCTGATTCACTTAAATCCAATTCATGCACAAGTCAAGAGACCACCCTATGATGACATTGGTGCTTTTTGAAAATGAAGCGTAAACAACAACTACTCATGGAACGCTGGGCTAAGTAGGCTTTCACAAGCAAAATTCCGTTGCAGACCACACTGTTACCATGCAACAATTAGCTGTAAACTGTAGAGTATAATATCCAACTATACAATAACATTTATAAAAGTGTGTAGCCCAGTGCCTTCCACATAATAGATGCTATGTAAATGCTTTTTCTCTTCCCTTTTCTATCCCTTTGCTTATTATTTGCTTGTCATATATATTTCCATTTCATAAAGCAAAATGCCACCTTTAAAATTCTCATCCAACAAATCATATCCCATGTCTCTGTCAAAATTATGCAAGATTCCTTGAAATATACATAAAAGAAAAACTTGTTTGACTGGTTCAGCCTCTGATCGTTAATACTGGGTGAGGCATAGAACAGTTAGTCAGAAGTTTGCCGAAGGTATTCATCACAGTCGTGGAGGACATCCAAATCCAAGCTGAAGAGTGCTTCCCTGAAGATGGTGACATCCTCTGCGTGCTCTCATTTGAGGACGACTGGCCTGGTTGTTTCAAGCCCTAAGACAGTGGAATCTACTGGATGACATGTATAATTACTCAAAGGAGCTTGGCCTAACCATCTAGAGAGGAAAAATCAAAGATGAAGAATCATCATACCTGTTGTCTAGACTAGGATATGCAGGTAAATGGGCAGCATGTAGAGCTTGTCCATCAATATATATTTTCCACAGATGCTTCAAATAGACAATGTGCCAGGCCTAGATTAATGCAGGAGAGTGGGCTGGATTGCTTTTGAGAAATTTCAAAGTTCTTTTAATGACCCTAAGCTTTAAAAAGTCATTCAATCGCCAAGCATTTACTAAGCCTTTGATACTGCAGTATCTATGTGAGTGTGCATATGTGTATTGCCTATGTGGGTTTTGTGTGCACACATTTGTCTGTCTAGATGTGGCACACTTGGAAGCATGAATAAATTTCTCTAGCCTCCTCTGCCCACTCTTCTCCAAGGGAAACCCCAATTCCTGCCAGGCAGGGGATAGGAGATTGATGCCACAAAGCTGGTTACTCTGCTTTCTTCAGAGAAGGGGTGCTGGGCTAGAAGTATATCTATCAGGTCTATAAATATTGTTAGACATGGGGAAATAATTTTTAGGTTCAAGTTTCACTCCTGATTGCTTAACTGGGAAGGAGTGCCATAAGCTATCTGTCTAAGGCTTGACTCTCTCCCCACCAAATTCCAGCTATAAAGACTCCATATAGTGAATCTCAAATAAACGCATTTATCCAAGCCAATAGTAAACAGAAATCTGAGAAGTTATATAGATGAGGATATACCAGATAATACATAGATAATACCAGATAATACATAGATGATGATGTGCCAGAATGATAACGAAGTCTCCTATTGGAAGCAAGACATCTCAGCTCAACCAAGAGAGAATTCCAGATCTCACTCAAGCAGAAATTCTCTGAAATCTCTGGTGGGGTAAGTTGGTGACAGGGACATGATTAAGGTATGGACTTCTCTACATGTTGGCTTCTTCCTAGAGTTCTCTCTCTCCAGGGACTTCTCCTTAAAGTGAATCTGGAACCACATGTCCTGTTTCTTGAAGGCGTAAGCCAGAAGACAAAGATCCCACCTCTTCCATGCTCTCAGCAACTCTACCTGGTCATGCAGACACGGAGTGCTGAGTAATCAGTCTCCCAATAAGAAGAGTTCATGTAAATGGCTTGAGCTCAGCTTATATTACATACCAGACTGTGTTAAACACTAGTGATACAGAGGAAAAAGCAGAAGTCCCTGCCCTAAAGGAACTTACATTTGATAAGATGTATGTTTTTGTTGTTAAGTTGTTTTCCAGTTGTTTCACACTCTTTGTGACACCTTTTGGGGGTTTTCTTGGCAAAGACATTGGAGTGGTTTGCCACTTCCTTCTCCTACTCATTTAACACATGAGGAAACTGAGGCAAGCAAGGTTGTGACTTGCCCAGGGTCACACAGCTAGTAAGTGTCTGAGGCCAAATTTGAACTCAGGTCTTCCTGACTTGAGGCCCAGCACTCTATCCACTGTGCCACCTAGCATCTGTATGTATAGGTAGATTTTAGACATAAAAAGTTGTCATGAGGTAATTTTGAATGGGAAGACGCCAGCAATTTTGGATGGAGGATACGAAGATAGGGAGGCATGGTAGATAGAGTGCTGGACCTGGAGTCAGGAAGATCTCAGTTCAAATCCAGCCTCAGACACTTATTAGCTATATGGTCCTGGGCAAGTCATTTAAACTCTGTATACCTAGTGCCTCATCTGTAAAATGGGAATAACCAAAATAATAATAATATCTACCTCTCGGGGTTGTTGTGAGGATAAAATGCAATATATTTGTAGAATTCTTTGAAAACCTTAAAGCATTATATAAAAGTTAGGTATTATTATTGTTATGAAAGAGTCTTTATGGAAATCATGAATTCCAATAGGTAGAGGTGAGGAGGGATGGTCAATGTAAAGACAGAGATGAGGTATCAGAGGATCAGAGATTTAGAGGCAAATGGAATCTTAGATACTGTAGAGTCCAACATCCTTTTTTTAACAGATGAGGAAACTGAGGCATATATTGAATGGCTTGTCAGTATCTGAGACCACATTTGAATTCAGGAATATGAGACTTCCTGACTCCAGACCTAGCATTCTACACACTAAACCACCTAAATGCCCCAGTATAAGGAGCCTAGGAAATGCAAAGCATGCCAAACAGCAAACCTAACACACATACACACATATCCTAGAAAGGCTCAGCCTGGAATCCTAGGCTTGTATTTAGGTATTTGTTGTGGAAAGGCAAGGCAAGGGCACCAGCTATTTCCATCATTCCCCTAGAGCTCCTTGCTTCTTTCCCTGTTTCTTTAGATGGCTCTTCAAAGCACAGGAAGAGAGATTGAGGTGGGGCTATCCCATGGAACAAGGTCGGAATTGCCATGCTTGGCTTTGATCAACCACATGGGAGCTCTGAGGCCTAGTTTTGGCCATGTATGACTTAGGCTAAAAGGTTTGTAGTTTAAGATGATGAAGAATCCCTTTATTTATTGACTACTCAGTTGGAAGAGCTGATGACTTAGTAGCTGTATAAAAGGGAGTGATCTCCCCCCATTGCCTCTCTCTTCCTTTCTGATGGAGAATCATGTCAGAAATGCTTCAAGCTGTTTCTGGACAAGGGAGGAGCAGAAGGAGTTTACTCTCACGCTGGCTTCTGGGAGGCTGTGAGCACATGACAACTAAAACATTGGCTCTGCCTAGGAAAGCCTGAATCTGGATTTTGGTCACCTCTTTGGTGTTTATTCTTTTCTCATCTTAGATGAGTTCCTGGTCTTGTGAGTTTATGAAGTCTGGAGGTCCAATTGGACCTGAGCCTCCAAACCCAGACATACCCATTTTTTGATAGATACTCATTCACTTAAGGTCAAGAAAGAGCAAATGTAAGAGTGCACACCCAAACACAGACAGAATTCGTGCTTTAGATGCTATGCGTTTGTGGCTGCATGGAGACTGGTTTGGGGGTTAAGGAAAGTCACCCTCCCCCCCTTTTCTCAGGCAACAATTTGAAACAGTCTAAGTACAATTCAAGGTCAGAAAGGGAGTGAGAGGCTGAAGGAGCAGTTGCTTACTTCCTCTGAACTGCCAGCTCTTCTAGCTCCAGGGCTGAATAGGGGGACTTTTGGTCATCTCATAGCATAAACCCATTAGAGGCATCTGATGACGCAGTGGATAGAGCACCCGGCCTGGAGTCAGGAAGACCTGAGTTCAATTCTTGTCTCAGACTCCAACTAGCTGTGTGACCCTGGGGAAGTCACTTAACAACTCTGTTTGCCTCAGTTTCCTCAACTGAAAAAATGGAGATAATGATAGTGCTTATTTTATAGGGTTTTTGTGAGGATCAACTGAAATTATATTTGTAACAAGCATTTAGCATGCTTGGCACATAGTAGGTACTGCATAAAAGCTTATTCCTTTCTTTTCCCCTCCCCCTCTCCATCTTTAGCATTGAGTCACACAGCTGGGAAGTGAGCCCAGAAGCTGTTGACTGGAACAAGGAATGGCAAGTCTGAGCATGCTCCATGGGATGTCCCCAAAGGCCAACTCAATCTCTCTGTGCATACATTGATTAAAGTTTTTGCCTATTATTGGGGTGGGTGTGGAGTAAGCAGTGGTGGTACTTCAAAACCATAACTACCCTTTTTGTTTTATAGTCTGATTTAGTATTCCTCCTTCCCTTTTCCTCCACCTTCCCAGCCAGATCTCTGGGCTCTTCCAACATACTTTAGATCCTACCCAGAAATACCTTGGCTAGATTCTGGGGTCTCACTGTCAACATTCCAGCACCTTCTATTTTCAGGAGTAGGGATCTGGTAAGCAGCCACTGCCAGATATAACACAATAAATAGGCCTTCACAAAGCTGGTTAATATTACAGGGAATGATCCATTTCAACATCGCTCTTTTTGTAGAAAAAAAAGCTTCCAGGCTTCTTGGCAGGGAGGGCTGATACGGAGAAAGATAAGTGGGAAAATAAGAATTATTTTTTTTTAAAGCATTGGAATACAACCCCTCTGAATTCAGGACTGAGAGAGCCAGGCATTTTACAGATGAAGGAACTGAGAAATCAAATAATTTGCCTTAGGCTGCCTGGAAAGTTGCTACTGGAGTTAGGATTAAATGTCAGGGCTAAGAATACTTGAAATTTCAGGGACCTCCCACAGCCATGGATGGGAATCCCTGAGAGAGAAACTTTGGTAATTTTTGGTTATGGGAAGACTAGAGCATCCATGTGACCACACAGTGGCCAGTATATGTCGTGTCATTCAAAGATAGAGGTAATCTCCTTTCCTACCACCCTCTCCAGATATTCATACCATCTCTGTTGTAATGGAGATCACATACAAATTAAATATGCTATATAAAGTAGGCAAATGGAAGCCATACAGCAAAGCTGTCTATATCTTTCTTCTGGGAATTTTGCTTTTTTTTTCTCTCTCTCTCTTTCTGTTTCTATCTCTGTGTCTCATCTCTGTCTCTGTCTCTCAGCCTCTCTATCTTTCTCTGTTTCTGTCTCAGTTTCTCTCTTACTCTATCTCTGTATCTCTGTCTCTGTCTCTGTCTCTGTCTCTGTCTCTCTCTCTCTCTCTGTCTCTCTGTCTCTCTGTCTCTCTGTCTCTCTCTCTCTCTCTCTCTCTCTCTCTCTCTCTCTCTCTCTCTCTCTCTGTCCCTCTCTCTCTCTCACATCAGCCCCATAAATCTGACCCTGACAAAGTCTTGCCTTTTCATACTAATAGCCAGAGGTGAAATGGTAATTTTTTTCTCTAGCTTTCATTTGCTTCCTCACTTGAATGACCCGTCACTATAGTGTGGCACCCATCCATCAAAGGGGCCCAGGTGCAGCTCTATGGAGGTGTGCTGTGAATCCTGTCAAATTAGTTATCCCTTCCAAAAAGAACAGAATGGTTTTCCAAGCACCATGCACATTGGATGATTGCACTCAGCAGTGTCTGATAGATCCTGGCACACTGAGATCAGTAAAAGAATGCAACACATTTTCATGCATTCTCCTGATAGCTAGTTCAGAATAGCTGTGAAACACTGGTTAATGATTACAAAGAATCAATGTGATTTTTGTGATATTTATTCAAGTTGATCTTCTAACATCCTATTCCAGTGCCTGATTATGATATGAAGGTGATCCTGGCTGGCTATTCCTTAGGCCTAGAATATTCTCCAGGCCTAGAATATTCTCCCTCCTCATTTCTGCCTTGTGGTTTCCCGGGCTTCCTTCAAGATAAAACCTAATCTTCCATGAAATGTCTTTCCTGATCCTCCTTAATGCTAATGCCTTCCCCCGTTGATTATCCCCAATTTATCTTATGTGTAGCTTATTTGTACAGAGTTGTTTCTTTTTTTTTTTTTTGCATGTTGTTTCCCTCATTAGACTGAGATTTTTGAGCTTTTTTTTCTCTTGCCTTTCTTTGTATCTCCAGTACTTAACACAGTTCCAGCACACAATAGGTGCTTAATAAATGCTGATTGACTTGAAGGCTATGTCAACATTTTCTGAGACATTGTCTCAAGAAGGAAAGGATTTAAGTCTAAGCCTGGTAATGGTCTGGGTTTCCATTGTCCAAGAACAGGCCTGGCTAAGTTCATACACAGAAGGCTGGCCATGATCTTCCTAAAACTCTGGTCTGACCATGTCATCTCCATACTCAGTGAACTCCAATGGCTTCCTGTTGCCTCCAGAATCAAATACAAAATCCTCTATTTTGTATTCAAAGCCCTTCATAACATAAACCACTCCAAACCTTTCCAGTCTTCTTATAACCTTACACTCCTTCTCCTCCCACACACTCTTTGAACTGGTGACACTGGCCTCCTTGCTGCCCTGCAGACAATAAGTGTCTCAAGTGACCAAGCATCATCTCTTGGCTCTAGGTATTTTTTTTTTGCCTGTTCCTCGTGCCTGGAATGCTCTCCATCCTTTCTACCTCCTGGCTTCCTCCAAGTCCTAGCTAAGATTGCACTTTCTACAGGAAACCTTTCTCGAGCCCTCTTCATTCTAATGCCTTCCCTTGGTGAACTATCTCCCATTTATTGTGTAGATAGCTTGTTTGTACACATCTGTCTGCTTGCTGTCATCCCCATTCGATTATGAGCAGCTCGAGGACAGGTCTTTCTCTTTTCTTTGTACCAACAACACTTAGCGCAGGATCTGGCACTTAATAATTGTTTATTGAGTTACTGATTGACTACGAGGTGATGAATATTTTCAGCTACAGAATCTCATCATGCCTGTTTATGAAGGTATGGAAGAATTATGATCTCTGTCAGTGGCAGGAGGACCCAGATTGGAGAAATCATGGATCTTTTGAAGTGTTGAAATACTGCTCAAATCACAGATTTAATGAAACATTATGGGTTTTAAGCTGACTTTTATGTGATACTGTAAAGTTTGCTAAATGCTTTCAATATATTATCTCATCTTCATCACAATACTGTGAGTTAAGCACTATCATTATATAATTCCCATATTATTGATAAGGACACTGAGACTCAGAGATTTTAAGTGGTTTACTGAGGGAAACAGGTAGGTTAGTAAGAGTATGAAGTGAATTTGAACCCATAATTCTAAGTCTAGCATTTCATCCATTATGCCACCTTGTACATGATGATGACCTTGCCTGCTAGGGTAGCCCCCAATGTTTTTCTTCACTAGACTTCACAAGTCATAGAGATTAATTTCTGTTGTGAAGTAACGGAAAAAACCTTAGATGGACAAGTTTTCTCGTCCTTATCATCAGGTTGCCTTATGGCCTCTAGCACCCTTGCTTTGGTTATGGTCCCTACAATCTTCCTTGAGCTCTTCCACTCCAGGACTTCTTTCCCCACTGTTTAATTGGAAGAGGAATCCAACTTCTTGGTTGAGGGTTCTTAATTAGGGCCCATGGACAGATCTGCGAATTTGGATGGGAAAAAAATACATCTTTATTTTCACTGACCTCTAACCAAAAATGATCATTTCCTTCAATTATGAAATTGACAATGAACATGATTCTGAGACAAGGTCTATAGATTTTTCACATTGTTAAAGTGGCTATGGCAGAAAAAAAGGTTAAGACTCCTATTCTATGCCATCACCACCATTCTTCCCTCTTTCATATCTGGTCACAGCTGACTTTAATCCTTTATGTCTTAGCTCTAGTGAGGGAACCACAGTTGGTTTTAGCCATCTTCTTGCTTGGAAACCTAGCTATTTTCCTTATTTCCCTGCAAACAGTTTAAATCTATGCAAATAGTAGATACAGAAGTGATCCCTCTTTGAATATGCCATAAAATTGTAGGGTTCAAAGGGACTCTTGAGAAGGTGTCTAGTCTATCATCAGGCAGAAAGTAAACTGCCTTAGACAGACAAACCCACCTGCCGTATTTGGAAGATTTTTCATGAAGTGAGTATCCATTTTTGCCCTTTGGAAACTTATTTCTACTGTTTGCAAATCATCACTTACCCTTTGTTTGGTGCAAAGTGGAAGCAACTTGAGAAAGCATTGCAGTTTCTCCTGCTTTTGAAGATACAGCATTTCCATGCTGGGATTCAGCATGCCCTGCTTCTGCTTTTAAATATCTTGTGCTAGAATACTTTCTTTGCATTCTTTCCCTCTTTTCATCCTTTCCTTTAGAATATAATGCCTGGGAGAGCATTATGTTTTATGTTCTACGTAGGATTCAGACAATAACAGGCTACTCTGGACACTGGACACTCATTGATGAATAGCAATAATACTTTGGAGAACCTTATGGAAATCTGTGAAAATGGAGGAGTGACAGGGCAAGTTTCAGGGCATAAGTGAAACACAGTAAGCTCTGACAAAAAAGCAGATCAGAGAATCATAAAATGTCAGAGTTGGAAGGAGATTTAGATGCCTTTAGGGGGCAGCTAGGTGATCCAATGGCTAGAGGGCCAGTCCTGAAGTCAGGAAGACCTCAGTTCACATCCAGTTTGAGGTACTTACTTACTGAGTAACCCTAGGTGAGTTACTTAACTTCTGTTGGTCTCAGTTTCCTCATCTGTTAAATGGGGATAATAATAGTACCTACCTCCCAAGGCTATTGTGAGGACCAAATGAGATATTTGTAAAGTGCTTAGCACAGTGCCTGGCACATAGTAGGTGCTATATAAATGTTAGCCATGGTGAGGATGATGATGATGATGATGATGATGATGATGTAGTCCAACCTAGGCATAAATAAAAAGCTCATTTCAAATATACCCGACAAGTGGTCATCCAGTTTTTGCTTGAAGATTTCTAGTAACCTCTTCTTCCTCTGCATTCTGGGGCAGTTGATTCCACTTTTGGACAGCTCTAATTATTAGGAAATTTTTGCCCCTTTGCAACCTCTACCCCTTTGCCTTCTGGGGCCAAGCAGAACAAATTGAACCTTCCTTTCATCTGACAACCCTTCAGCTTTTTGAAGAGTGGTGTCATGGCTTCCCTTAAGTATTTTCTTCTTTAAACTGATCATTAATTTCCATACAGCACAATTTTAAGACTCTTCTCTTTCCTAGTTACTTTCCTTTGAACACTCTTTAACTTATCAATGACCTTTCTAAGATGTGGAGCCTAGAACTTAATGCCATATTCCAGATGTGTTCTGACCAGGACAGAGTCCAGGATGATCATCTCCCTTGATGTGGGTTACTGAGGCTTAAGAGCACCTAAGTTTGCTTTTGTTTCCATATCATTCTGATTATTGATATTGAGCTTGTAGCCCACAAAATCCTCTAGATGACATTCAAATGAATGGCTATATAGCCATATCTCTATATCTTACAATTGTGAGGATGATTTTTTGTACCCAAGTAGAAAATTTTACATTTATCTCTATTAAATTTGTTATTATTAGCTTCAACCCAGCATTCTAGCCCATCAGGATATTTTTTGAAATCCATCTCCATCCTCTGTGACAGCTATTCCTTCTGGCTTTGTTCATATGCAATTGGCTAAGTATGCCATCTATCCCTTTGTGCAAGGTGCTGATAAAAATGTTAATTGGTATCAGGTCAAGCACAGGTCGCTGGGGACATTCCATTGTCAACCTTTTTCCAAGACATCATTAAACTCTTAATGATAGTTTTTGAGGCTTGGTTGTCTAATCATTTTGGAATCTACCTCATTGTACTATTGACCAATCTACACTTTTATCATTTCCACTAGAATAGCTGGAGAAACTTTGTCAAATGCTTTCCTAAAATCAGGGTAAACTAAATCTACAGTGTTCCCTTGATCCATCAGTTGAGTAATACTGTCAAGAAAGGAAACTGGGTTAGTCTGGCATGACTTCTTAATGATGCCATGCTTTATCTTTGCAAATACTGATTCCTTCCATGTTTGAGAATTTTGCCAGGAATCAATCAAGTTCAATGGCATATAATTTCCAGACTTCATCCTTTTCCAATTATTGGAAATACATAGAGATAATATCTGCCCTCTATTCCTTTGGGACTTCTCCTATTCCCCATAGTCTTTCGAATATCACTCATTTTGGCTCAACTATCACAACTGTTCATGGTGTAGTGATTCACACTTATCAAATGCAGCTAGCTGCCCTATTGCAGCCTCTCTACTTATATTGGCCATTTTTGGTCTATCTCTCTGAGGCCAAAGGCCATTCTCCTTGGCAGAGAAAACAGAAGCAAAACGAGAACCAAATAGCTAAGTCTTCTCTCTGCCATCTACTCTGAGTGTCTGGCCTATTCCTCTTTTTCCCAATACATCTTTAAAAATGTTCTTTGCATACTCTTCAACTTTCCTAGCTAGCCTCAGCTCATCCTGGGCTTAGCATTCACTATACATATTCTTATGCATTCAGGCTCAATTACTTGTCTTTGCTTCCATTTTCTGCATATCTTGTTTAAAAAAAGATAATAGGATTTAGAACTGGAAAGAACCCTAGAGGTCAACTAGTTCAACTTCATTATTTTATAGATAAAAAAATGAGGCTTAAGGAAATTAACTGACTTTTCCCAATGTCACATAATAATAGCTAGCATTTATATAGTGCATTTGCAAACCTCTTTACAAATATTATCTCATTTTATTTTCATAACAGCCCTGTGCTTTTGATGTCTCCATTTTACAGATGAGGAAACTGAGACTGGAAAGTTAGATGTCTAGTATCACACAGTAAATTTCTTAGGCTAGATCCAAATCAGGTTTTCCTGACTCCAGGTCTGGTGCTCCAGTCACAACTTCACCTCATTGCCTGGGGAATAAATGGCCAAACTAAGATTTGAACCCAGATGCTCAGACTTCAAATACAATGCTTTTGCCACTATACCAAACTCTCTGTTCATTGAGGAATTCCTTGTTTCTTCACATTGGACTCTAGATGAATACCCCCTTTCAATAGGATCAGCACCTTAGCAGAATGCTTGACACTTAGTAAATACTTCTAATAAAATGCTTGATGAGTAATTAATTGATCATATCTTCTGCATCAGAATTAGCTCTTTTTTATGTCTTCAGAATTTTATTCTTGAAAGCCTCCTACTCTTTTTGGACTCTCCTTAATAATAATGGTGATGACGATGATAAGTGACATTTATACAGCCCTGTAAGATTTGTGAAGCACTTTACATATATTATCTTATTCGATCCCCGTCACAACCCTATAATGCAGGTGCTATAATTTTTACCCATTTTAAATATGAGGAAACTGAGTCTGAGAAAAGCTAAGTGACTTGCCCTGGTTCACATAGCCAACAAGTGTTTGAGGCATTGCCAGACCCCAAGTTCAGCACCACTTGGGCGCCTTAGTATCATTAGATTTGTAAGATCTTGGGAGGTTGTTTTTCATACTCTGGATACATGTCCTGGCAAGGAAGTATACCTCTCTACTATTGCTTTGAGGTTGATAGACTATTTTCAGACCTCGGGATCCTTTAACAGGGGATCACCAATGACCATTCCTCATCCCTTCTGCAGTTTGTTGATAATCTCTTACCTGCTAAGACCTGTGGATGCCCATTATTGTTCCTTGGAGAATATTAGTTCATCTTCTGGCTTTCCTTGTTCCCTTCAGATCCTAACTGAAATATGACACAAGAAGCCTTTCCTAGTGCCCTTTAATGCTAGTGCCTTCCTTCTGCAAAATGTCCAATTTATCTTGTGTGTGTATATGTGTGTGTGTGTGTATCTATATAGCTTATACATAGCTGTCTATATTTCCTCCATTAGATGGTACCTCTTTGAGGGCAGATATACTTTTTTCCCCTCTCTTTGTATCCCCACTGCTTAACACAGTGCCTATCAAATAGTAGTTGCTGACTTGATTTGTTGGAGGAGAGTAGCTGCCTTTTCCTCGAGGATCCATCCTTGAGAAAAAGCCTCCTATTTTTTGATTAGCTTCAAGTATTCAGTATTCCTTCTTCCCTTTTTCTTCTATGTGACTGACATTCTTCCACCTTCCAACTTCCCAACACATGTTTTCCTTTCTGTCTCTTCAGATCTTTTTTCTTCTTAAATTCTTAAATTCCCTCCCTTAAGGAATGTTTCAGTCTCTCTGATAATCTGGAAAAATGGAGATGCAGTCTTCAAACCCTTTACTTTTTCTCCTGGGAGGGAGATCAGTTTATATTTAAGCATAGATAACCATCCCTTAGCCAAAGCAGAAATATTAACATTGCATACTCTGTGTAAGTGACTGCAAAATTCTCTATGCTTTTTATACTCCTTGGCATATTTTCCAGTAGTCACAGAATTATGAAGAAATTGTCTGGTTATGCATGTTTATTTGGGATATTTAAATAGTACTATGGCTGAGGGTCATATTCTCAATGAAAAAATTACTTGCTTAAATCCAGGTCTATATGGCTTTAGCATCTTCAAATTCACTGTGAGATTAAGTCAATCCAATTCTCTGCTGCCTGCTGCACAGTCTGAATGGGGGAAGGGAAACACCTAGAAATACTCTTTCCACTATTCATTGGCCTATATTACTAAGTCACAGTAAATTGGACTGACTGAATCAGTTACATCCAATTTAACCAAGATTGCAGGGACATTTATAAATTTGTGGTATATGCCAATATACCAAATATGTCACATTAAAATGTACACATAGCATATTATATGACTGGAAGGCTCTGAAAACTTCAATGTTGGCATCCTTTCTATAAATTAAATGATGAGATTGGTGAAGGTGGGGAAAGGCAATGATGATAGTTATCTTTAAGTATTTGAAGGGCAGTCACATGGAAAAGGGATTAGACTTCAATACCACCACCACTCTGGGGCAGTGTGTTATCACCTCACACCTGAATTATTTCAGTAGCCTGTTAACTGCACCAGCTTATTGGCTGTCCTCCCTGTCTTAAGTCTCTGTCCACTCCAGTCCGTCTTCCTCTTTGCTGTCAAATTGATCTTCCAAGTGCAGGGCTGACCATGTCACACACACACACACACACACACACACACACACACACACACACACACACAAACACACTCTGTAGACTCCAGTTGGTCCTTATTACCTGTAAGATCCAATATAAAACCCTCTGTTTGGCTTTTAAAGCCTTTCATAACCTGATGACCACTTCCTACCTTTTAAGTCTTCTTACACCTTGCTCCCTACTATGTGCTCTGTGATACAGTGACATAGGTCTACTTGCTGTTCCTCATACCCCAACAACTCTTTGAAATATATTGAAGTCTCTAATCAATATTTATTAAGCTTCTACTATGAGCCAGGCACTGTGCTAGGTGCTGGAGATAAAAATACAATGAACGGAGCATTCCCTATTGACAAAAATGCTTACATTCTAAGGGGGAAGATGAGAACATATATTCATTTATATGCAGAATGAATATAAAGAGAATAGTTGCAAAATAAATGTGAAATGATAAAATACAAGATGGTTTTGGAGAGAGGGTATCAGCAATTTAGGTGAAAGGAAAGGTTATACATAAAAGGTGGCTCTTGAGATATGTCTTCAAGGAAGAGAAGGGGCAATCTCCAGTTGTCCTGATCTATA
Organism: Phalanger gymnotis; assembly: GCA_028646595.1. Lineage (NCBI taxonomy): Eukaryota > Metazoa > Chordata > Mammalia > Diprotodontia > Phalangeridae > Phalanger > Phalanger gymnotis. Next base: position 284,957,086 of record CM053625.1, on the reverse strand, counting down.
TCTGCCAGCAGACCCAGATGGTTCCAGAGGAGAGAGTGAGGCTGGTGCCTTTGCACAGCCCTGCCTCATTTAAATCCAATTTACTCGTAAGTCATGACATCACCTTTCTGATGTCATGGTCCTTTTTGACAATGAAGAGAGGACAACAACAACATGACCCTCTATCTCCTGATTCCAGGAGTTTTCACCAGTGGTTTCCCTTGCCTGCAACTCTCTTCTTCATTTCAATTTTCTGGCTTCTTTCAAATCTCTGCTAAAATCCTACCTTCCGCAAGGAACCATTCTGGTCCTCCTTAATTTTAGAGCCTTTCCTCTATTGATTATCCCCAATTTATCCTGTTTATGTTTTGTCTGTGCATAGTTGTTTGCAAGTTGCCTCCTCCTTTAGACTGTGAACTCCCTGAGGGCAGGGATTGTCTTTTGCCTTTTTTTCTGTCTTCAGCACTCAGCATAGTGGGACACACATGGGTACTTCACAATGGCTTGTTGACTTCACTTGTTCTTCTTGGTCCTGCAGGGCAGAATTAGGAGCAATGGGTAGAAGCTTTAAAGAAGATTCTTTTATGCTCAGGAAACTCTTTTCTGTGTAGGAATAAGCCTGCTCCATACCTGGTATATATTTTTATATTGAGTACCATTTTTACTTTCCTAGAATGCTCTCCTTACTCACTCAGCTCCATTTCCTGGCTTCCTTGGCCTCCTTCCAATTTCATCTAAAGTCCTACCTTTTGCATGAAAGTTATTCCAGTCCTCTTTAATCTCAGTGCTTTTCCTCTGAGACTACTCCCAATTTATCCTGTACTTATCTTGTTTACTCAATTCATCCTGTATCTATCTTCTTTGTACATAGTTGTTTGTATGCTGTATCTTCCCATTAGACTATATACCCTTGGATGTCAGGACTGTTAATTTTTCCTTTTATATCTCCAGCACTTACAACAGTGCCTGGCACATAGTAGGTGCTTAAGAAATGCTTTTTGATTGAACAACTTACCCCATTAAAATTTTTTTTGAGGGGGAACCCTATACTACAGCCCAAAGTGACATTACTACAATTAGCAATTTTTCTCAGGAAGCTGATATTGGGGTGATGAACTAATGAAAGCAAGAATTAGAGAGCCTACTTTTCCTACTGGAAAGTCAGGTTTCCTCCAGAGTTGAACCCTAGGTAAGAAAAGAACATGAACTGGTATAGGTCATCAGCCCCTGTGCCCTCAGAGGTACCTAGCTAGACACAGTGCTAGACTTGTATTTCTGTAGAGAGACATTTTCATCAGCATTGAGAGTGAGCTGCAATATTGTGTACTCAATCACATCAGTGCCCAATGTCCTATATGAGGAAGTGCCAATTATATGGAAGATGAAGTAGGAGATAGCATATGGCTCTGACCAAATAACTATATCTGGAGGAAATCCATGCTGGAAGCAATATAATTTTAGAGGCACTGAGGGATTGATTTTCAAAATATCTTAAAGAGGGAATATTCCAAAAGAATTGAAGACATAACAGACAGAATTGCCAAAAAGACACCAATGTGGACATCAGTAACTTCTGACCTATATGCTTGCCTTCTTGTCTCTATAAAACATTCCTGAGAATGGTCTTTGTATAAATTGAGGGTATTCCTTTAGAAAATGAGAGGGCAATAAGGCTGACTTCACAGGTGATTTTTCTCTAGGAGGCATCACCTTTACCATCAGTTAGTCAATAGACATTTATTAACCACCTACTATGTGCCAGACCCTATACTAAGTACTGGGGATACAAAAAAAATGTAGAAGATAATTCCGGCTCTCAAGGAGCTCACAGTCTAATGGGAGAGACAATAGGCAAACAACTATGTATAAACAAGCTACTGCTGAGAAATTTTTGTCATTCACTTGTTTGGGTTGTGTCCAACCCTTTGTAACCCCATTTGTGGTTTTCTTGGCCAAGTGGTTTGCCATTTCCTTCTCCAGCTCATTTTACAGATGAAGAAATTGAGGCAAAAAGGGTTAAGTGACTTACCTAGGGTAACATAGCTAGTAAGTGTCTGAGGTTGGATTTGAACTCAGGAAAACTAGTCTTCCTGGCTCCAGACCTAGTGCTCTATCCACTGTGTCCCCTTGCTACCCTTTTCTGAGAAATACAAAGAAGAAAATATTCCCTTGAATCTTGTTTGTTAAGAAAAAGATATTTGGCTTGGTAGAATAACATTCTACTTAAATGTTCTCCTCAACCAAGGTGCCTCCCATGTGTTGTGTTAAAATAATCAAAATTTATGGTTGAACTGACCACAGAAATAGTTTTGTTCGTTGGTACACTGAATTGGTATAGAGATTGGACTTATTGTTTCATTGGTATAGACAACTTGTGAAGGTGAGGTAGCTAGGTGGCGCCATACTGCATAAAGCACCAGGCCTGGAGTCAGGAAGATGGATCTTTCTGAGTTCCCCTGGGCAAGTCATTTCACCTTGTTTGCCTCAGTTTCCTCAGTATCTTTGCCAAGAAACCTCCTAATGGGGTCATAAAGAGTCAGACACAATTGAAATGACTGAACAACAACAACAACGTAATGTGAAGTAAACCCTCTACCAATGTAAGTTGGCATCCTTTCTGCAACTTTCTGCCCAGGATACTGGGAAGTTATGTGAATTGCCCAGACTCACACAGCAGGTGTATGTCAGAGGCAGACTCGAATCCAGGTCTTCCTGGCTTTGATGTAACACTACCTCTTATACACTTAATATCATCATGAAGCAGTATAAAACAGGGAGCAATATGCCCACCCAAGCTGTTTCCTAGTGTTATAGCAGGTGTCCTGTATGGTGTCCAAATATAAGAGGGAGTCCTCATTTATGATGAGTTTCTCCATATGTCCCTGCTTGTGGATAACATTTTGCAGATTGCACCAAGCCCTGAAACAGTATAAGCCCATTTCATTGAGAGTCATAATCATTTGAAAGAGACTAGCTTAGCCTCCTATCTACCAGAGAAGAACAAAATGGATTAAAAGCATTTATCACCTAAATTATGACACATAGTTAGTTGTCCAAAGAATCCATCAAATTCATCCAGCCCTCCATATTGAACATCTGCTGCAGATAGAGAGTAAGCTAGCCCTATAACTCAATCGGAAGAGTCTAGAGGTAGTATGTTTCACTGGAAAGAACGCTAGCTCTTAAGTGAGGGGATTTGGATTAAAATACTACCTCTGACACTTATTACCTGTGGGACCATGGGCAAGTCACTTTACCTTGGTGGATCTCATTTGCCTGTTCCATTAAATGAGGAGATTGCATTGGATGACCCCAGTGGAGTGAGCCTCTGAGCTGTTTTGGATCATATTTGTGAAATTCTACAACCATCCAAAGACTCCCATGCTGGTCATTGATGTAAAAGTATTTTTTTAATATTGATATCTTGCCAGAGATGAATAAAAATGGTTAATAACAAACAAGTGGTGAATAACAAACCACCACTACCACTATCTTAAAAGAACCAAAATCGTAGATGACCCGAAGGGCAATGGAAATATGCCTAGTGGGTATATTAGCTACAGGGCATTACCAATGAAGAAATGGCATGTGAAAAGTGATGTAAATGTCATGATCCAGGACACATGTGATTGGTAAAGGAGGTGGCTCAGTCATGTAGCATAAGCTTAGGATAGCCAATGGACAACCAGATGCTTTACTGGTAACCATGAGACCTTAAAAGAAAGAGAAGAAGCTCTGTAGTGCTTTGAGTACCTCTTCTGTGGTAAATTTACAGGAAGGCATAGACAAGAATAACACAGGATGAGAAGGTATGGAGGGGTGGGGTAAGGATGTGCAGGGGTGAAACCAGTACCACATGGATGAGATCATGACTGCATCAAAATACATGGATAGGACCCAAATCATGATTTATTTTCAGCTCTGGGCTCCTGAGCTGGTGTTCTAGTGCAAAGCTGAATGAGATCCCAGTCCTGTATAATACAGATCATCTGGGAAATGTGTGGAGATTAATTTGCCATCATCTGTTACAACATCACACATTGAAGGGGATCAATATGGCTGTGGGTTACTTCGAATGGTTTTCTTCACCATATGTGCATGAAGGTTCCCAAAAGGAAGTAGCTTCATCCAACATGTGAAAAAGACAAGGCATTTTGTGGAATGTTGATGAAATTGGAAGCAAAAAGAGACCAGCTATTTTTTGGGCCTGTGATATTTGAGTAAAGTCATGCTGCAAGTCAGTATCACCAAGATGATTTAACATAGGAGTGGGCACTGTAGGTCACAGTAGTGAATTCTATTTGTGACATCTATTTCTAGGTTTGTCCTAAATCAACTTGGCAGTGGGGGGTGGGGAAGAGTCAGAAATGTGATGGCTTCAATACAGGTAGTTCAATTATTTACAAAAATGACCGATAATGGAAGAAATATTATTATTTTTTAAAAAACCTACCACATTTGTGTAGAAAGTAGCATATTCTTTGGTAGTTTTAGGGCAAATGATATACTCTTCTTGAAAGTATATAGAAACAACCACCTGGTGGGCTTTGACAATCTATAAGGTTAAAGTGTCTCAAAATTCACGAATATTATCCTTGACCTAAATAATTGTTCTTTTTGGTCAGAGATGGCTGGGACTGCTGGGGAGTTCTGAGGAGATAGTAGGGCTAGGCAAAGTTAGACCATTCAGTGTGGTGGACCCATGGCTAACTTATACTGGCTCTTAGCTACCAGGTGGTTGAGAGCTAGGCTAACAGTGACTGGTTGTGTGGGAGATGTGAAGGATATCTAAAAGCAAGAAGAGTCTGGTAGTGAGAAAGGGATTCTATATTAAAAGGTTCAAGCTAAGGCAGGGTGGGAGAGAAACGAGAGCTGGACTGAGAATGAAGCAAAGAAGGAGCTTATCAAGAACTTTAGGGTGAACAGGTGGGCTCTAAGACGGGGAAGTTTGGATGTGAATGGAGATGGGACAAGAATCAGCAGAAGTGGAGTTAGCAGATAAGTTAGAAGTGGATCTTGGGTATTCCAAAGCCAATGTTGGAAGCCAGGAGCAAATTAAAACTGCAGTTAGGTTCTCAGTCGGTTGAGTTATCACCTTACTCATGAGAACACCTTTTCTTTTCTTCTTTTTTGTTTTTGGAGGGGAGAAGGCAGGGCAAATTGGGGTGAAGTGACTTGCCCAAGGTCACACAGCCAGTAAGTTTGTCAAGTGTCTGAGGCCGAATTTGAACTCAGGTCCTCCCGACTCCAGGGCCAGTGCTCTACACACTGCACCACCGAGTTGCCCCAAGAGAACATCTTTTAAAGCATGAACATTAGTTAGTTGTCTGTAATCACTCTATCCAGTAGGGAGAAGGTAGTCTGTCCCTTAAAGAGGAAATCTCTGAATCAGAATGGGGGAGGGGAGAGGAGCAGAAGAACATTCTCCAAAGGGAAGGATGCAGTTTCTCAGAGGCCTACTTCATTTGAAGGGAGGGCAATTGAGAATGTAGGAATGGAAGAATTACTTGGGATCCTAATTGATTCTTCTGAATCAGAGTTAGGAGATGGGTCATGACACAACATTCCTTGTGCTAATGGGTACGGCTTCCCAAAGACTTAAGTCATTCTAACACATATGTGGGTATGGGGAGGGGTTATAAACAGGTGTTTGCCTGGTACCCTAATAGTGATGAGGTGGATGAAATAAAAATGTTTAGAACAATTAAGGTTTAGATATGTACAGGGTAGAGTACAGGGATGGCGAACGTGTGGCCTCCAGGCCACATGTGGCCCTCTAGGTCCTCAAGTACTGCCCTTGACTGAATCCAAACTTCACAGCACAAATCCCCTTAATAGAAAGATTTGTTCTTTAAAACTTGAACTCAGTCAAAAGGCTACATCCAAGGATCTAGAAGGCCACATGTGGCCTCAAGGCTGTAGGTTTCCCACCCCTGTGTTAGAATCATTGAAAACACTACTGCACAATTTTCCAAATGTGAGCTACCCTGCTTTCCTTCTCCTATTAAATTCTGGCCTCAGCCAGTTGTCCACCTGCAGTGCTGGTAATACACACACACACACATACACACACACACACACACACACACACACACACACATATATACACTAATGAATTAATCATCAGACAGCCCATTCAACTCTGTGTCATGAGCAATATGCAATTTTCTTTTACTTACTTCTCCCTAAATGGATTACTGGATCAATCACTTTTAAGTGGCCATGGCTGTTATTGAAAACACCCTGTCCTGTTCTATGGCTTGATGAGCAATGTCATTTGCAAATAAAATCATCTGGAGATTCTCACCATCTGTAGTCAATCTCTCTTCTTCTGTACGACATCCTCATGACAGTGGTAGATACCTTTGTTGTATCTATGTTTCTTTCTTTGTCACTCACGTGAATGCTTTGAGGGTCTGTGAATGCTGTCATTGGGAATTATTTCCTTCACCAATGCAAATTCCACTACTCTATGACTTAGTAGATGTCAATATGACCCCCAAATCATCACTTTCTGGTCAACATGGTGATGAGGCCCTCCAGACTTAGCTATGTTCCTTCTTGGACAATAAATATAGAGTTCATCACCAGACCTGTCTTTGAAGGTTTTTTTTAAACCTGGTTTTTCAACTGACATAGCCTTTGATGACCAAGGGTCATCTCAATGCTGTGAGGAGACATTAAGGACAGTCTACGATAGAGGACTCTGTGTTTTATTCCTCAGTTAATACCACCTGTCAGATGATCATTGAAGAAAACTCTTTTGGAAGCTGTGTCTTTCATTGGGTCTTGTATAATCCTAATATGCTTAACCAGTTAACAAACATTTATTAAGCACCTACTATGTGCCAGGCACTTGTGTTAAGTGCTAGAAATCCAAACACAAGCAGGCTGAAAGATAGTCCCTGAATGTATGAAATTCCAGAACAGAAGTGAGCTTCAGGGTAAAGAGATTTCCCAGGAATGGTAGAGGAAGTGTTGGAGTGTAGTCTGGAGATGAATATTCATACCAAATACCCTATTAAAGAAAAGTCTTTGAGTGGTGTTTCTCTTGATAGTATATAAAAAACACAATTAAATCAATAAGCCACAAACAATGAGTTCTTACATTCTCTATAACTATCTTTGAATTTTGTTACTATGAAGATGTGGTTTGTGGTAGAGAATGATCTCCAACAGCCTTGCTATTCCCTTCTTATATTTTCTTCTATGATACCTTTTAAGGAGATTATCAAGTACAAATATAAGTTGGTAATCACTTATGCCTTCTTTATCACCTCTTTTTAGCATTAACACTCTTGTCATCTCTTCCATTCTTTTGGAAACTTCTCCTTTAAAGTATGTTGGAAATTGATCCTTCAATACTTTTAAAATAGTGCTGCTACCAGCATGGATTTCCTCCCATATCTATTTGGACCTGTTCAACTTCTTTTTCTTTTGTCATTGTCTTGAGTGCCTTCCCACTTCCTCATATAACACATTAAGTACCGAGGCATTAAGAGCCCAAATGTGGTGGTTCTGTAGTCACCAATGAGGAAAATGGATTACAAGGGCAACTCTGAAAGTTCTGTTCCATTTCATATTTATTTGTCATATTTATTTATCGTTCCAGTTTTATGTATAAATTCTCTTATGATTACATAACTTAGTTGGGTCTCACAAAATGTTTTCTTCATACTCATCATCTCCTTCTTTGCTTTTTTCTGTTTCCAGAGATAATACTGATTGCAATTTTCAGTCCTTCTCCAAAATATTTTGTAGATGATAAAATATGCAAAACCAGTATTGCCCTTGGCTGCTATGTATCTTTGCTTGCAAAGCATGGTAAGTATTTGCTGTCTGAGGCAGTTTCGGGACACTTTTAGCCTCCTGATTATGGTAATTTTTTATATCTGTTAAATGTCTTTAAGAAATGATGATAGAATCAATGCTTATACTTTGTGAGTCCTTTTGGGATTGGCAGGGGGAGGGAATTCCCAATTACTTTGGGAAAAAAAAATCAATTTCCTCCTCGTCGGAGTCAACCTCTCATTTAAATCGGTCAAGTCATAGCTATCATCATTGCATGTGGTATCAGTTCTCTGTCCTTTCTTCTAATTTGGTACGAGTTTTGACGGGTAGCCACTCACTCTCACTTCATTAGGCAGCTGGTTCTGGAGTGATCTTATTACTTTTAAGCAGTACTTGTCAAGATAGTCAATTTCATTTTTTGAGTGCATAATGTCGCTTGGGTCCAGGTCCTTCTGAATCTCTTCTTGATGAAGGTATTCATGACATATAAGACTGAGGCTTCTGAAGAATCTAAAAGTCGTTGGCTTGTTTAATTTCTAAATCGTGAATTACATTTTCTAGCACATATATCATTCTCTTCTTCTGTGCCCATCTTTGACTTGGTTTGGAAGTTCTTTTCCAGTTCTAGACAGAATTTCTGTCTCAGTCCTTTGCAACAAATGTTGACACAAATTGCCATTATCGACATGAGATAGTATCCTTCCCGATGCTCTTTACAAGCACTCTAAGTAAGACGATCAAACATGAAATGATGCTTATTGCTCTTGGGAACATCATGAAACCAATTCCATCAACTTTATTTAACTTTTCAAGGGCATCTTCTAGGTAATCCTTCCATTTCACTGCAACTTCTTTATGTCTTATGATATCATCTATAGTAAGGCTATTGGTATGAATATATTTCATTTCTTCTGGAAGTGTATCAACGTGGTCACTGGGCAAAGATCTTACATCATTTAAATGAATGTTTGTAGATGATCTTAAAGCAATGTGCTTCTTAGCATCCTCTGCCCCTTTTTTCTACCTCTTTATAATCAGTGCTGTCAAAGAAGAGAGAGGCTACAGAAGACAAAGCTGTTTTGTATTTTTTATCCATGTCATTAGTTTTCGTGACCAATGGCCTACCAGCCAATCTGCTATTAGGTGTTGATTCATTCTACAGGTAGCTAGGTTGATTCTTGAATAGGACACATGGTTTGTTTCCAGGACTCAAATCATAATAACCTTAGTTTAATAAAGCCAGTCAAAGCTTGTGCACTGCCTTCGAGAATCCTAGGTCACCTTCATGCCCTAATAAAACATTGAAATAGCATTCATATACATTAAGTAATTAATAAATGCTTTATTGTCCATACTGCAAGTATTCAATTCAATTCAACATTTATTGAGCATCTTTTCTATTCAAGGCACTATTCTAGGATAACTGGGCCAATAGGGACCCAGTCCTTCAGACATGAGCAGTGTGCTGTGCTTGCTACCAACATATTTATGAAGGACGGTGGGATCACCAAGTTCCCACTTGGACTGGCAACAGGTAGTATACACTGCATATGTGCCAAAGACTGAGCTACAATTGGCCAGTTCCACATTGCACTAGAATCTAGGGATGCACAGACAAAACTGGACGGTCACTGACCTCCATTAACTTACACTCTACTGGAAGGATTCAACACATAAGTAAGTTAGTACATGCAAATTATGCAAAATAGTACAAAGTAATTTCAAAGGGGAGAGAGTGTTAGTGGGAAGGATAAGGTCTCAGGAAAGGTCTCATGAGTTGTGATTTGAATGTAGCTAAAAGGTAAAGAGGAAATGCATTCCAGATGCTGGTGACAGCCTGTGCAAAGGAATATAATAGTATTTATATAGTGCTTTAAGGTTTGCAAAGCATCTTGAAAATTTTTTCTGTTTTGCCCTCACAATAACCTTTGGAGGCAAATTATATTATTATTCCCATTTTTAGATAAGGCAACTGAGGCACAGAGAAGTCAAGTGTCTTGTCCATGGCCATATCTAATAAGTTTCCAGGGCAGGATCTGAACTCAGGTCTTTCTGACTCTAGGTCCAGTATACAATACACAGCACTACCAAGAGGAAGATGGAATATCATATAAACAGAAGAACTATTAGGTCAGTTTGATGATAATGAAGGCTGTGTGAAGGGGAGGATTATCAAATAAAACCAGAAGGTGGAAAGATGATGTATGTAATTCAGGAGACCTTTCTCAGTATTAGGGGAGTTGAAGGGAATATACATATATATAGACAGAGGGCACAGGGTGAGTTAGGTATGAAGGGATGATATCTAAAAAAATAAAATAAAATTAAGGGATGAGAGAGGAATATATTGAGAGAAGGAGAAAGGGAGAGATAGAATGGGATAAATTATGTCTCATAAAAGTGGCAAGAAAAAGCAGTTTGTTAGAAGGGAAGAGGGGGCAGGGGAAGGGGAATGAGTGAATCTTGCTCTCATCAGATTTGACTTGAGGAGGGAATACCATACACACTCAATTGGGTATCTTACTCCACATGAAAGTAGGGAGAAGGGGATGAAAAAGG
>CM053625.1:284920772-284946257 GCA_028646595.1 Phalanger gymnotis | reverse complement strand
TTCCTTCCTTCCTTCCTTCCTTCCTTCCTTCCTTCCTTCCTTCCTTCCTTCCTTCCTTCTTCTTCATCTTCCTCTTTCTATGAATGGATGCCAAAACTTACTGATCTCAGGCAACAGTTTAGTCTATGATGATGGCCAGGTTCCAGTACAGTTTTATTGGTTGGAGTTCTACAGGGTATTTTGAGGTCATCTGTTGACTAAAAGATAGTGAGCTTCTGATGTATAATTCTAGCTACCATGTTATGTTTTACTAATTATTTGGAAGGTGTTGAAGTTTTACATCTTTAGTGATGTGTTGCACAGTTTCTGGAATATTATCGCATAATCTATAATAATCATAGAGGTGGAGGTCCTTAAGAATAACCCTTCTATAATTTCTAATGACAATGACCAGATCGTGAATTGCTATCATACACTCCTCCATTTTCATAAGCAAATCCACATGACTCTGTCACTAATTCTATACTTTTTTGTGAACTTATTGTTGATTAAGCTTATGGGTCTTTTGATTCTGGCCTTGGATCATAGCTATTTCATAGGCTCTATCTGGAGGTAAACTATTTAGTTACATTCGGCAAATACAATGGCCTGTACATGTAATCAGTTTTTACTATTGCTTGGTGAAACAATATATTTTTATTCTAAAAGCATTGACATTTTTAAACCTATTTTTATGTACTATAGGAATCCCTATCAATCGTTTTCTTCCTTTTTGACCCAATTTTAAAAAACTAATATTACACAAAATTTTGAGATGATACTTCTCTAGTCTGTTACAGTCTATTTTACAATTCCCATTAAGCTTTGATTTCAGGCTGCCAGTTAGTCTCTTAACACATTCATTCACAGCTTTTTCTTTGATAGCTTTATACTTGATATCTTTATACCTGTTAGCATGTTTAGAAAAGAGTACGCTATTTGTATGTGTTGCCTTTATCTGTTGGTTCAATGTAAATTTGTTTCAGGAACAAAGTCTTCAGCATTATTATTATTGTTGGTTTTGTTGCTGCTGTTGTTGTTGATTTTGCATATGTGATGGTCCAAAATTTCAAACCTCAGTGATTAAGATAATAATCCTTCTTAGAGCCTGGGATATTGAGATTGAGGTCTGGTTTATGGGAACAGAATGTGAGTTTGGTTTTTATCATGTCAAGTTTGACCAGACAGTAAGACACTAATGTAGAAATTCCCTACCTAGCTCATTACCACTTGTATAGGCACTGGGAGTTCCACTGATATTATCTAAAATATGTTCTACTGAAACTAGAATGGTAGGGGGAAGGTTAACAGAGGTCAAAACTCTTAAAGTGTTTAAGAAATAAGGGCACAGCACTGTCAAGGGCGAGATAAGGGATGGTGATACAATTTAATTTGGTTGTATCATAGACTCAGCTTTCTGTCTGACAAGGTGCTGTGATAGCCTTCTGTCTTCTGACCAGCCTCCTAATCTGCCTCGTTTGTTCCGTGATGTGTCTCTCATATTTAGTAAATGTTTTGTTTGTAGTTGAGCATTGAAATGTATTGTCTTTGTGATCCAAAAGTAATGAAACAAATACCTTACTGACAATATAGTTCAACACTGCAGCCTCTATTTTCTCAATGTAGCAATCAATAGCAAATGGAAACTTGGCATATTTGATTAATAGGTGATGTGATTTCCTATTTGGAAATAGCCAAATAGATTTTTTTTTAAAAAAATGCAAGAGCATTGTTCTTTTTCTGTGGCAAAACAACTTATATTGTGGCCCCATTGATGCCTTTAATAATACATTGGCAGAGCTAGTCCTTTAATTATATAGTGCTGGTCCATATTTGTAATGGGTGATATTTTTGTGAAATATTGTCAAAGGTAATCCATCAGATTATATGTTGAGACTGGTTTAAAACATAGACATAAATGAAATTCAAGAGTAACACTATTTTCTAAGAAGGGCATGATCAAAGTGTTCTGTCTAGGGAAATGAGGGAGACTATTATGTTCTTTTAAATGTAACAGAAATGTCTGAAAAATAGAATATTTCAACTTCATTCTGTTTCTAGTGTGGGGGGAATGGCTTTTGTCTGAAGACTACTCACATGGCCAGGCAATGTAGCTGAGCATTAATTCTAGGTAGCACATCGCATTTGAGAAGGGGTTAGGACTCATTGAGAGGTTAGAGGCTCTCGGGACATGCAAGATCTTGAGTAATTTCATCTTAAAAGACATAAAAGGGCATATGCCACCCTGAATGAATTTTAGATAGTGATTGTTTGCTCACAGCTAAAGGTAGGCATCAGTAAAAATTGAAGATTATACTATAATATATTAATAAAAGAAAGCTCCCCAGTCTTATCATCTTTGCTTAAGGACAGACAAGACTCCCATGGCAAGCTTAGCATTTCTTGCTAGAAAGCTTACAGGTGAGAGGAACAATCTAAAATTACAATTCTTTATCTTCCTTAATTAGACTTGAGCTCACTGTAGATCTAGCCAAAGGTATAAGAAAATTTGAGTGACAGTTCATGTTATCAGGTTCCCAGAAAATGGGTATGGGGTCTGAGGAGACTGACGGATTTCCCTAAGTGATCTATCAATGCACAGAGCAGCCCAAGAGAGGGCTATACTCTTCAGGTGGAAAAATATGATACTGCCTTTATATATGTCATTTCAGAATGAAATTTAATTCACATTAATTTTTATGTGGGGCATCAATTAATAAGTGCCATTAAACAATGCACTAATGACATCTAGCATTTAATGAATGACTCATAACCTTTTGATCATTGAATATTTCATAAACTAAGGACCTAAGAAATGCCATATTGGTATATCTAATATTATATTCACCCTTTGTCACCAGTGCCAAGGGCACTAAGTTTCTCTTTCAAAGACTGCTCAGTTTAATCAACTAGCCCTTTAGAAATACTGGGCACGTACACTTTCCTTAACTCTGAAAAACTTTCAATTGTGCTTCAGTCATATAATAATAATAATAATAAATGGCTAATATTTATGTGGCACTTAATCCTGACAACAACCCTGAGAGGTAGAGACTCCATTTTAAAGATGAGGAAACTGAAGCTGAGCAACTTGCCTAGATTTTACATAGCTAGTAAGTATCTAAGGCTGGATTTGAACTCAGATAGTCCTCCCTTCAGGAGTCAGCTACGTGGCTCAATAGATAGGTCACTGGAACTGGAGTCAGGAAAGCCTGAGTTCAAATCCATCCTCAGATACCAGCTGTGTAACCCTGGGCAAGTCACTTAACTTCTGTTTGCCTTAATCTGCTCAAGAAGGCAATGGCAAATCACTCCAATATCTTTGTCAAGAAAGCCTCATGGGCAGTATGGTCCATGGGGTCACAAAGAGTTGGACACAACTAAACAACAACAAATTCCTTTTCAGGCCCAGTGCTCTATCCACTGTGCCATCTGGCTGCCTCCTAACAAAATTAACACTTATAACTACATGAGAGAGGGATCCTGGCATAGTGGGTGGAAGGAAGGTTTTAGAAGTAGGAAAAACCGGGTTCAAGATTTGCTTTTGATACATACTGCATAGCTTTAGGCAAGTCGCTTAACTTCTCAGAGTCCCAGGCAACCCTCTAAGAGCGTAAGTTATGGACCAATTGTGAATGGTAATTGTGAAGGGAGTTTCCATGCTGGGAGCTTCTCCAAATCTGTAGTATTACAAGTCTTGACCTGAGCATGCACCACCACCTACCTAAACCTGTGTGATCCAAATATAAAGACTTGAGCCTAGCCATGTTCATTGCGTATAGTGCTACTCTGACCGCTTCATGTAAAGTGTACATATGGAAACTCACTCTGAAGAAAATTATTACTTTGATTTATTACTAGAGGCTTTCTTCATTCTCTGGTAATAATCACTTTGCAGAGCAGATGCCCCTTGCATGTATTCACTGAGCCTATGGACTCATCTATAAATTCCTGAAGAAAGCTCACTCAAGCAAGAGAAGGAGGTGACTGACCAGTGTTGGAGGCGGATGGGAAGCCTGCCCCAAATTGTCTTGAATGAAGAACAAAGAAATGTCTCTGACCAAAGCCTTTGTAAAGTCTCCGGGGACACTCTTAATAATGTTAGTGACTTTTCTTCCAGAAGAGCAGCTGAAACAGAGGGAGGGTTTAGCGGGACAAGTGCTCTTTCTCTGAAGAGGGAAAGAGATATCATGACAGAGCAAGCACTCAAAATGCTCACTAGGCAACAGATAGAAGCCGGAGATACAAGAACCTGGCCACATGGCACATAGTGCACTGAAGCATTAAATATTATGCAGACCCAGTTTGCTGGGGCTTCAATACTGGATGCATCTTGGAAGCCACTGGGGGCAGTGATCAAAATCGACTTGGACAAGTGGCAAGACTAAGTCTGATGTTGGTGGATTTGTTCTGAGGTAGTTTTCTGAGGTGAAGACTAGAGGTCACGAAGGAAAGATGGGAACTTAATGACAGACTGAAGAAGGGAAGAAAGGAGACAAGGAGAGGTAAAAACGGAGAGGTAACAAGGAAAAGGAGAGGGAAAAGAATAGGAGAGGAGAAAGGGAGAGTGGAAGATACGCATGAGCGATAGGACTTGGGGAGAAAAGATTTGAAGGAGAAAGAAAAGTGAAGAGATGAGGAATTAAAAGGGAGGGACGAAGAGGCCGACTAGCTGAAGGAGGGAGGTGGAGAAGAAATGGGAGAAATGGGAAAAGGGAAAGGAGGAGAAAGTGGGAGAGGAGAGGAGGGGAGATTGGATTTGGGGAAATGAGGAGGGGTGGGGAGTGTGGTTGGGAAGAGAGATAAGGAAGAGGGGGAGAGGGAGGGTGAGAGGAGCGAAGAGAAGGGAGGGAGACCGTGGGAGCGAGATTGGGGGCGGGTGGGGAACGAGGGAGAGAAGAAGAGGGAGGGAGAGAGAGAGAGAGAGGCGAGAGGGAAGCAAAGTGCATTGTGTCTAACTGCAGCGGCGGCGGCGGCGGCGGCGGCGCCCGAGCCCAGCCCGTCGGTCGGTGCGGCGGCGGCAGCGGCTGCAGCCCCGGCCCCGGCCCCGGCCCCGCCGCGGACGCGAGGGGAGGCAAGGCACGATAGGCAGGCAGGCAGGCAGGCGAGCGAGGCGAGCAATGGAGCCGCGGGCGCTCATCACAGCGCTCAGCTTGTGCCTGAGCCTCTGCTCTCTGGGGCTGCTCGTTACGGCCATCTTCACCGACCACTGGTACGAGACCGACCCCCGGCGGCACAAGGAGAGCTGCGAGCGGAGCCGCGCGGGCGCCGACCCCCCGGACCAGAAGAACCGGCTCATGCCCCTGTCCCACCTGCCGCTGCGGGACTCGTCCCCACACGGCCGCAAGCTGCTCCCAGGCTGGCGCAGCCCCGCGGCCCCCGAGGCGGCGGCGGCCGGAGGAGGAGGCGCAGGCGGCCCCGGCGGCCCCGGCGGCGGGGAGAGCGGCGGCGGCAGCCGCGGCGCCGGGCGGCCGGAGGACGAGCTGCTGCTGTTGGAGCACTGGCGGTCGCTGCTGGGGCTCGGCGTGCTGGAGTCCGAGTGCGGCCGCCCGCTCTTCGCTACCTACTCCGGCCTCTGGAGGAAGTGCTACTTCCTGGGCATCGATAGAGACATTGACAACCTGATCCTCAAAGGTGAGGGGGCAGCGTCCGGGGGGAGGGGGCTGCTCTAGGTTCCCTCTGCGCCCAGGGGCAGGAGGGAAGCCCGAGGCTCGAGTATGGTCCTTTGGACAGCTCCCCCGACAGCGCGCAACTCGGCGTCGGACCTCCGGGTCTGGACAGGGGCAGAGCATGTGCAGGCGGGACGTGGCCCCAGCTCGCCTTGGCACGGCATTAAGTCATAACCATCTTCACCATCCCTTTCTCCCACTCTTTTCTCCTTCGAATTCTTTCCACCTGTCCTCCCCTTTCTCGCTTCTTTCCCTCTCCTTCTTTACTCTTCGGCTCCTTGTCTCTTTCTTCCCGTTTTCCCTCTTTTTTTCCCCCTCATATCCCCTCTCTGCTTTTGCCTCCCAAATCCTCTTTTTCTTCCCTGTTTTTGCTGCCTGTCCCTTCTTTTTCATCCTCCTCTTCTTATGTGTCTTTGTGTGCCTGTCTGTCTTGGTATGCATGTGTACGCCTTGTCTGTCTACCTCCCTACTAGCCATTAGTGACCGTCAAAAAGCCCCTTCCAACTAGGCTTCTTCCACAACTTGTGCTTTGCTTCCGAATGCTTTTAGAGTATAGGTTTTCTCTTGGATGAAAAGTGGTGCAAACCCCGGAGGGGACAAACCGGCATTCTCTTGGTCTGCGTGCTGTATTGAGCTCCGATTGAACTGATGCACTCATTGCAGCCAGCAAGCTAATGGAGAGCTATAATACAAAAGAAACAGAGGTTAGGGTTGCCAACGTACAAGATGCAAGGAATTTGCAGCTTAGACCCAAAGTGTCTGTAATTCATTGGTTGCAGGCAAGCTATAGCAGCCCATATGGCAGATACTAACACCTACTTTTCTAAGGCTTTCTGATGAATCACCCGGCCAACTGCAGTGCCTAGGCACACCAGGGTGAGCTAAAGATAGAGTAGCAGCCATAACCCTTTCAAGGTAGAACTAAAGTTAAAGCACTTTAAATTCTAACACGTTCTCTCTCTTCAGAACATGCTTCTCTTTGATCATATGCCACCGATGTATTAAATTTTGTTTTTGTTTTTGTAGAGGCCACTCACTGAAATAGTAGCAGTAAGCTCTTTTAAAAATCTTCCAAACACCTACTTAGATGCCTGAAGCTGTCGGTGTACTTTAAAAGTTTCCACAGCAATCACATTCCTGTAAACATTTTGTTTCAGTAGGTGTGTATTCCCTGTATTTTTAGAATATCACATTTAATATTGAAACATTTTCCTGAGCTTTTGGAAGTAAAAAAAAAAGCCTATTTCTTGCTGGTATGCTAGTAAGGGAGAAGAAACTCTCAGAAATCGGTTAATTTTAATGTTCCAGCCCCCTTCTCTAACTTATAAACAACTGAACAGATTTATATCCAGTTATTGCTTGAAATGAAATTGGATAGAAAGGAGGAGTTAATAATGTGTTGGCCTTCAGAGTGATGCAAGTTGCCACATTTCTCATTTCTCAAACATGTCAACTTCCCCTTTCCCAGAGCTAACTCAGCTGGATACTGCCATCAAAATCTGCTGGTGCATGGAAAGACTCCAACTCTTTTCATGAAGGTCTGAGACAATAACCTCCTCTGGGAACTTTACCTTTTTTATCCTTTTCACTAGCATCCAGATATGATTTCATCTAATGAAGAGGTTGCATAATTCATTCTGATCAGAGCATAGAACATGAAAAAAATAGTTTGGAGTATTTGTCCACTCAGCTATAGAACATCATTGAGACAAAGCAGTTGCAAGAGCTAAGCAGTATAGTCTTTCTCTAGAGATGACAGTGCTGCATTTCCTTATACTTCCCACCCCCACTTCCATCCTGCTCCAGACTGTGTGTGTGTGTGGGGGGGGGTGTCCAAGTTATATCCTCACTAATATATGAATAATAGTAGGGTAGTGTTCAGATTCGAATAGAACATCCCCAGGATCATTATGCCTCCCCCCCTCCCCACCAATAGACTTTATAAAGTATTGTGCTTCATTCAGATACAAAGCCAGTTGGCATTTATTGGCCATACTCTCCTTTCCTATTGTCTTCTATTGACTTATTTGTATATTATATTCACCCAGCAGAATGTAAATTTCTTCAGGGGGAGGGAGTTGTTTTCACCTTCATGTCTCTAGTCTTGCACATAGTAGGTACTGAATGGATCCTTGCAGAATTGAATTGGATTAGCACACTGGGATCATAGAATTTTAGAAGGGAACTCAAAGCTCATCTAATCCAACTTACAGCAGGGATCCCATCTACTAACGTCACTGACAGATGGTCATCCGTCTTCCAGTGATGGAAAGCTCAATGGTCTTACAAAGCAGTATACTTATGCTAGCAAAAGCACCCAGAGTTTTCCAGACATGAATCCATTTGATATAACTGCATACATTTAGATTGTTTATGAGTCAAAATTATATAGGCTCTATTATATTGATGGTATCCAAATAATTCTGTATGCTGCGTGGGAAGTATAGAGATGAGAGTTGGCTCTGGAATCAACTTACTCTGAGTTTGGTCAAATCACTTAATCTCTCTGGGTCTCAGCTTCTTCATCTGTGAAGTGAGATAATTGCCCTAGATCAGATCTATAGTCCCTTGCTGGATTAACATTTGATGCCTTGTATAACTGTATTTTTGTGATGCTAGTTTCAATGGAAGTTGTTGTGGTAGAGGAGGAGGAGGCCAAGGTGTTAGTGGTACCCGCTAAGTAACAAACCCTCTGCTGGGTGCTAGAGATAAAAAGTCCAAACTGAGAGTTCTGGGCCCCGAGGATATTATGTTCTGCACGGGTTAGGGATGTTTAGCGTGTATAAAGATAAATTAATTCAAGGCAATTTGAGGAGGAAGAGATCATTAACAATGGTTAGGATCAGGAGAGCCTTCAACAAAAGAGATAACAGCCTTGAGGAAGATAATTCTGGGAGGCAGAGACAAGGATGGACTGTATTCAAGGCATCAGAGACAGCATAAAAATGTGCAGAGATAAGAAAAAAAACATTGAGTTCAAGTGATAACTACTAGTCCAGTTTGGCTGGAACACAGAGTATACAAAAGGGAATATATATGAATGGCATAAAGCTCTACAGTTAATTTGGAATTTGATTATGGAGTGTGATAAATATATGTCCAAAGAATTTGTATTTTATTCTAGAAGTAATAGAGAGTCATTAGTGGAATAACATTGTCAGACCTGAGCTTCTTTAAAAAAGGAATGAACTTGAGTCCTCCTGACTCCAAATCCAGCCTCAAGCACTTATTAGCTATGTGACCCTATGTGACCTCAATTGTCTTCCCCCTCCCCCCACCTAAAATAAAGGAATGGAAACTTTGGGGGCAAGAAAAGAATCTGGTATGATCTTCCCAGCTCAGTTCTGTCATAAATCAAATGAGCGACCTTAGATAAGTCAACTAAACTCTTTGGGCTTGAGTAGCCACATCTTCTAGAAAAGCGGGTTAAATGAGATAATGGATAAAATACCTTTTAGCTTTAAAGTTCGATGAATAAATTGGATTCAATGTATTTTGTTTAGGCTGAGGCCTTTTGCACTAATATGAGGTAAGGACTTTCATTGTTAATTTTTGCTGTTTGACATTAGCTTTCTTTCTTTCTCCCTCTCTCTTCCTTCCTTCCTTCCTTCCTTCCTTCCTTCCTTCCTTCCTTCCTTCCTTCCTTCCTTCCTTCCTTCCTTCCTTCCTTCCTTCTTCCTTCCTTTCTTTCTTTCTTTCCTAAATTAATGATGGGAGAAAAATGTAGACCTGTCACTTTGATGGTGTGTGGAACTCACACCTGTAACTGCTTCCTCTGCCCGTATAGGTTAGCAACTCATTTGTAAAATACAGTGTTAGATTGTTTCCTGGGATGAGAGATTAAAAGGCTTGACTGTGGTTATACACACAGTATGTACCAGAAACAAGACTTCCTAACTCCACTGCTGTTCTTCTATCTACTATTTCCCATTGACGTTAATCTTACATGCTTTAATAAGTCATATTAAAAATAAAAAAAGATTGCTATAATGGCTAAAGAACTAGTTTGGTTACCTGAACTCTTAGACTCTTTCCTTACCTTTACTCATGACATTTCTTGCTAATTGATAAGTGGCGTAAGATTCTGCTTCCATTTATGTATGTTTAAATGTGGGTGTTGGTAGGCATTTACTTCATAAAAATCACGTATGGAAAGATCCCAAAGTACCCACCTCACCTGGGGAAATCTGACACAGAATAATCCTAGAAAGTCTGTTCAGGAACTGAAATTCTGCTCAGATGATGAATTCTCAATTTGAATGCATCTTGGTAATTTCCGGGAATCTTGACTCATCCTAAAGGCAAGGATTAACAGAGCATACCAGACTGGCCTTAGTGTGCATATGGACTTCCAAGTAAATTTCTAGATATTAGTTCAAACATGTCAGATATCCTGTGTTTTGGAGTGGATTAGAATCAAGAATATAGCCAAGTCTTGCAGGTGATGGTCTTTAGTCCATGACCTGGGGAATATTGGGATCAATGATGATTCTGTGTGATGCTAGAACTCCTTGGTCTGTTCCAAAACAGGTATGTACAGAATGAGCCAGGCCTTCAGCAGATTACTCTTTGGGAAGGATGAATCAAAGGGACATTATGTTGCACAATGTGTCTCAGGAACCTAATGAGAAGAAAACAATGAACATGAACACTTTTGCAAACATATTCTTTATAGTATACAGAAAGAAAGAAGTAACAAATTTCTCAAAATTCTAGAGAATCTATG
Organism: Phalanger gymnotis; assembly: GCA_028646595.1. Classification (NCBI taxonomy): domain Eukaryota; kingdom Metazoa; phylum Chordata; class Mammalia; order Diprotodontia; family Phalangeridae; genus Phalanger; species Phalanger gymnotis. Next base: position 284,935,883 of record CM053625.1, on the reverse strand, counting down.
TTTTTTAAAAAAAGGAAGAGGAATTTAGTAATTCCTTGGTCTCTTTTCAGAGGCTTATTGTATGTTGTCTTATATGTTCTCTAAACATATATGCATATATCTTTATGTACATATACAAACACATATTAATTATACTACATATTTATATATTATACAATTATATACAAAACATTCCTAACCTACAATAGTAAATTATTGAAAGTACTGACCTTTTATTAACAGAAATAAAAAAGCAGCTAGGCGGTGTCACGGTTGTCGTACTGAGTCTGGAGTCAGGAAGACCTGAGTTCAAGTCCAGTCTCAAACACTTACTAACTTTGTGACCCTGGACAAGTCATATAACTTCAGTTTGCCTCAGTGTCCTCGACTGTAAAATAGGGATGATAATAGGCACCTACCTCCCAGGGTTGTTGTGAGGATCAAATGAGAAAAATTTATAAAGTGCTTAGCACAATGCTTGGCACATAGTAATTCGTGATTGAAATTAAGGTAAACTGAGGCACAAAATTCCAAGCACATTCAATTTATTGGCAGGGCTAGCAGTCACCAACCAAATGGGTCTCTCAGCTCCCCAGCAAGCCAAAGACCCAGAAATAGAGCAGGCAAATAATTTTTTTACAGACAAAAGATGGAGCATCCAAGAAAGAAAGAAAAAAAGAAGGCAATAGCATAGATGGGGAAAACGATATGATTTGTTGCAAAGCTTGTAGCCTCATAGGAATAAGAAACAATATGATTGTCTGGAAATTGTGAATGAGAGACTAGCAACAACCTTTCCTCCTTCCATCCTGTTGCTAAGAAATGTTCACTGAGTCCACCTCCAAGGACAGTTTAGCAATAGTGGACCAGACTACCTTGGATAACAGACCAGGCTCCCTGGCATCCACCTGCATCCTTCAAGGGCAACAAATTCCCTGGAGGCAAGAATAGAACAGTGACTAGCAAACTTCTAAACTTAACTCAGAGACAACGAATGATTTACAAAAAAGCTGAATTTCCAAACTTAACCTGTGACAAATGAAACATGACTTAGATGGTTACAAAAATGTCACCAGTGATACAGAATGAAATTCATAACAAAATAGAATCAATTACAAAAATGCAGACAATATCAATTTGATTTTCTTAGTAGGCACTTAATAAATGTTTGTTTCCTTCCTTCCTAGGCATACAGAATCTTAGCATTAGATAGGATTGGGGACTTTTAGTTCAACTTACTACTCAGTGATGAAGAAATGCCTTCTCCAACATCTCCAGCAGATGGTACATATATTCTCTTGTTATAACTCTAAATAATGAGGAAATCGCTGTTTTGATTTTGGACAACTCTTGATATCTGAAAGTTCTTTGTTATGTGGAGTTGATATGATATTCTAAACAAACCTCTGTTGTTATTTTTGTTTATTTTTCATTTTATTTGTTTTCATTCATTTTCGGTTTTGCCTCCCCATAATCCATAAGGCTTACCTGTCACATGTTATCTCTGCCCTATATGTCCTTCCTTTTACTATCTAACACCCCTGTCTGTCCCTTTTACTGGAAATGTCTCTATCTGGAAACCTCAATGCTGGAAATTTCCATGACCTGTGCTGTGCTCAAGCAGACCTCACCAACCAGTCCTTAGCATCTCTCTGTTGTTGACATGCACAATAGAAAACAAATTAGATGTGCCCAAGTGAGACCCTTACCTTCCCTATAAAAGCCATTGCAGCCCTGGTAGCTGGGTTGCCCCAGTTTATGGATAACTCTTGTAAGTGAAATTGTCCTGGGAACTATTAGGGTGTCATGTCAGCCTACATTACTGAGGTACCCTGGTATAGAGGATAAAGTACTAAGGTATCTTGCCCACAGAACTAGGAAGAATCACAAGAGGTTTTCATGACCTGGATGTGCCAGGTCTGGATGACAGCTTTCTATAGGGCCATCCTTGATCCTCCCCCTGTCATGGCCTGAAGATCACAACATCTCAGACCTATTGCCCTTCTTGGTCATATCCTTGCCTGCCCTTTCCATTCCTTTCCCTGCTTCCAGGGGCATCTCTGATTGTTTATCCTTACTCCTCTGCTTTCAAGGGAGCTTTGCATCCATTCAGATATGCCTGCACTAAAGGCTTCTTGCTTTCATCAGGCAAAACTGCTTTTTGAGAAGGTCTCTAGTTCCCAAAGTAGATGCAACAGTCTGGGACAGTCCGAATCCAATCCCTTATCATTTTTAATTTTGCCTTTGAAAGCAAAGCTTCTTAACCTGGGATAGGAGTCCATGGATAGATTAGATGGAAACAAAATAGCATCTTTATTTCAATATAATTGATTTCTTTTGTAATCTTATGCATTAAAAATTCTTTTGAGAAGGATTTCAGAGTCTTCTCCAGATTGTCATCAAAGAGGTCCATGACACAACGCATATGAGAACCCCTAATCTGGAGCAACATAGACTAAGTCTATTTTCTCTTCGTTGGGACATACTTTCAGATACTTGAAGATATCTCTCCCCATGGTCTTCCTCAGGCTAAAGGACCCTAGTTCCTTTCGTGATTTTCCATATGACAGGGTTTCTAATTGGTTTTGTACTCTCCTTCTAGTAGTGAGAATGTGGACAAACCACACAGGATGAAAAGGCATGGATGGGTTGCAATATCTACTGATGAGATCATTGAAGTGACAAAGATGTATGGCTTCTAAAGCTCTCACCATCCAAGTGGCCCTCCTCTGGACACATTTTAGTTCATCAATGCCTCTCTTAAAACATCCTGCCCAAAACTGAACAAAAAGTGTTGGGCTAGCCTAGAGAACAATGGAACCAGTCTTTGTAGTAATTCAGTTCAAATTCTTGGGGAAAATTTTTTTTTTTTTTACAGCAATAGCTGGTACATTTTTTTCACTGTCCCAGACGCTACAGGCATTGACTAGGCACTGGGTTTTTATTATCGAAAGCCAGGAATTGTTTCTCCAATACCTATTCCTAGTCTGTTTGCATGGATTGGTGGTGAATTTGAGAGTGACTCATGATTTGAGCCTGAATTGCTAGGACGTAGTGCAAAACTGGCAGCTCAAAATCTCCAATCACCTCCTTGCTTTGAGTCTGAGACTGCAATGCCCTTCATGGGGATCTTAATTAAAGTTTGTAAGATGGGATAGCAAGGAAGTTTGGGGAAAACAAGTTAAGTTCTTTCAAGGAGATTGTCATATGGCCAAAGTAAGTGCAGGGATGTTGGGGAAGGACAGTTGCTGATTAAGGCTTTCTCTCATAGCGGGGCTTTTAAAAATAAAGGTGAATGGTGAGGATGATTTATAAAGTGTCAAAATACCTATCCTTGTTGAGGAGTGGGCAGTCCATAGTCCAATAACCCCTTAATTTCAATCAAATGAATGTACAGACGTGTGGACAATTATAGATAAATTCAGTTAAGAAAATAATATGTTGATAATGCTTCTTTCAGTCACTGGAGGTATTATGTTTGGCAAATCTACACTGATAGCATTTTAAAATATATTGCTAAGAACAAAAGGTTAAAGAATTTTAAAAGGAAAAATCTGGAGAGGAAATTGAATCATTGAAATTAAGATAAAATTACTTCTTTCTTAACTTTAATTTCTTACATTTAATTTAAAATAAAAAGTATAGTTTAGCAACATTTACATACATATGTGTAGATATATACATATATGTAGCCATACATATATACATACAACATCTTTGTGTATATATATATGTATATATCTATATCTATATCACACGCATCTTATTTATGCCAAACCAAACCAAAATATGATGCTATTTAGCATACCTGGTAAGCTAAAGGAAAATCAGTTTTCTGTTTTTTGTCCTGCTGATGTATATGTAATATCAGAAATGAAAGCTTGAAATACTGAATAGGTAATCTATAACTGTGTAAATTATTCGGGTTTGAATGTTTTACTCGAATACTTATAATACTAGTGGTTTCACAACTATTTTGTGATAAATCTCTAAATGATAGGACATGTAAACCTTTAAAAGCTCTGTTGTTTTTATATAAGGGGGAAGTGGGGAGAGAGATTTGCAAGAGTTCACAAGATTTTCTCTTCATTCTGCTAATGATTTATCTGTTTCCCCTGCTGTTTATTCTCTATGAAATTAATAGTCTGTGTAGGACAGCCAGATTTAGTCTTGACACATAAATAAATGTCAAAAATCATTCAAGAGTCCTTGAAAGACGTAACAACAGAGGGAACTTTGTTCGATGACACGTTGATTATTCTATGAAGTGAGGCATAAAATAGGGAGACAGATGTTCACCTAAGGTGTTCACCACTGTCAAGGAAGTCCAGAATGGAGCCCAAATCAAAAAGGGATTCCCGATAGGTGGTGAAATCCTTCAGATGCTTCTGTCTGCTGATGACATTGTGCTGCTGGCATCAAGCCCTGGAACATTGCAGAACCTCCTAAATTAGATCTATAATCACTCAAATGAATTTGCCTTGATTATCATCAAAGGAAAAATCAAGTGTATGAGAATGCTTGCTGTACGGACTTTAATATGCAATTGGATGGACAGACCTGAAAGCTTGTCTGGGGGTATATACATCTTGGATAAAGAGAGCAATTGGACCATGAGCTCGGCCCAGAATCGAACAGGAAGAGGAGAGCATTTGCCTTTGGGAAATGCTACAAGACTTTCAATGAGCTTTTTCCTGATGCAAAGGCTCTCATTTAATCAATATTTTACCGATTTTTTTAAAAAAGAAAACACATAATGTAAACCTGGACTTGATTACATGAGGGATTCAGGCAAACCTCATCCTATGGTCTTTTTGTTCATATCCAAAAGGATAATGTTTCTCTACTGGCCTAAAATCCCCACGTAATCAACCCGCTCCTACTTTTAAATATAGTTGTCACTTTCAATGATGCCCCTCCCACACTTGAATTCTCCGTTAGATCAAAGAAGTATAATAAGAAAAACAAACCAATATATTGGCCATGTCTCACAACGCTTATCTCATTCTGTGTCTGGTATAACCAACCAACTCTCTGTTGAGAGGGAAATAAGCTTCATTGAAAGTCATGAAAGACTCATTCAAAAGATCATTCTTTCCATGATTTTGTGGAGCTTTAGGCCAAGAAATACAACAATGTCCAAAGAAATGAAGATGATGATCATTCAAAGACATTGAAGAAGCACAAGAAGGATATGAATAGGCTACCATAGAGTCTGTTTTTTTAATTCAATTTTATTTTCAGTTCTGAATTCCCTTTTTTATCCCTTCCCTGTTCCCAACCATTAAGATGGCCCCAAACACAATGACCATTACAAATATTTATAGACATGCAAAACAGATTTCTGAATTAGCCATTTCCCCCTAAAAAACAAAGAAAAGAAAATAAGCTTCATTCTGCACTCTGAATTTATCAGTCCTCTATTTGGAGGTAGGCAGTGTGTTTCATCATGAATCCTTTACAATTATGGTTGGTCATTGTGTTGATCAGAGTTATTAAGTCTTTCAACATTGATTATCTTTATAATTTTACTGTTATTGTATAAATTGTTCTTTGGTTCTGCTCACTTCACTTTGCACCCGTTCATATGAGTCTTCCCTGGTGTCAATGAAATCATCTTCATCATTTCTTATAGCACACTAGTATTCCATCTCATTCATTTGCCATAACTTGTTCTGTCAGCCATTCTCCAATTGGTGAGTATCCCTCAATTCTTTGCCACCACAAAAGAGCTGTTATAAATATTTTCATACAGATGAGTTCCTTTCTTCTTTCTTTGACCTTTTTTCCTCTTTCTTTGATGACTTTCACACATCCTAAATGAAGAGGAGAAACAGGGTAAAGAATGTCATTGGAGGAATGTATAGCCATAAAAAACAAACAAACAAACAAAATGGGCTATACATGTAGCAAGAGCTAGAGATAAATAATAGATAGCCTCCTATGGTATCTAGACAATGTCAAGATAATGTGAGGAAGCTCCCACCATGCCGTGTGGATATCTTATGGGGACAGATTTCTGAGTGGTCATGGAAAAGAGTTGCTCAGAATTGAGGTACGTATAGGTTATATTATGCATTGTTGGTGAGTCTATCCATAGCAAGGAGACCACAGATCCATTACAGTAACCCAGTACTGATTTTGCAGATGCCATTGGATGCCAGAATCACATCCAATATATCTTAGCTAGGTAAAAAGTTAGACTTAATCCTTGTAACCCAAGCAGATGAACTGACTAAAGATCAAATAATAATGTCATGGATATGCCTAACAGAGAATGTACTAGAAATTGAAAAAGAGGAGAATAGCACAAATTACATTTTAGGTTCAGTTATCAGTAAATTAAAATATAGTAGAGATAAATGTAAAGTCTAACACAAGGGCTCAAAAAATCACCTTCACTAGGGCAAGATAGTAGAGGCATGACTAGATAACAAGTCATTTGAAAAAGATCTTGGGGGTTTTATGGACTGCAATTCAACACAATTCAGAACGTTAACACGACAACCCTAAAAGCTACTGTGATCTTAAGCTCCTTTAAGAAAAGTACAGTGGCCAGGGCTAGGAAGGCAGCAATTGTCTTCCTGTCTGGATGAGGTTCTATCTGGATTATCGTGCTTGGTTCTGAGTACCACATTTTAGGAAAGATACTGATAAGCCTGCCATGTCTAACTGAACTTACTACTTTTTCATCTGTCCCCTTTTTTCCATTCATAGAGCTCCTACTTTGATTCAGGCCCTATTTCCTCTCACCAGAGCTATTGGAACTAGTCTATTTTGGTCTTCCTACACGTATAAGTTGGATGTAAGGAAAAATTGTCAAACAGTTCGACCTATTTAAGAGTGGAAAGGATTGCCTTGGCAAATAATGGACTCTCTCTCATTGGAGGTCTTCAAGTACAGACTTGATGATCACTTGTTAGGTGTGTTACCGAGGGGATTCTCACTCAAGTGTGGCTTAGACTAGATGGTGTCCATAGTACATTACATCTCTAAGATTCTATGACTCAGTGAGACTCAGCTACACTAACTTCTCCATTTCTGACATTACATGAAGTATGGAAACTAAGCTTTTTTTTTTTTTACTGAACATTTGATAATTTGTATGACATAGATTCTTTTGACTAAAACATATCTTACCCGGGTGTGTAGTTTCATCTGAACTGCTTTTAGCTGAGGCTGAAAATACGCACAATTTTGTGTTTTAATACATTTGTGAAGTTAAGAAAGTATGGCATTTCTTATTTACTAAATTATCTTGAACATCAGTCAGTTATTAAGCACCAACTGTGTACCAGGCACTGTTCTGAGTGCTAGGCACTGTGCATGAAATAAGCACAATTCAAATGTTTCTTCAGTTCTTATTTTCACAGAGGAATTGAAATTTCAAATTAGGCTTTAAACACACACACAAAAAAATAGAAATCGCTTTATGTGATTGTGTAATCGTAGTCACCAGAATCACTGACATTTCATTCTTTTTACTTTGTGGATAACATTTAGCTTTGAGGGAAAAAAGTGTTTCCCACGTCATAGATTGATTTGATTCATATAGTTTTTCTTAGCTACTGATTTTGGCTTTTTCACAGCTCAAAATATCTTAAATCCATGAGATTTCACAGCTCAAAATATCTTAAACCCCGTAAGACAGACTATAATTTCAGGTATTCTTTATCATAGTAGGAGACAAACTTTCAAGGGACAGAAACTTTTCAAATTACGGTCAACTCCTATTTAAAATAATGGATATATAGACAGGCAGCTTAGAGTCGTGGATAGCAGGGCATTCTCTGAATCAAGAAGACTTGGGCTTGAGGCAGCTAAGTGGAGGGGTGCCTAGAATGCTGGACTTTGAGTCCAAAAGATCTGAGTTCAAATCTAGCCTCAACCAACTACTAGCTATGTGACAATGCCATTTAATCTCTCTAAGGCTCAGTTTTTCATTCATAAAATAAGGATGAGGAAATCACCTATTTCATAAGGTTGCGAGCATCAGAGGAGATAACATGTACAAAACACTTTAAGTAAACTTTAAGGCTCTTTAAGTTCTAGCAATTATCATTATCATTGAGGATGAACTAACTGTGTGACTAATCTCTCAGTGTCCTAAGGAACTACCCAAGACTCTAGGGATCAAATGAGTTAATAATTTTTAAGCACTTAGCACTGTCCCTGGCATATAGTAAGCACTTCATAAATACCCTTATAATTATTGTTGCTATTATTTAAGTTGCTAACCCATAACAGAGAGAGATGAATGGAATCATCCATACGGACAAAATAAAAAGGCAGATTTCCATTATCCAAAGTGAAATAGAAGCCTGGCAGTGAACTTGGCAAAGGAAGCAATGTGTATGTCAAGTCTGACTCATTTGGACCCAAACTTCTTTTCCCCTTCTCAATCATTCCAGGAATTCTGGGAATGTAACTGTGGCTGGGTAAAGTAGGTTTCTTTTACTGTTTCTCTCCCATTAGCTGAAGAAACCCACCACGACTGTTCTCTAATGCTTTGCCCTCCTGGTTGTAATGATTCTTATCATAACAGAGGCATTTGTATTGAGAAATTGATTATCTTCCCCAAACTGGCAACTCGTGAGTCCAGCTCTCCTTTGTTTTCACCTGGAGAATTCCCATGCTTGAAAATGATTGTGATGATTAATCTGCTTTAATGCAGGATTTAACTGAACTTCTTGGAGCATGAGAGGCTGAGGCTGTCTCAAGCTGACAGGCTTTGTTTCCTGCTGAATATGGGGAATCTACTCACTGTGCTCCCTCTTCCTTGTAACCCAGCCAGATGAGCTGATTGCAGACCAAACAACAGTGTTATGAAAAAGAGGAGAATAGTACAAACTGAATTTTAGGGTCGATTATCAGGAATTACTCAGAACAGATTGGACTTATCTGTGTAAATGTATTGAGTATTTCCCGTTATTACTGAGAGTTCTTTACATTTTGCCTGTAGAAACAACCAGTCAGTTCAAATTATTCCCTAGAGACCCAAAGGGACATTATTAATATCTTCTAAGTACAAAAAGAGTATGACCTGCCCTTCTATCTTCCTCCTATGCCCCATATGAGAGCCAGCAGAAAGGTCAACCTTTGAGTCATGAAGACTTGGGTTCAAGTTCTATTTCTGATGTTCACTGGCTTTTGAAAAATTTTACTTAGCATTTACTTTTCCCCTATTTACATATAAACAGCAATTCTCAGCATTTGTTTTTAAAACTTTGAGTTCCAGATTCTCTCCCCTCCTCCCAAGCCCCTCATTGAGAAGGCAAGCAATTCCATATAGGTTATATATGTGTAGTTATCTCAGGCACCTTTTTAAGACTACAAGTTACAGAGGAAGTTCCCACACTGGGAGTTCCCCTCATCAAAAAAAAAATTATAGGTCTGTGCCACTCCTAAAGGAAAAAAGAGGGGGAGGGGAAGAAATTCTAGTAACATACTTGGGAAATTGTGTATAGAATTTATGCTATTGTTTTTATATCTAATATTAGGTGATTATATTATTTTTGTTGTTCAGTTATGTCCAACTCTTCGTGACCTCATTTGGGGTTTTCTTGACAAAGATAGTGGAGTATGGTTTGCCATTTCCTTCTCCAGCTCATTTTACAGATGATGAAACTGAGGCAAACAGGGTTAAGTGACTTGCCCAGGGTCACACAACTAGGAAGTGTCTGAGGCTGGATTTGAACTCACAAAGATGAATTTTCCTGATTCCAAACCCGGAGCTCTATCCATTGTACCACCTAGTAGTCCATAGGTGACTATGGTACAAAGCAACAATGTAGCTACAAATTGGTCATGAAACTAAGAACACATATAGGGGCAAAAGTATCAGGAAAACCAGCCCTAGTTCTATTTTCTTCTATTCTTCTTTCTGTTCCCTTTTTCTTTAATTTTTAAGGATCTTATGTTTCTGGATTAACATTAGTGGTTGCCTCAGTAAGTACTCAGTACCAAAATATTTTTGGATGATTACCTTTTGTGGCCTTTCTTTATATCTCTAGTGTTTTGCACAGTGTGGGGCACATAGTACGTGCTTAATAAATGCTGACAGACTGATAGGCACAAAAGTACATACTCCAAGTATGAATTCATTTTAATTTAGTGATATTTTGGCCAGAAAATTTGTAGGTATGAGAAGCAGAACAAGAGACTTTTATTAGTAAATATAGATAATACCAACATGTATTTTCTGGGTTGAGTACAATTTCTGCAGGCCTTACAATCCCAGAAAATACTTGCTCTAAACTGTGACATGACTATGGTCTTTTGATGCCCATTACAACATTCATTGAATGTTCTCCTCGTTGCTAAAACAAGAGAATCGATCAAATGTCACGTAGTTTTCAAAGTGTGAAAAAGCTTTCCCAGTGAAGTTGTGTCTTGCAGAAGACAAATGACAATAAAAACATAATTGTGAGTCCTGCGGTAATAGAGTGTGAGTGAAATTGGAAGGTGGTTTGTGTACCTGGAGCCCCTGGTACCTGAGAAAGGCTCATTTCAAGTGGTTTAGCCCTCTTTTACTCCTGCCATCAGTGTCTACTGACTGGCACTGCGTTGTGCCTACTCAAGTGCCTACACTCGACTTGACTGTCAGACAAAGGGAGAAGATTTGAAAGCAGATAAACTAACATATGTTGAAAAGCTAAAATGAAAAATTGAACCAAAGAGAGGGAAATAAAAGTGGTGAAGACTAAAGTGAAGCTTCTGGGAACACATTGGTTTTTCTCCTCTGGGGGGAAAAATTGGAAAAAAAAATACAACCATGCAAACAAACAGGAAAAAATATCACCTTTTGACTATTTATCAGTAGCTATCATTGTGATGTTGTGAGTTTTGATAGTGTTCCTGACATTGTGGAAAAACAAATACAAAAAATCCAGCAGAGATGTCAGCTCCAGGAGGGTTTAAGTCAAATATTTCTTTCTTCTTGCCTCTTAGGAGCTAACTCTCTTTCTGAAAGAAAACTCAAATGGTAAGGAGGAAGATAAAAAAATATTTTTTTTCAGAAAAAGTAAGTTTTTAGAAAAATGGGGTAGGGAATCATGATGTGAGACTGGGGAAATTTTCTAAATTATGATAAAATAGGAAATGGGAAGAGAAGAAAAAAACAAGGGTGGTGACAGATTGTCCAACGAGAAGAGGGACAAGATTAGGGGCTATACATAGTTTCCAGAGTGAGGACAGGGCAGCAGAATTTAATAGAATAAGCATAAGTGAGTCATTGGAAGAAATTAACTATAGTAGTATGCTATATGTTCTCAACAGTAAGAAAAAAATAGGGTAGTGTGGGAAAAGATTGAAATTAAGTGATCTTGGATTATTTTTTGATTTTGGGGTGGAGTCTAATAGTAATAATAATAAAAGCCTAGATTATAGTCATGCTCTGACACTATTTAATTGGTGGTCAGAATTCGATAGGAGTTAGAATCAGAAACGAGTCTAAATCTTGGATGTGCTACAACTACCTGTGTGACCTTAGGTAGGTCACTTGAATTTTCTAAATCTTGGTTTCATCATCTGGAAAATGAGGGGTATAGACCTCTCTAGGGCAGCAAGGTAGCTTATAGAATGCCAGACTAGAGTTAGGAAGATCTGAGTTCAAATCTGGCCTTAGACACTTAGACACTAGCTGTGTGACCCTGGGCAAGTCACTTAACCCTGTTTGCCTCAGTTTCCTTCTCTGTAAAATGAGCAGGAGAAGGAAATGGTGAATTACTCCAGTATCTTTACCAAGAAAACACCAAAAGGGGTTAGGAAGAGTTGGGCATGACTGAAAATTATTAAACAACAACAAAAGATCTCTCAAGCCTTTCCTACTTTTGAACCTATGATTTCTATAATTTAGCAATAATTTAAAAATTGGTTTTGGGGAAGACCAAATGTTTCCTACTTATTTGATTTAAGTTTTGGGAAATCTGTGGTATGGCTTTGGTGTTCTTCAGAAATGGTTTTATGCATGGAGCCTCCATTGCTTGGAAAAGAGAGTTCTGCAGTCATTTATTCAAAGAATGGTCAAATACTGAAAACAGTTATCACATCTCCCTCCCTGTCCTCATATCCCCACCAAGTCTTCTCCTCATCTGCCTACATATACCCAGTTTCCCACAATAATTTTCATGTGGCATAACCTCGGGGTCCTTCACCATACTGATTAACTTCCTCTGAGCACTCCCCAGGTTTTTAATGTCCATCCTAAAATGCAGTGCCCAGTGCTGAGTGTAATCCTCTAATTGTTGGCTGATAAAGGTAGAATAGAGTAGAACAATCACTCTCCTGGTTTTGGACACTGTTCTTCTCTTAAGGATGCCTAAGATGGCACTTACATTTTTTGCCTTCTGTATAATACTGTAGACATGAAACCCTTCAGATCTTTTTTCCAGACAAACTGCTGTTTGTCTCTCCCATCTTGTGCTTGTGAAGTCTTTTTTTAAAACCTAGTACAAGACTTTACATTTATTCCTATTATATTTCATCTTATCAGATCTGACTCAGTGGTCTAGACTCTCAAGATATATTTGGATCTTGATTACCATCCAAAATGTTAGCTATCACTCTTGGCATCGGGCCTTCTGAAAATTTGACCAGTATGCTAACCGTGTTATGTGATTGCTTTGGCCTCACTCTCTCAAGGCCAGGCCTGCTAACATTTTAACTACTCTTCCCCATTCTCTACTACCCTGAAGAGGTTGTCAGGGGGTGGGGGTGGGGGGTGAGTCTCCTCTACCATCAGCTCTAGCCCCGACCATGTGATCTACCATTTTAGGGGCCCATTTAGTCACTTAACATTGGATTAGCTTTCACAAAGGGATATTTGCCTCAAAGATGAAGCAAGAACAACCATACAAACATTTCTGTCTCACCACTAAACATCGGGGACATCACCACTACCCCCACCTCTATCCTAGTGGTGGGAGGTAGAGGTAGGGATCAGGCTCACAGCTTAGCTCAGTTCCTATATAGCATTAGTCTCGTTAGGTTCAGGTTTAAAGGTGACAATGTCAGCCTCTTCTGGGCTTGTATTCTCAGCCTGTGCTCCTCAGGGTGTCACTGAAAGTCTGGCTGCAACATCAATCCTGGATTCCTGGACTTCCAGACTCCCGTGGCTTGTGTTCCCAGGACAGATCGCTGACTCTACTCCTTGGACCTAGAATGGAAAGAACAAACGAAGCGTCAAAGACCTAGGCCCATTTCTTAGAGCCACGTGGCCAGAGGCAGAGGGGAAGGAGTCAGTCCTTACTCTTACATCTCACCCTTGTATCTCACCCTTATATCTGTGAATAAACCCTTTTCATCCTCACATATGAATGCAGCAAAAACCTCAGTGTCTGAGGATGCATTTGAACTGAGGTCTTCTTGACTCCAGGCCTGGCACTCTATCCTCTGTGCCAACTACCTGCCCCCCATGAACAACATAGCAGGTCAATGTAGAATGTCCACACATGCTTGAGTCCTCCAGTTTCCTGGAAATAGGTCCCCAGTGTCTTCCACGTGTACAAAACCATCTTAGCAACACTGATAGAGTTTACACATATTCCTGACCCCCACTATATGTGCCTTTATTAATTCACCATATCATGGAATCTCAGGGTTGGAAGGGACTTCATTACTATGTGAGATAACCATATATTGTAATAGGAATCAATCATACCTGTCTTCACTCCTGGCTCTGTGTCAAGACAATGGAGGTGACTGAAAAAATCAGGCAATTGGTCAGGATAGTAGACATGTGAAGGTTCTGGAATCATAGGACTTTAGACTTGGAAGGGACCTTGGACATCATTTAATTCACCATGGATAGATAGACGAATAGACAGATGATAGGAGGGAGGACATGTAATAAGTGCCTATATATACATATAATAACCCTGTATATATATAATAACCCTGTGCCATGCACTAGTCTAAGTGTTGGAGAAACAAATACAAGCAAGCAAGACAGTTTCTGCCCTCAACGAGCTTACAGTCTAATGGGGGAAGGCAACATATAAAAGGATGCTAGAAATCACACTCACAATGTGAGTGTACTCTGGACATGGCCCAGAGAAGGCTCAGAAGTGAAGTGAATGCTTGGATTTAGAAAAGTTGAGATGAAAGTCCACCTCTTGGAACCAGGGCAGTTCTAGAGTTGGAATCCAAGTTTTCAGTGGGGAGGAGGTGGGATTTAAAGTCAGGGTGGAGGTGGCATGGTATGAAGATAGCTGGAAAGTGAGATGAGGACTTGGATCTCGACATAAACCCGAATAAAAATCAATCTAGATGGTTGCAATCCTATCTACCTCCATTCTTAGATTTGGGAAAAAGAAAAGCAGAGGATCAGAAATTAGGATACTATTCAGGATAGTAGACTTGTCAAGATCTGTTGTCATAAGATCTGAGATTTGGAAGAGGTGTCAGTGGTTATTCAAAAAATAGAAGCTGTACCTTAATAGGAAATCCATTGATGAGAACACTAATACAAGTTGTCATCCATTTTTTTCTTAAAGATCTCCAGCAATCCATTCTACTTTTGAATGATTCTATTTGTTAGGAAGTTTTCCTTACATTATTCTGGAGTGTGTTGCTAGTTCTTTGCTCTTAGTTCTATCTCTTGGGTCAAACAGAACACATTTTATTCTTCTTCCACATGGCACTCTTCATATAACTTGTAAGGAAATTCTCTTCTTTTCTTGGTGAAGCATCTCCAGTTATGTTAACTAATATACTATGACATTGTCTCAAGTCCTCTCATCAACTTGATGCCTTTGATGTAGATGCTTCTCAGTCTCTCAATGGCCATCCTAAAATGTAGGAAGAAGTCCTAGTGTCGGACAAAACACTTCCGACTAGACAGAGCATTGACTTTTGCCTTGTCAATGGACTTCATTGACTCTGGAAGAGGGAGTGAGGCTGATGGCTTTGTGCAACTCTGCCTCACTTAGATCCAATTCACACCCAAGTCAAGGTATCACTCCATGAGTCATTGGTCTTTGAAAATGAAGGATGAAGGGGGGCGGAGCCAAGATGGCGGCTGGGAAGCAGTGACTGGCGTGAGCTCCCCACCAAATCCCTCCAAAAACCTATAAAACAATGGCTCTGAACCAATTCTAGAGCTGCAGAACCCACAAAGTGGCAGAGGGAAGC
>CM053625.1:284901574-284920272 GCA_028646595.1 Phalanger gymnotis | reverse complement strand
TGAGGAAATCCTTTTTGAGCTCTTCCATGGCCTGAGACCAGTTCATGTTTTTCTTGGAGGCTTTTGTTGTAGGCTCTTTGACTTTGTTGACTTCTTCTGACTGTGTGTTTTGGTCTTCTTTGTCACCAAAGAAGGATTCCAGAGTCTGAGACTGAATCTGGGTGCATTTTCCCTACCTGGCCATGTTCCCAGCCAACTCACTTGACCCTTGGGTTTTTCAGCAGGGTGTGACTGCTTGTAGACTAAAGAGTTCTATGTTCCAAGCCTGGGGGGATGCACCAGCTCTGCCACACCAGCACTCCTCCTTCCCCAAGAACCCCTAACCTGCACTAGACTTAGATCTTCAGCAGGCTCTTCACTCCTGCTCTGATCTGCCACTTAATTCCTCCCACCAGGTGGGCCTGGGGCCAGAAGCAACTGCAGCTGTAGTTCTGTAGCTGCCCCCCCTCCACTGCCCCAGGGCAGTGGCTGAACCAAAAACTCTATCCCAGTCCCCAGCAGCTTCTCCCACTAATGTACTCTGTTGTCCTTGGTGTTTGTGGGTTGAGAAGTCTGGTAACTGCCGCAGCTCACTGATTCAGGGTGCTAGGGCATGCTCCGCCCGGCTCCCGGTCTGGTTGGTCTGCACAACCCACGCTGGGCTCTGCTCCGCTCAGCTCTGCTCCCAGCTCTGTGCAGGATAGACCTTACCCAGAGACCATCCAGGCTGTCCTGGGCTGAAGCCCTGCTTCCCTATGCTATTTTGTGGGTCCTGCAGTTCTAGCATTGGTTCAAAGCCATTTTTTATAGGTTTTTGGAGGGATTTGGCAGGGAGCTCACGCTAGTCCCTGCTTTCCAGCCACTATCGTGGCTCCACCCCCAATACCATGATTCTAATATACTTTTCTATTGGGACTTCTACAGTATTTTATTTCCAGTTACTCTGTTCTCCTTGCCATTACCTGAAAACATCATATAGTCACTTGCCTTCCTGCATTTTGTGTTGCTGTTTATTCCATGTGGAATTCCTTCCCTCCCATCTCCATCTTTTGAAATCATACCTACACTTTAATGCCCAATTCAAATGTTGCATCTCCTACAAATTCTTCTCTGTTGCTTCCAATCAAAAGAGATTCCTACATCTTCTCTTTTCTTGAGCCATTTAGTACTTTTCTTATCAATTTACCACATTCTACCTAATAATTCAGTGTTTAGATACATATTATCTCTCCTACAATCCTTTAAGCTCCTTGAGGGCTGAGACTTTATCATATATTTTTGAATGTCTCTCAGGGCCTTGGCACATTGTCTTGCATATAGTAAACATAAAAAAGTTTGTTGAATTGATGAATCTAATTTAGATGGAGATCATTTGGGATCTGCTTATTTTCTATTTTACTCTATGTACCATTTACAATTGATTTTAAGATATTCAAAATTATGTATTTCAAGAGGGCTTTGTTGCAATACTTGTACCAAACACTAGACAAGAAGGATCAGTGTTTGGAACATTCTCATCTGCGTACCTTTCAGTGTCTGCAGTGTCTACGTGAGTTCAATGAGCCTCAAGTTCAAGATGTACCACATGTAGGTCAGTGTTTACTTTAGGACACTATTAATTCCACCCTTAGTAAACCAAACTCTGTAAATACTTTCCCAAATTCAGTGCTGTTCGTATCTGTACAAACAATGATATGGGTTGGTATTCTTTAGGGTGAAAACCACATTGAGTTCTGTTCTCCTGGCTGACAGCTATGTTGGTTATCACCAATGCAACTGAGGATGTTTAGTATAAAGGAGACTGGACTTAAAAAACTTTGAAAAGGGATTAGACTTTTTCTTCTTGGTCTATGAGTATAGGGAAAATGCATGGAGGTAAATTTAAGTTCTATTTAAGGGGGGAGGCGGGGGAAAGCTGCCTAACAACTGAAAAGTCCAATTGGCTGCCTCAGGATATAGTGAGAGATACTCTGCAGTTGAGATCTTCAAAAATGACTGGATGACCATTTGTCAAAGATGTTTTAGAGACGACTTTTGTTCAGGTATGGGTTGTACTAGATGGCCACGGAGGTCCCCTTTTAATTCTGAAATTCTGGGACTTTAAGTCCTAACTTTTCTGAGGGAGATTTATTCCCTATTTATAACCATCTATAAGCATACTGATGCTGGATTTTTTTAAGTTCAAAACTCATAATTGTTTAGAAATCAATATTGATACTCTGTAATGATTAAGACCAAGAGGGAAAATGACAAGTTTGATGTTGCCTATATTGCAACTAGGTCATTCTTGGAGTTATTGTGAAAAACCTGATCTCCTATGAACAAACTAGTCTTAGGCGATGAGAAGATATCTGGCAGAAAGGGATGAAACTGGAGGAACCCTCAGCATCCTGGCTTTACTTCTTCTGGTGGAATGTCTGTTCTCATAGTCCATCTGGCAGGTACTTTACAGGGTGTCTAGTTCAACTCTGTCACATTCTTTTGGGGTCTCTTTGTTTAGAGTAACAGGCCTCTTTAATGGATTACCACCACCTATGCTAGTGGGGAAAAAAAGACAAATTCTTTGGAACGAGACAGGGCCAACACAATTTTATCATGGATTCCTTAAAAGATTAAGCTAGGTTGCATATGCACATATTAGCCTACAACATTGTCTTCCAATTTAATTGGGAGGTCAAAATATCTTTAAAATAGCAAATATTTGATATATGGGGAGCAGGGGGTATCACAACTTCCTTAAAATGCTTAATCCTTAAATCCTTAAAATGCTAGGAGATACATTATACTTTCACCTACTCTCTCCTCTCCACATCTCTCCCTTGATGTTTTCTTCTGACATTGAATTACATTAAATAAATGATTAAATAACTATATTATTGGTGCAGCTAGGTGGTACAGCGAATAGAGAGCCAGCCCTGGAGTCAGGAAGACGTGAGTTTAAATCCTGCTTCAGACACCGGCTTTGTGATTCTAGACAAGTCATTTAACTTTATTTACCTCAGTTTCCTCATCTCTAAAATGAAATGGAGAAGTAAATCACAAACCACTCCAGTATCTTTGCCAAGAAAACCTCAGATGGGGTCACAAAAAGTTGGACATGACTAAAAATGATGGAACAACAGTAACACAAGTTGAAGAGAAGGTATCAGTGTGCATTGGTGGATGACTTGCTTTATCTGGGAAAGTTCTATAACAATGACATCACAGGTCCATATCAGACTGCCTGTCATTTACATTTCTATACAGGGCATTCATTTTTCTATCCCTTAGCTCCATCACTTGGCTGTATTTACATAGTCTCACATTCTTTGTTATACATTTTTTCACATGTTTTCATGCCTTGTTTCCTCATCAAATTTATTAACTTGTTGAGGGCAAGAATTACATCTTACCCTTCTTTGTATCTTTAGAATCAAGCATAGTTCCATAAATGAGGTAGGTGATCAAACAATATTTGTTGGTTGACCAAATTCCACCCAGATATTCTTTTTTATAATTTCTTTTCCCTAAAATAAAAAGGCTAGATTGCTTTTAGTCAATTGCAAAGTTATTTTAATGACCTCAAGTTTCTCCCTGAAACAAAATATTCAAATTTTAATAAAATGTAGCAAATGAAATTGCATACTTTCTTCTAGAGGGAAAGCAGAACAGATAAGAAAGAATTAATTATTATGAGAAATCCAAGAATAGTCTCCATGGCAATAAAGAACTCGACTTGTCCCTGGGCAGTCTTATGGCTATTATCAAATGAGATAATGTTTTGAAACATTTAGCACAGTGCCTGGCACATAGTAGGGCACATAGTAGGCACATATTAAATGCTTGTTCTCTACTTCCCCCCTCCGTCATATCAAGGAAGTGATGCCTTACAAAGTTCTTTGTAAACCTTCAAGCACAATGGAAATGTCAGTTATTTTTATAATTATAACTGCAAAAACCTGATAGTTGAGGAGGAAATCTGGTTTTCCCTGGCTCATTGGAGCCAGCTATCTAGGTAGATGAAAGCCTTTCTAACATTCTGAAATGTTAATTTATTTTAGGGAGTAATTTATAGTTGTTGGGGATAATATAAAGAATGCCAAGAGAACATCAGCTTAATTAACTCAGCAAAATGTAAATATGCAATAAAGTCAGTTTTCCCTAGGAGTAGTAAAGGTTCAGAGCAGCCATAGTTAGAGGGCATTTTTTTCTATATTTAAGTAATCCATTGACTTGTTTTTCTCTGCTTTTTCAAATGTGGCATGTTTTCTTATTACTTATTCCCTTTCTAGTACACAAGTTTCCTGAGGTTATCAATGAAGAAGTAACTACTTTAGATATGGTTGGAGGAAATCTGTTCGGCAGGGACAATGATTGTTATGTAGGTTGATGGATTCTGTTCTGGAATATGACAATCTTTTCTTTTTAGATGACTTAAGAGAGCAATTGATGCTAGGTCACACATAACTTTATAGGGATAGGCAACAGAATTCAGAGAATCTTAAGCCTGACAGGAAGCTGTGATATGCTAGTGATAGAAGACTTCAGTTATCCAGACATAGCTACAGCTTTCTTTTTCTCTGCCCAAAGAAGAAAAGCTAATCATTTCTTGACTTTTCTTAACAATTTCATCCTTGAAAAGGTGGAAGAATCAACACAAGGGAATACTATTTTGTCCATTTCTCACTAATAGGGAACTAATGAAAAGCATTTATTAAGCACTTACTGCCTGCAAAGCAGTGGAATAAGAACTGAGATACAAACAGAAAAGTAAGATAGTCCCTGCTTCCCAAAGAACTCACATTCTAAAAGGAGAGACAATATGCAGAGAAGATTTTAGATCAAAGGTTTCGTGGTCTTTAGGGTGCAGTAGAAAAACCAATGGTAATAATATGTTATCTTTATGGGTAACTACATGGCACAACTGATAGAGTGCCAGGCCTGGAGCCAGGAAGACTTGGGTTCAAATCTGATTTCAGACATTTACTAGTTGTGTGACCCTAGGCAAGTCACTTCACCTTATTTGACTCAGTTTCCTCATCTGTAAAATGAGCTAGAAAGGGAAATGCAAACCATTCCAGTATCTCTGCCAAGAAAAACACACATGGGGTCATGAAGAGGTAGACATGACTTAAAAATGACTTAAGGATAACAACAAATGCATAACTTCAGCATAATTTTCACTGATAAAGTCGCATTAGTTTCTGATGTTGAGCCATTTTGTTTCCTTGTTATTTCACAGCAGGGTAACAAGGACCTTCTTGTCTGGGTTCTAAGTAGCTGTGGCTTCAGGACTCACAGATGCAGTTGCTAGGCCACATTGCCATGGGGATTTCTTCTTAGGATGATGTCTGGGAGGACTTGTCTAGAAGCAGGACCAATGGTCTGGGGATGCCACCACTCTCAGGGTTCTTCATTTTACTGGCTCATTGCTCTCGTCTGATCAGCAGCTAGCGCTGGGTGTAGTGAGGTAGGTGGGTCCATTTTCCATGGAGAATCCCCTCCCCCCACCTCCACTTAGTGATAGCCACAGGGCCCAGGGTTGGAAACAGAAGTGGTGGTTTGGAAGGCATTGGTATTCCCAGAACCTTTGTTTCAGGGTCTTGAGCTGTCTGCATCAGGGTAGACCCCGGAAGGTGGTGATTAGGGTGATGATAGTGGGTTGACTCACCTGGCACAAGCTGTCTCCTGTCTCTCTTTCAAGGTGCCTCATTGCTTCAGCAAGATTGTCTAGTCTGCCCCATAAGTGACAGCTGGTCAGTAGTTGGGGAGGATGTCTGGCCCTTATTTCCCCAAATTATGTCTGCAGAAGTTGGGCTAAAAGCAAATAAGGACTAGTGTTCTGGACAACATTGCCATTCCTTGCCAGGGGTGGGGCACCTGCTACCTTGAGGCCACATGTGGTCTTCTAGGTCCTTAAGAGTGGTCCTTTGACTGAATCCAAACTTCACGGAACAAATCCCCTTAATAAAAGGATTTGTTCTGTAAAACTTGGACGCAGTCAAAAGGCCATGCCCAAGGACCTAGAAGACCACATGTGGCCTTGAGGCTGCAAGTTCTCCACTCCCGCCTAGGCTCTTGGCTTCAGGGTCCAGAATTGTTTCCCTCCATATCTCTGGGAGATGGTGGTTGAGGTGATGATGGTGGTTTTATTTTCTTGGCACAAGCTGCCTCGTGTTTCTCCTTCAGGGTGCTTTGCTGCTACAGGAAGGGAATGGTTGCAGAGATAGAAATGATGAGAAATTTGAAGTGAAGTAGTCCTTATATCTTAGTTTGTTACAGAAGACAGAAAAGGCAGGTATGGTCTGACATGCACCTTAGATTTTTAGAGAGCAAATTTAACCAGTTCAGAGCAAATGTGCAGGTTTCATGTCCTTCTTGTCTTCTCTAGGCCAAGTAGCCAAGTTCTTTCAACTGATCCTCATCTGGTGTCATCTCAGGGTCATTTACCATTCTAGCCACCCTCCTCTGGGCAAACATCTAGTTTCTGAATATACTTCCTAAAATAAGGAGCCCGCAACTAACCAACAACAACAACAACCCACAACTGACACTGTGCCTCTATTAATGAAGGCTAGGATAAAATAACTTTTTTCATTTTAGCTGTCATGTCATGCCATTGTCCCATATATTATTAAGCTTCCACTGAACTATTATCTAGCCTTGGCTTTCCTATCCTGTGCTTATGCAGTTGAATTTTAAACCTAAGGGTAGGACTTTATCTTTTTTCATGTTAAATTTACTCATTAAAAAAAATCTATTGCCAGGGTGGTACCAGCCAATGAATTCATTATCTAGTGGCCAAGCTGCTGGTGATAGAACTCTCTGTACTGAACTGGGCTCATCTTGAGATAGAGGTCAATTTGTCACTGAGACCATAATGGAAGACTTTTCCATGGTGGTAGAACCTACCTGAGCTAATGCTTTCGGGTTAAAGTCTTTGAGGATGCAGGATCTAGTCCAAGGTTGGGGAACCTGCTGCCTCAGGGCCACATGTGCCTTCTAGGTCGTTGGGTATGGCCTTTTGATGAGTCCGAATTTTATAGATCAAATCCTTTTATTAAGGAGATTTGTTCTGTGAAGTTTGGATTCAGTCAAAGGACCGCACTTGAGATCCTAGAGGGCCACAGTTTCCCCACCTCTGATCTAGCCTAAGACACTTACTAGCTATGTGGCCCTGAGCAAACCATTTAACTCCTGTTTGCTTGGGTTTCTTCATCTGTAAAATGGGGGTAATAATGGCACTTACCTTCCCGGATTATTGTGGGGAACAAATGAGATATTTGTTAAGTGCTTTGCAAACTTTAAAGTGCTGTATAAATGCTAGTTATCAACAGCAGCAGCAGGAGCAGCAGCAGCAGCATTAAGACCCTGAAGTAAGACTCCTGTAGATAAAAGTATGAGATGACCCTTAGCCCTTTGAAGTTCCTGTAATTCTGCAGGAATGGTGGAAGTGTGGCAGGAATAGAGACAGATGGAGCTAAGAGCCACACCACTTTTACATTTACAAACAATTCTTTAAATATAAATATCCTAAATGTGAGATCCTTGTCCAACAACCTACATCTACAACTGGAAAATAGGGGCCACATCCATCTCAACATTTTCATGATAAACTAAAACAGAAGACCAAGGAGGCAGAGGTAAATGGAAGGATAGCTAGTACATTCTTCTCAGAGGGGCAAAATAACGCAGCTGATGAACATAGTTTCCTCATGTGTCAAAGACAGCAAAGAATAGGTCATCTGTAGTTACAGTGGACATGTTGAGTCCAAGTCAAAACACCACCAGGAAGACGGTTGCTGATTGAGGACCAAAATCTATTCCAGAAGATGAAATAGAAAGATTCTACAAAGAACTTGGCAGGATCCTACAAACCAAATTGATGCATATATTTAAAAAGAATAATTTATTTTTTCCTCAATTTCCTCAATTTCACATGTAAAAACATACTTTAACATTCATTTTTTAAAGTTTTGGGTTCCAAGTTCTATCTTTCCCTCTCTCCTATCCTCCCTCCCTGAGACTTTAAGGTTATACATACCGACACACACTTTAATGCTATATATGCAATTACTTTTATGTGAAAGTGGGCACGAGTATTGGGAAATCCTATTTGGTATTAAAATGGCCAAAGGCTTGTAGTTTACCCAGAAGCCTCAGGTCTGTATGTAATGGATTCTTTAGTAAAGTGGAGAATCAGAAGGCACTTTACACGATGGGCACGGAATAGCATCTCAAAAAAACGAAATTGACGATATCAAGTGTAGTGAGTTGTTGCTGATAGGGGAGTTGGTCTGGAACCTTTGCCACTAGATCATTGACTTGATGGAAGAAAGGACAAATCAGCCAGAATAAAGACTAGAGACGACAATAAGATGTCGCTGACAATTATATTTAAATAAGTTATTGATTCTGAAAAGCGGAAAGTAGATAATTGTCAAGTCTTTGACTCATTATCACTATTTCTCAAAGAAGTTTAACTGATGTGAAGCAGTTTCCACAAGGAGGACAAAAGAGTCTAAGGCAGCAGTCCCCAGCAGGCAGAGAGACATAATAACCAAAGGAGCACTGCAATTGAATATCCACTTGCAAAACACTGAAAAGGATGACGTAAGATTATAAGCACTAGCACCTCACAAAACAGTAAAAGCAGGGAAGGGGGGGGCGGGAAGAAGTCTATGGAAAGCCTATAGAAGTCTACAGAAATTTGGAAACAAATTTTCTCACCAGTAAGAGAGGATTAGTCTTTTTTAAATTTAATTTAATTTTTTTTATTTTTAGTTTGCAACACACCGTTCTACATAATTTTGAATTCCAAATTTTCTTCCCTCCCTCCCCACTTCCCTCCCTAAGACGGCATGGAATCCCATATCACTTCCATGTATAACTTGGCATTGAATTAATTTACACACTAGTCAAGTTGTGGAGAAGAATTATGACCAATGGAATGAATCATGAGAAAGAAAAAAAAACACAACCCAACAACAAATACAAAAGAGAGAAAAAAAGGGGGGGGGGAGAAAAAGGCGAGCATGAAGTGTGCCTCGATCTGCATTCATACTTCATATTCTTTCTCTGTATGTAGATAGCACTCTCCATCGTGAGTCCTTTGGAGCTGTGTCTGCATATTGTGTTGCTGAGAGGAGCAAAGTCTGTCAGGGTTTGTCATCACAGAATCCATATATCTGTGGTTGTATATAATGTTCTCCTGGCTCTGCTCTGCTCAGAGAGGATGTGTTAATGACCTAAAGTACCTACTCTAAATTCAATGGTGCTGTGATCTACTTGGTGTTTACTGTCAAGATTCATCAATAAATACTCCCAGCTAGTTAGTATCTGAGGCCAGATTTGAACTCAGGAGGCTTCGAGAAGTGACATGATAGCCCAAGGTCACACAGATAGCAAAGGGAGGATTCAAATCCCAGTCCTCTGATTCCCAATTCAGCATGCATTTGACTCTCTACTAAGATGCCTTTCTCGGTTTGTTTCTCTCTGAAGGTTGAAAGGCAGGGACAATTTCACTTTCGTCCTAGTTCTGTCTTAGTCTCTCCAGCTTTAAGCATGCATGGTAGGCATATCCAATACATATTATTGAATTGGTGATATGGTAGTGGTGGTGGCAGGGTGATGAGTTTATTTTCTTTCCCTAACTTAGAGCCATTCCTCATGATGCTTCTAGCTCTGTAGCCCTGCCAACTCATCTACCAATCTTTTGGTCAATGACAAATCTTATTCTTCTGTGCCGTCTCCCTGAGCAAGATGAAGGCAAAATCCTCCAGACAGAATACCCATCCTTCTTGTCTATGCAGTTGCCCTTGTCATCCCTACTGCAGGTCCTACCTCTTCTTCAGTCTAGGTCAGTTATCAGGCCCACCCATCACCCAAGCTCTGAGGTAGATTCTTCATTCTGTTCTGTGACTCAGAGAGGGAGAGAGTATTCTGACACTCAATGTCACTTGCTTTCTCTCCTTTAAAAAATCTTTCTAACAATGGTCTATGCATGGAATAAAGGAATCTTGGATCAAAATCCGAGAAGGGGATAATCAATTTTTCTTTAACATGATTTTCTTCAACAGTACACACCTTCACAATCCCACAATCAATTGACAAATGAAAAAAAATTACAAGATCCTCATTATTTAGTGTTTTCTTTGTTATTGTTGTTGATTTGTTTGTTACAAAGATGTTTGACTCAGTAGAGCCAAGGACTCTATGAGACTCTTTCCAACCAGGTTCATTCCATGCATGTGTTCAAATCATACCAGATTGTTTCATAGATACAATCACAGAGACAACTGTGGATCTATCTTCTGATTATTAATGTAAATCAGAGCGCAAAATAGGGAGACATGGTCAGCAAAGATATTTGCCAGTTGGAATATGTCTTGGGCACCATCCAGATGACAGATATATCCCTAGAGATGGTGAGATCTTCAAGATGCTGCTGTTTGCAGATGACACTGTGTTGATTGCATGTAACACTAGAATATTATAGTTTCCTAAGTGAGATCTATGGTTATTCAACAATCTACACATAAAAAAAACACTGAAGTGGATGAAGGTGGCATATTGTGTGATTTATGACATACAGTGGGTATACAGCCTCTTGACTTCATCTGTCAGTGCGCATTATTTTAGAACTATTTCTCACTTAGGTGCAGTTTGACTAGATGGTCTTTTGGTTGCCTTCCAAATCTGAGGCTCAAAAAAATTTACATAAAAATGTGCTTAAAAATATTTAACTTCTGCTTACCTCAGTTTCCTCATTTGTAAAATAGGGATAGCAGCTACTTCCCAGGGTTATTCTGAGTATCAGATGAGATAATATTCGTAAAGCAAAACCTTACACCTTAAAGCACTACAGAAGTACTAACTCAGTGGTTGGTATTATTATTATTTATATGTGTATTGTGGCCTCAGACACTAGCTATGTGATGCTTGGCAGGTCACTTAACCCTGTTTCCCTCAGTTTCCTCATCTGTAAAATGAGCTGGAGAAGGCAATGGCAAACCACTCCAGTATCTTTGTGAAGAGAACCCCAAAAGGGGTCATGAAGACTTAGATACAACTGAATAACAACGACAAAAGTTTTAATAGCTTAAAACTATACTAAAACTTTTGGGACATCCTGTACAAGGATCACCCAGGATGCAATGGTATGGAAAAGTTGTCATTTGCATAGCTGGAGGGTGATCCAATGACACCATTGATCCATCAAAGTACTAAAGTAAGTAAATTTCATCCTTTTCCATTTGGCCTATTTTAGCCTGTTGAGATCCTGATTTTGTCGTTCAAACACTTAGCTTTCTCTGGCACCTTCTGTAATGTGGAGAATAAAAAGAATACTCTTTCGGGGGTGACATATACTAAAGTTCAGCTCTAAGAGCTACAAGAAGCCTCAGAGGTCATCTAGTTCAGCCCTTTCATTTTGTGGATGAAGGGTCTGAGGCTCTGAGAATTGACTTCCCTAAGGTCACAAGGGTAATCCCTTGGTCCAAGCCTAGATTGGACCCATGTCCTCCTCTCCCCAGAACAAAACCATTGTGCTTTGGAATACTCCTTGCTCTATTCCCCTGGTTTCCAGTTTTGTCTTGCTTGTTTTCAATTTTCTGTCCCATACATGCCTTGAAAAGACCTTGATGAGAAAAAAGTGCCTCCTATGTTTACATGGGGACTGCTCTAAAAAATGATAGATTTATACTCTTTATGCATCAGGAGAACCGCTTATATACATAATCCATGCCTACGCACAATGAAATCCACAACCTCCATTACTGAAACCTTTTGTCCTAGGTAAATAAAAAGGTGCTTTCTGAATTTAATGAGCAACTGTGTTAAATACCTACCACTTTTATTTGTTCATTCACATTTAACTCACACGATGAATTCTGATTATTCATTTCAGCCTCTTCTTTTTGTTCGATGATATTTCTCATTGGCTTGCCAGTGCTGTAACCTGCACAATAGCTTATTTTGCTGAAAGCCTTATTCAAAGACTCCGAACAAGAAATGAAATTTTTTGACCCCTCATTTACTCCTTTATGCATATGAAAGGGCCTCCAGGAGGTAGCCTTTTAAGTCACACCCCAATGATTATGTAGATCTGTTGATCAGCCTCCTGTGAAGGTTGGAAGCAGATGCCTTTACTCAAATCCATTCACTCAAACAGTGATTACATCAAGGGACACCAAGACTGGAATCATTCCTGTCAGTATTTGGGTTCATGTTGCCATATCCAGGGTACAATTTCCAAGGAGCTTATATTCTCACATGAAGGAAATGTTAGAATAACTTGGTTTAACAAAGTGAGTTCTAGCCACCCACCACCCACCCCCAACCCGGACTCCCAACTTTGTCCTTAATACCAGCTCTTTGGTTGTTTGAAAAATAAGATTTTGTTCAAAGGATAAGCCCAAGAGAAGGAAAGGAAACCTGCCTGTGAAATACTCAGTTACTTCACTGAAGTAGAATGAAACAGATGAGTGGGGGAAAAAAGACAGGGCAAAGGAGAAAAAGAAGATGTTATCAGATAATGAGGCTCATGAACTCTCAACTTAAGTCACTTGATTTGGAAACATGTTTCTTAGAAAAGAATTTCTTAATGAAAAGATTTTAATCATCCATGGGATTTTTTTCCCTTGCTAGGAATAGAAACAGTAGGCTGGGCTCCTACTCCATATGGTGAGAAATAAAGCTCCCACACAGCCCAGAGGGATGTAGCCACTCATGGCTCCACCTTGAAGTTATATTGCAACTCTTTTCCAAAGGAGATCAGAGAAATTTGGGGAAGAAAAAAAGGACAAATAGAAGTTAACCATGTACAACAGATGAGGAGTATTTTGGAACTGCTGGTGATCATCATTTACTTTTATCAGGAGGATGATGATCATCGCAATCTTTCATTCATCATCAGGGTTACCCATGAGTGAGTTTAAGTGCCCAAGTTTTTGACTCTTCAAATTTGGCCACTATACATGGGCTGACTGCTAACCCTGAAAGATCCCTTGGCACTTTTAGCTCCCTTCTCCCATTGGGGTTCTTCCTAGAATTGCCTTTGTGGAGAAAGGGCTCAGAACAGCCATCCTTCACTTGTCTCTTAGCTCTACTTCTGACTCTCTGGACTTTGTGCCATGTTCCAGTATGGGACTTTCCCTTCTCTACCCCACCCCCACTTTTCAGTTCCCTTTTTATGTGTTGGTTTCCCACATTAGAATGTAAGCTTCTTGAGGTCAGTGACTTTTTCTTTTCGCTTGTATTTGCATTCCCAGTGTTTAGCACAGTGTTAGGTATGGCTGAAGTGTTTAATGAATTCTTATCGACTTTACTTTAAAAAAAATAATTTTAACCGTAGTATATGGAAATATGTTTGAAATACATTATCTACTTCCAGGTCTTCTTTTAATTTTTTTGATGACTCAAGTTTACATCATTATGAATATTATGCCTTCTGTAGTATCTTCGGAGGCTACTAATGTATGTACAGATTTTTGCTCCTACACTTAAGCGTCTCCAGGCTTCTATTCCTTTTGAGTTCTTATATTGTTGGTATTTTAAAAATACTTTTTCCCCAGTCCCCACTCTTCCCAGCCCCTCTCCTCCAACTCCCTTCACTATGAATAAGGCTGTCATATGTCACCTCTTACTGAGTTCATTGTGCTGACCTACCTATAACTTCTCAACTCTTCTCTCATTTCTAATCTGTTGTGTGTTGGTAAATGATAATTAAACCAGCTAAAAGTGCAGTGAACAAGTGAACAAACTTCAAGGGCCAGAGGAGATCTCTTATGAGTAAATTATATTGACTTCACACATACACATATATACATGTACACATATGCTTATACACATATATTATATACATACATACATACATACAGAAATACACATATATATTTATACACACACACAAACACACACATATATATACATATATATATATATATACACATACGACTTAGTGAATTTTAAAATGTTTATTTACTTCTGCTTTGAGGCTATGTTCCAGATCAGGAGTTCTGAAATTTTTTGTGTAACAGACCCCTTTGATAGTCCAGTGAAGTCTATAGAGTTCTTCTCAATGATATTTTTAAATATATAAAATAAAATACATAATATTACAAAGGAAATCAATTATATAGAAATATAGTTATCAAATTATTAAAAGGGAAAAAGTTAGTAGACCACAGATTAAGAACTCCCTCTTCTAGACAGATGACGTTGCCACAAGTGGCTTCTCATATACCCCTATGGGGGGGGGTATATTTGGAGGAAACCAACATGTAAAAAGGAAGTTGAAAAGTGGGGGAGGGAAGGCCCCCATATTGGGGCATGGCACACAGTCCAGAGAGCCAGAAGCAGAGCTGAAAGAGAAATGAAAGATAGATGTCTTTCCTCAAAATGGCAGTTCCAGAAGGAACTTACCAACTGGAGAATGGAGCTAAAAGGGCCAGGAGATATGCATAATTGACTGTTATACAGTGTTCTAAAATTTACAAAGCCCTTTACATGCATTATCTCATGTGAGTTAACAACAACCCGGTAAGACAGGTAGGATGGGTATTATTAATTGCACTTTACAGATGAGGAAATTGAGATCCATAGAAGTTAAATTATTTGTCAGAGTTCACATAGCTAGTTACTGTGAGATAAGGGATTTGATCTCAGACATTCCTGACTCCACACCCAGCACCCTATCTCATAAGCCGATGGTGTCAATCAAACTTACATAGAAACAGGGGCCATCAAACGGTACATAAGGATCCCTGATGGCCATCCATATATTGACTTAGAAAACCACATATTACCATTACCTATGTTCTATCATATTTTTACTCATTTTGTTAAATATTTCCCAATTACATTTTAATCTGAGACAGGCCACCCTCAAGAGTGTTGGGGCCTCAGAGTACATGTATTTGATATCTCTACCCTAAGCCATGCTACTTCTATGTATGATGTGGCAACATTGGCATTTTTTGATGCAGTATTAACATCTTTTTTTTTTCTGAAGCAGCTAGGTAGAGTATTGAGCTTGGAGTCAAGAAGACCCAAGTTCAAATCCTGCCTTTAGTGCTAGCCGTGTGTTTCTGGACAAGTCACTTAATTTCCCTCAGCTTTAATTTCCTCATCTGTAAAATGTGGATGATAATAATGATACTTACCTCACCAGGGCTATTGTATTAAATGAGATAAAATGTAGAAAGTGCTTCACAAGCTTTAAAGTGATATCTAAATGCCAGCTATTATGATGTTATTATTTTCAGAGTGTGCTAAAGATAGTAATCAGTCTTCTTTTTAAAAAATAGGACAGGGACAGTTAGGTGGTGCAATGAATAGAGAACTGGCCCTGGAGTCAGGAGGATCTGAGTTCAAAACTGGACTCAGACATTTGACACTTACTAGCTGTGTGACCTTGGGCAAGTCACTTAACTCCAATTGCCTTGCCTTCCCCCCTCCAAAAAAAAAAGAACATGGAATGAAGAGATTTCATAAAAGGCTATATAGAGGATTCAGGGATTTAGATCTTATACTAAGGGGTGTATATATGTGTGTTTGTGAATCATATGTATCATATGTATGTTATAGTATGCATATTATATAGGTGCGTAATACTATATATATTATATAGAAGGCCAGAAGAGAAGAGCAAAATCTCATTTGCAAGGCATCCCACATAGTCGTCCTATTCAGAGTCTTTCCTTTATGAGATATTCTTCACAAAAATAGCTTTTCACCCCCAACCCCATAAATAGAATAAAGTATAGTTGGGAGGTCAATGACTGAAGTCTGAGCTTTGATCATGATTCGATTGATCCTCATGGCTTCCTTCAATTGATTAAGAAAAGGTAAATGGGATACACTTTCTCTCTGTATTTACAAGGAAATAATATCCCTTCATTAGCTACCAAAATAAATCTAGTCTATTTCAGCACAAATTGGGACACCGACTATTGATCTCCACTAATTTATGTTTGGGAAATCAGCAAATATGGCAATTTTTTAGAAATCTTTCTTTCCTTACAGCTCCACCTTACTTTCTCAGTGGAGCTGAAAATTGTCTTTCATGAAATGGAGGCAATGTTAAAAAAAATTCCTGTGTATGTAATGTACTTGTAATGTACTCCTTCCTCCCTTCTATAGCTTAGAATCCTGAGTTTTCCTAGGCCTCAGCTCGAGCGCTACCTTCTACATAAAGCCTTTATCCACTTCCCCAGCTACTAGTGTCCCTTTGCTACTACCTCAAGCCTATTTTGTATAGTTTTGTCTATATGTGAACATACTTATTTGCCCTAATAGAATGTGAACTCCAGGACTAGGTATGTTGTAAATGCTTGTTGATTGGCTATTTTTTTCTAAAATTTCAAAAATAAATGACTTGGTTCAACATAGTTCATTTTCAAATATAGGCTAAACCAGGGGTAGGGAACTTGTGGCCTTGAGGCCCTGAAGGCCACAGGTTCCCCACCCTGGGGCCCAACTCTATCGTATAGACAGCTAAGTGATGTTATAGGTAGAGCACGATACCCAGAGTCTAGAAGACCTGAGTTCAAACCCTTCCTCAAACACTTATCAGATGTGTGACCCTGGGTAAGTCACTTCACTTCTGCTTCAATGTCTTCATCTCTAAAATGAGGGTAATAGCACTACCTTCTGGGGTTGTTTTCAGGATTAGATAATATTTGTAAAAAATTTTGCAAATATTAAAACACTTTATACAAAAAATGAAATCTGTGGAAAGAAAAAAAAGAAAGGAGCATATTCTAAAAACATATTTACATAGACTTATCAAGTAAAAAAATCTTTACTGTGATATTCGGATGGGCGACTGCTTGACAAATAGGATAGATACCTGTACTTGTTTTCCAGAATCACTATGTGTGGGCTCAGATTTGGAACTCCAGGACCTGAAAAGGTGGCAGAAGCAACAAAAAAGGACCCTTGGCAAATTCACAGACAGAGGGGAGAAAAGAAGAGGAAGGAGAGGTGGTGGTGGGGAAGGACCAACTACTACAAATGCCACATTTGAGCCAATTTTCTGCTGAAGGAGGCTAGAGGTCTGATTATAGGTTGTAGTCAGGTTTTGTACAAGGATTTTTTTAGAAGTGCTAATTATTGTATTTTAATGAATAAGGAAATTTAAAATAAATATCATTCATTAAAATAACTGCCCAAATCTCACAATGGGCCTCACTTTGCTAAATTTTCTTGGCATACTGGGAATAAAAAAAGACTAACAAGAAAAATGTAACCAGGCTTGCAATATCCATTTGAAGGATGGGATGTGCCAAGCCACGTGCCTTTTAAATGTACCAGAGGATCATGAACAGAAGTAGCCAATGGTTCTAATGAAGATTTTCTCCACTAACAAAGAATTTCCTTTTAAAGAAGAATATTTTTTAAAAAGCCTCTGATTTCACAACTATGGGGAGTATATGGGTTTATGTCAAAGTTGGTTAGGAATGAGAGATTGCAGACTCTTGTTGCAGACATTACATGAGACTGAAGCCCTTGGCTGTAGCAAAAGCAGAGTTGGGTACAGTTCTGCTGCTTCAGCCTGCTCCTTGCCTCTTTCAGTGGAGCCAGGTGGTTGTGTGTGGACGTGCAAGGGTCTAGTATAAGGGCAGCTCATTTTCCCACCAGTCCATTCAGGAGTGTTTGTTTCTCCTCAACTCTGATGATTGACCTAAGTGAATGAAGGACTGTGAACTAGCTGAGGATGAGTGTCTGCTAAGTCATGGAGATTCACGGTGAGCTTTTGCTTAGATGTGACTTTGGATTGGTGTTTTTGAATTCATTTAGGCTGATCATGTAATCAGCTGGGGTATTTTGATTGTCTTAATGATTGGAGTAGATGCAATTCAGCACTGACAGTTTTGTAGCAGTTGGCCTTTCTGACTTCAAAAAAAATGAAACAAACGAGGATTTGAACCAATCTCAGAACTCATCTGTATAATTTCTTTCTATATTTGCTTCCAGTTCATTGCATCATGTGAAATGAAACATTTTGCTTTGGTATATTTTATTTTCCTGTTTGAGTAAATGACGATGCCTATATTTGCTTTTTGGATTCATTTCAAAAGCTATTTAGATTCACCAGAAAAATACAAATGGTTACAGCCATTTAACAGAACCACATAGGCTTGCTTCATGTTGTAATCTACTAGATTTTAAGCTCCTTGAAGGCAAGGACTGTGGCTTATTTATCTTTGTTCTTTCCTCAGTGCCTGGAACAAAAATAGTGGCTAATATTTATACATAGCATTTTAAGGTTTTCAAAAGGCATATATATTTTATCCCAACACAGCCCTGTGAGGGAGATGCTATTAGTAATCAATCAATAAACATTTATTAACTGCCTGCCACGTCTCAGGCTTTGTGCTAAGCACTGGGGATACAAAAGGAGGCAAAAGACAGTCTCTGCCCTCAAAGAGCTTACGGTCTAATGGAGAAGACAACATGCAAAGAAATATGTAAAAAGTAAGCTGTATACAGGTGTGTTGTTAAGCAAAATTGTCTCATTAGCATGGCTTTTGTTTCTTTTGAGTGGAAGTACTTTCTGCTGTTAAGTGCTAAGCCCCAGGCCCAGGGCCCTGTCAGGTGTGAAACCTGTGTGGGTGTGGATTGGAGACTTAGGAGGGGCCAGCTCAGGAACCAATGGTCTCTGGTCATTGAGGCAGGGCTTGAGAACGCCAGAAGCTCGGCTGCAAGGAGGGGTGAGCCGGGAGACAACTTCAGTG
>CM053625.1:284856593-284901474 GCA_028646595.1 Phalanger gymnotis | reverse complement strand
AAGTTTTTGCTGCTGTGGGGCCTAAATAAATTTCTTGTTGTTTTCTCCTTAGAGAATCTCTCATACCTTGCGATTTCGGACCATTCAAACATATACATGATTATATTTGAGATCATAAATTCGGCCTTCCTACTACAACAGGGCAAACAAGAAACGGTTAAAAGAAGGAAAGTGCTGAAATTAAGAGAGGTTGAGGAAGGCTTCCTGCAGAAGGTGGGAAGCCAGAGAGGCCGGTAGTTGGACGGAGGCGAAGGCGTGGCAGGCAGCTAGAGAAAATGCAAAGAACAGAGAGATGGGAGTGTCTCCATCTTGGAACAGCCAGGAGCCCAGTGTCATTGGATCAGACAAGTACATATTGGGGAGTAAGGTGTAAGAAGAATGGACATGTAAGAGAAGGGTAGGTAATAAAAGGCTTTGAATGCCAAGCAGAGTATTTTATATTTGATCCTGGAGGCAATAGGGAACCACTTGAAGTTTATTAAGTGGGGTGGGGGTGACATGATTAGATCTGTGTTTTAGTAAAATCACGTTAGTAGTTGATTGGAAGATGCATCAGAGTAGGGAGGGACTTGAGGCAAGCAGACCAATCAGCAGTCTAGATAGTAGTAGTAAGTTCTTTTTTGGACATTTTTGAGTTTAAGATGCTTGAAAGCCAATTGGAGAGGTGAGATTGGAGGCTTAGATTTGAGAATCATTTGCATAGAGACGGTAATTAAATCCATGGGAGGTGATGGGATCACCAAGTGAAGCTGGTATTTGTCTTTTGTTTTTGAAGAGAACAGATGACATCATGCAGTGATGTCTTGACTTCTGTATGAATTGGATTTAAGTGAGGCAGAGTTGCACAAAGTAGTTAGCCTCACTCTCATCCAGAGTCATTGAAGTCCAGCAGCAAGACAAAAGTTAAGATGACTGGTGATCTCCCAGAATTCAGTGAATGACCTTGGCATCTTCCATGTCTGACCAAGCTCTAAGTGCTCCATAGTTTTGGCTTCAGCTGCCTTCATGGCTATTGGAACAAATTGTTCTCATTCATCCATTCCACTGGAGAAGTCTTCACATGTTTGGGGTAGACAAACCACCACCCTCTCCCAAGTCATTGATGGATCTGAGGCCTGTTGGTTACCCCTTAACTTTGTTTAGCCCATCTGTAGAGATGGTTTATTTACCAGGGTGTGGTTGCTATGCATGCTACAGCTTCTTGGCATCATAGGTGAGAGTTGCGTGACTGGTTGGACATCAAAGGTGAATGAGCAGCCCTGAAAAGGACTCTGCAAGTCCTTCTACTAGAAGTGCTAGTCCTCCTTTAACACTCCATATACCACCCCATACCCCAAGGGAAGTAGTGTAGAGGGAGAAGAGGAGAGGTCCCAGGACAAAAGCCTAAGAGACATCTACAGTTAGAGAGCCTGATTTGGAGACAGATCCAGCAAAGGAGACAGAGAAGAAAGGGTCAGATCAGCAAGAGGAAACCACGAGAGAGCCTGGTCCTAAAAACCTAGAGAGAAGAGATTATAACAGAGGAGAGATGATCAGTTGTGCCAAAGGCTGCAGAGAGGTCAAGGAGACTGAAGATTGAGAAAAGCCCACTGGATTTAGCAACTAAGAGATCAGTAGTAACTTTGGAGAGAACAATTTTGGTGGAACGATAAAGCCCGAAGCTGGATTGTAAGAAGTTAGGAGAAAGAGAGGAGAGAACTTAAAGGCATCTATTGTAGATGACCTTTTTGAGGAGTTTAGCCACAAAGGACAGGAGAAATATAGGGCAATAGTTAGAGGGGATGGAAGAATCAAAGGAAGGTTTTTCAGGATGGGGGGCATGAGCATGTGTGTAGGCAATACGGAAGGAGAGATTGAAAATAAATGAGAGTGGAGATGACAGAGGGGGCATTCTGTTGGAGGACCCGGGATAGAATGTAGTTAGCTTTGGTAAGAAGTAGTTAAGTGACCCGAGTCACACAGCTCTAAGTGTCTGAGATGGTATTTGAATTTAAGTCTTTCTGACTCCAAGTCCAACAGATTTATTCATCCTGCCATTTTGCTGCCTATTGCCTACAATGGATTGCAAATAGTAGGCAGGTAATAAACAATAAATGAAAAGCTAGTCTTTTTTTTTGAGGGGAAGGGCCATGATGGTCAGTATTTGTTCCTCCTTCTTAAAAAATCATAAAAGGGGAGGAAGGGAGTGGAATTAGGTCAAATTTCTTCCAATGT
This sequence comes from Phalanger gymnotis, assembly GCA_028646595.1. Lineage (NCBI taxonomy): Eukaryota > Metazoa > Chordata > Mammalia > Diprotodontia > Phalangeridae > Phalanger > Phalanger gymnotis. The sequence continues at coordinate 284,899,260 of CM053625.1, read as the reverse complement.
GGCAGGTTATAATTTATTTATAACTTTTAACTTATACTCATAACTTACAGCCTTACAGAGTTGCCTGAGGTGAAATTCTTTTGTAGAAATTACCTCTCTGTGCGTTTGTCAATTTACTTACACACAGACTGAGGCTGGAGGACCTACGCTGAGATGTCGAACATGCCCAAATCACCTTTAGATTATCTGGTGAGCCTACTTCCTGCAGTGTGTAAATGCAGTTGTAAAATGGCTAGACAGAGTTACATGTGTTAATTAAGTTGGTTTTTCAATGGAAGCATTTATATACCAAATAAAATAGCATAGCCACAATTAAAAGAAGGTGAAATCTTCGGGTAACAAGTTTGGCCTCTTAAACATCCAAGTACTTGCTCTTCATCTGTCACCAGGCTCTGCTTAAGGGAGTAGCTTTGGGACTCTACAGCAGGGAACAATTAGAGTGTGCATGAGTCAGGCTTTTTTCATCCCTCTGTGCTGAAGGATAATCTTTTGTTAGTTGATGTGAAATTTTTCACTTTTATCACGTGTCATTATATTTATTATGTGTCATATGTTTATTATATAGTTATTTATATATTTATTATAAGTGGTCATATATTTGTTATTGTAAGCGTCCAAAAAGCAAGTCAGAATCTAGGTCCTTCCTTGTTGGGAAAATAAAGGACTTATGAAATTTAAACATGTGGAAGTATGTTTAATTTAAATTTAAACACGTGGAAATTCAAAGATTTTGTTTAAAAAAAACAGTGTAGGTCTTGCTTTAAATTATTTTTCTGTAGCCCAAAGCCCTTGAATTTGCCTTATCTCTAATTCTGTTTTAATTTATTTGCTATCAAACTCCAGCCTCCGTGAGCTCTTTTAGGCCATCCTGGGGAGGTTTTCCCTAATTAAGGTTAGTTTAGCTCCATAGGGGAACTTGTGGTCCTCATAGGGCCTGGGGCAAAGCTCCTTTATAAAGTACAGTTTAGGGTCAGCAGATTAACCTTTCCTTTCAAGATAAAATATTCCATCATTTTTGTCTGTACACTTTGGATACCACTTTTTTTTTTTGAGAGAGAGAGAGAGAGAGAGAATTACTTCAGAGAAACTGAGATTCCAGATCCTCTTTTCAAACACTGGAGAGTATACTGGCATACATTGCTTATTGTAATTGTAATTGTAATTGGTTATACAAAAATTCTATGTTAGGCAAAAAAGAACAGAATGGGGGTGGGAGGTGGGGGAGTTAATCTCAAAGAAAAAAAATGTCACAAATATAAGCAACTTTCTTGGATGATCAAAATTCAGACTCTAAAAGTTTAAAAGAAAATTTCCCAAGACTTGAGGATAGTAAATTATTAACCAAAGCGCTGAAGTTGAATGAAACAAGGAGATAAGAGAAGTCGGGAAAAGGAGCCAGAGCTATCAATACCTTCTTGGAGGAAGGCATGGAGACTTGGAGGACCCAGGCCTACTAAGGTGAAAGGAAGAAGTGTCTGACTTTTTTTTGAGATGCAGAAGGAAGGGTTCCTTTAACTTGGAAGACAAGCAAGCCCCCCACCTAGTTGCAGAGGGCTACTGGAGCAAGTGTAGTCAAGAGATTTTTGGAACCCCTGGAGTCAGGGAACTTGGGGAACAGTATTGAAAGGAAAAGAAGAATGAGGAGACCTTGGGTGTTTGACTGACTATTTAGATTCAACTTTGGATTCAGAGAATGAGAGAAACCTCTATACTAATGAACTTCTCACTGTTTCTAATCTAGCTAAAATCATTATTTTTTGGAAAGTGCCCTTCTAACATATGTGTTGAGCCACCAGCCAAAGTACGAGATCTCAAACGCTCTAATTTTATTTTAATTTTTATTTCTTTCATGTGTGTGGGTGGAGGCAGAGGGAATATCTAGCCACTTAACAATTTACCACTCTGTGGAAGTCAATCAAATTCTTGCCTGGCTTTTTTTTTTTGGGTGCCTTCCATCTGAAATGTTCCAAAAGTCCAGTGATTTCCTGCCTTAAGCTCTTCATATGTCCCATCTGACATATGACCTATTATCTTTCCAAGAATGGAATGAATTGGTTTGGTTTGGTTCAGTTCAAGGCCAGTATGACATTTTGTCCTTCTTCCAAGATTACTTTGAGATCTCTCTCTCTCTCTCTCTCTCTGTCTCTCTCTGATATACTAGAAGCCAGATGGTTTCATCTGGCTGTCCTGGCCAATAGCCCACCTCTTGGCAGTCTTCTGAGTTCATGGTTTCTCCTTTGATTACACTTAATATATACATTCTTTGTGTTGAAATCACATTGCATAATTATTTCAAATCCTGAAAAATTACTTCTTTAATTCGCTTTTATAATTCTCTGATCCATGCGCCAACTTTGTTCAGCACCGAGGATACTTACTTATAGATCTATTAATTAAAGACAGCTGCAGGAGAATGGATATTTTAAGTGAACATCTCCAGATGTTAATAACTTATTTAAATCCTTATATTCAATTACCTGAATTTTTCTGTACATAATCAAGATGAAATTTGGGGGGACAGATTTGTATTACTCTTATTAGTGATTTAGAGAACTCTTTCATATGGTTGTTAATAGTTAACAGTTCTTTTGAGAACTTTGTTTTTATATCCTTTGACTACTTATCTGTTGGAGAATGACTTTTGTTCATATATATGCACATATATGTGATAGGTATATATGTTTATTTATATAGCTTGAATACCAAACCCTTGTCAGAGAAATTTGATGCAAATAATTTTTTCCCATTCAACTTTTGCCCTTTGTTGGTGCATTAATTTGTGTAGAGGATTTTCAGCTTCTTGTAATGAAAGGGTTTTTTTGGGGGGGGCAGTGTATTTTCGTATTTTCTTCAAGGTATTGCCCAGAGATGCACAGCTATCAAGTATCACTTTTTAGAATGTATTGTGGCATATGGCTTAAGGTGTTGCTCTAAGCCAGGGGCGGGGAACCTGCAGCCTCAAGGTCACATGTGGTCTTCTAGGTCCTCAAGTGCAGCCCTTTGACTGAATCCAAACTTCACAGAACAAATCCCCTTAATAAAATGATTTGTTCTGTAAAACTTGGACTCAGTCAAAAGGCCACATTCAAGGATCTAGACCACATGTGGCCTCAAGGTCACAGGTTCTCCACCCCTGCTCTAAGCAATCTGCCAGATTGTGTTAAAGTTTGCCAGGCAGTTTTTTGAAATCCAATGAGTTCTTTCCTAAGTAATTTACATTTTTCTGGTTTATAGAACACTGGTTAATTGGATTCCATTGTTTCTGATTCTCCCTTGTCTGGCCTAGATGATTTCTAAGGCTCCTTAGCCCTGAGATTCTATGACTAGACCATCCTGGAGGGTTCTCTGGTTGCCAGTTTTTGTGTAGCTCTAGCCACTAAAATCTCAAGTGTGTTGGCTTCTACAAGTGGTCAGTTTTGGGGACACAATTTGGATATTCAGCATCTAGACACAAATGAGCATTACATGTGAAAACAGAAGAAAGCTTCTCATAAACACCTTCAGGATCTGTGGTACCATTTTTTAATCACAGGAGTCAGTTATAAGAACTATTCAGGTATTCTTCATTGTTTTATATTCTTCTGCCCTTGGAAACAAACCCAGAAGCAGAATGTAAGCCTTCTGGTAAACAAATAATAATCCATAAAAGGATGCTGCCAGAAGGCTTTTCAGAATTCTCTTAAATTAGGTTTTTCTTTTAATTATCTAGTTACCCTTTAGAAGTCTGGAGCAGTCCCATTTCTTTATCAGGATGTCCCTTGTCAGTTACAGCTAGGCCTAGGCTCATGGTTCTAGGGTGTTAGTTAAATACAAGGCAGCTAGAATTCTCACCTCCTCCCTTTCCTCCCCCATCCCCACCCCAGTTTCCAAGGAGAATGATTAAGAATGTTAATGCATGCAGCTTTGGCTTGTCATTGGTGGCTGAGATGGAGAAAAATAATTGAATGTTTTCAGATAGAATGACTTTATATTTTTTATTTATTTTATTCTGAACTTAAGGAATAAAGCAAGCATTTCCATAACATAGAATAGAAAAAAAAAGATGATCGATAGGATTCCACATGCACCACGGTTAGAGTGTGTGTGCTGTAATCCCATGGGACGACTTGGATGGTGCCATGTGGACAGGCACATGAAATGCCTAGCTTATAAATACTGCAGAAGATCAATAAAGTTAATAGATGGGATCCTTTCCACTGATGCATGAGCAACCCCTCCATACCTTGGCAAACAAATTCACAAGTTACTGAAGTTAAACAATATTGGTCACCTGGTGGCCACCCTGCTGGTGATAAGCTTTTCTAAATTTCACTAGGTCTCTGATGGCAGAGAGGATTTGTCCCTGGACCTATCCTCAAAGCTTTCAGCTAGGAAAAACCTGTCAGAACTTGTGTTCCACTGGCATAGCCCTAGGTGCCTCAATAAGACTTCAGAGTAAAACTACAGTAGAGATTCCATTAAGTCAATCCAACCAATTAATTGAGTACCTACTGTATGAAAGGTCATTAGGTCAAATGTGGGATGGATGTTAATATTGTTAAGCAAAAATGCAGCTGGTCTAATTACCGTATCTCCAAAGTGGTGATTAGTGGATTGTTTTTAACTTGCAAAGAGGTTTCCAGTACAGTGCCACTCATTTTAATTCTGGATTTAATTCTGGATACCAATCGTTGTTAGATCAGCTCTTTCCTCATTAAGTCACTCTACCAATATAAGTGAGAATACTTATTATTACTGGGGCAGCTGGGTGGCACAATGGATAGAGTGCTGGAGTCAGGAAGACCTGAGTTCACATCTGTCTCCAGACACTTAGTAGCTGTGTGACCCAGGTCAAGTCACTTAACTCTGTTTGCCTCAGTTTCCTCATCTGTAAAATGAGAAGGAAGTGGCAAACTACCCTTGTATCTTTACCAAGAAAACCCCAAATGGGGTTATAAAGAGTTGGACAATTGAACAACAACAACAAAATTTATCTAGTACTTGCTATGTGCCAGATACTGTGCTAAGTGCATTGCAGATATATCATTCAATCCTCCCAACAATCCTGGAAGGTATTATTATCCTACTTGTACAGATGAAGAAACTGAGGCAAACAGAGGTTAAGTGACTTGCCCAGGGTCACACAGTGTCTGAGGATGAATTTGAACTCAGGTAGTAGTATTTTTGTATTTCTTGTTATCTTAGAACCATCTTGACTTCCTTAAAAATCTACTTACCTAGTCACAGTCATATTTCTCATCTTAGAAATGCCTGCAATCTTGAGTGGGAGTAGGGTGGGGGGGAGAGCAGGAGTATGAGCATAAAGCTGACTTCTAACAGACCAGAGGCAGATATATGTGGCATTGATTCCTTCCTGGGGCTTCACCAACAGCTTTAGAAACATGGATTTCCCAAAACACAGACTTCCTTCTACAGTAAGATGCTAGCTACTGAGAAACAGGTCACTCCCAACTTTTAGACATCCTGCAAGCAGATTGTGAATCTGATAATGATGACGTAATGGATAGAATGCCAGACCTGGAGTCAGGAAGGCTTGGGATCAAAGTCTGTCTCATTCAAGCATTAGCTGTACTGACCATTGACAAGTGACTCAACTTCTGTATTCATATCTATAAAACGAGACTGTTAGACTAGAGGGCCTCTGAAATACCTTCCAGTTTTAAATATAAGATTCTAAATTGGTCCATCATGTAACTCCTTCGCTTCCCTCCTGCGATGTCTTCTCAAACACCTTTTTCATTTATCTATCACCTATCTATCCATTCATTTATTCATTCATTTATTTATTCATTTATTTTGTAACACATTGCTATAACCCAACATATGCATTCTGAGAAATCACCATGCTATGCAAATCACTCAAATAAAAACTAAGGTCTTGTGGGGAAAATGAGATTAGGGGCACAATACTCAAAAACTTCCTCAGTGACATAAAGCAAGTAACCTATTAAAAGTGGTAGCATAGTTTTATACCTGTTAAACGTTTAAGAAATACATAAATACTACAATAAATAGTGGGGGCATCCTCAGCCTTGGACTGCTGCTCAGCCTGTGACCTAGTTCCCACAGGCCCCTGGGGCTACAAAGGCCTCTGTAAGTTACAAACCTCGGTATGGATTGAGGACCCTGGCCATGGCAGAAGATGGGGGAGTGTGGGTGGAGCGTGTGGGTGTGAACCAGCCCTCCTTCACCCACTGCACCAAAAGATAGACAACAAATATAACAATTTGCCTTGAAAAAGACCTGAAGTTTTCTTGTGGAAATGGGTGTCATAAGGGTTACAGCTTGTGAGTTTGTATCCCAAGACAGAAAGACAAAAAGAAAACAGTCCCTGATTTCAGAGAGCTTGAATTCTATTGGGGGAGACAACATATACACATGTATCAGGCTATAATAAGCAAGTATATAGATACCTCTACTAATACATAGAAAGTAATTGGGAAGAGTGTGAAAGAAGAGGAAATTCTGAAAGAATGAAAAAAAAAACTCCAAACTTCTACTGTCATCTCTGCTACTTGGCCAACTGCTTTTCCACCTTCACCTTCTTAAATAACCTTTCAGTTACCTGACTGGAGAAACTGGGGGTTTTAACCCCTCAGGATGGGCAGGGGTGGTTAAGGGAAATGAAATTCAAACCAATTCATGTTCCTACTGATGAAAGCTTACTCAGAAAAGAAGGTTAAGAGAAAACTGAATCTTTTAAAAAAAAATCCAAAAAACAGATTTTAGGTCCTTTGTCTTATCTCCATAGCCTTATTCAATACAAGTGAATGAACTATGTAGCCTCTAAGACCTAAAGACTGCTTTAAACTAAAGTCAGGTTTACATCTGTCTGAGAAATTCTTCTAGTGAAGGATGTGGGACAAGACAACCAACAACGGCAAGTAGGGGAAGAAAAAAAGAAATTAGAGCCTAAGCCTCTTTCCCTTGCCTTTATTTTTGTAAATTAGCAGTACTGAGCCTTCCTTTCCTTATCTCCACATACAGTAGTTTGCCAATTCAGTGTGATCAAGACTTCATTTCCATAAAGAAATAAACCTCTGAAGCAGTTGTTTCAATTAAGAGGAATGTAGCAAAAGGCCTAGGAGGGACAACCAATAAAGTATTTTTAAAGAATGCTAGCAACCCAGCCAACTCAGTTAGAAATGTGTAGCCTATTTTCCCAATAAGGCACATTTCCATGAATGATTAAGAATTCACCAAAACAATATTTATAAGACATTTATACAGCGAGGAATGCTTAGTGAAACATTGTTCTCTTAGTTTTTGACAACTAGTTTAGTTTCTCTTATAATCATTGCTTGAGATTGTGTCTGGGGTTAGGAAGCAAGCCAAGGTGATTTGATTTGTTGGATGCTATTATTTGATGCAATAAAATGGAGAGGCTTTCCTTCCCCTCAAACAAAAGGCAGTGACACTTGGTCATTTATTTTGTGTTAATAATAATTAATAATGGCAAACACATAATGCTTTTAAATTTGTTCTTTATTTGTATCATCTCATTGGATCAAGGGTTCTTCAACTGGAATCTGTGACTTATTAAAATTAATTTTTAAAAAACCATTTTAATATAATTGGTTTCCATTCTAATGCCTTGTCTCTTATTTTATGCATTTAAAAACATTATTCTGAGAAGGGGTCCATGGGCTTCACCATACTGTTAAAGGAGTGCATGAAAAAGAAATTAAAAGATCCAACATTATATCCTCACAACCCTGAGAGGTAGGTGCGCTATTATTATTCACATTTGACAGATGAGGAAACTGAAGCAAACAGAGGGTAAGTGACTTGCTAGTAACTGTCTGAGGCAGGATTCAAATGGGTCTTCCTTACTCCAAATCCAGCATGGTATTCACTGCTCAATGTTTTTCTGTGAGATGAAGGTGAAATTTAAAGAGGCCCAACTCAGAGATAAAGCTGCATGATGTGAAGAGCTTCAGCATGTCAGAAACTTACATAAACCTAGTCATACATGTATTCATATATACACGAATACATAGGTTTATATGTGTACATGTAATGCAGCCACGGAGCACGTTCTAAGTAGTCTCCTATATTTTGGAAAAGAGATGACCGTATGTCAAGGATATTATAGGTCTGTAGGTAGGTAATAAGAACTCATTAAACAATTATTATGTGCCTCCCGTGGGGTTAAATGGTAAGGGTACAAATACAAAAAGAAAGACAGCCCCTGCCCCCAAGGAGCTTAACAAAAGGGAACTGAAAAGGGAAGCGGAGAATGTGATGGTAAAGTCTGAAGCACAGTTTGAAGGGGAATGCTGGGTGGCCTAGTACTTGCCCTAAAGGAGGCCCCTGGAAGGAACTCATTTCATTTCCCACCAGGCTGTGCTCTGGATTTCTCCATCATTCCCCAGGAACCTCCACATCTTAGAAGATGGAACTCACCTCATCAGTTCCAGCTGCCCCTGGGACCCCTCCCTCTTATTGGATATTGGAGAGCTCCTCCCAGCCCCTCCATTTAAGGAGGGCACCCAGGAAAACTATCTTTTTATTTCCCATCCAGCTGTACTTCCCTGAACTTTTTCCTCATGCTCCCTTCCTGGGAACTTCCTCTACCCCCTCTTTTCAACTTCCTTTTATGTGTTGTCTCCCCCATTAGAATATAAGCTTCTTGAGGGCAGGAATCATCTTTTTTTGCTTTTCTTTGTGTTTCCCAGTGTTTAGCAATGCCCCTGACACATAATAGGAGCTTAATAAATGTTTATTGACTGACAGTGGGAAAAGAGGGCATGAGTGGAGAGACATCCCAGCTTGAGAAGGTCCCAGGAGCTAAGGGAAGTTTCAGGGTGAGAGGGCAGCTAAGGCATGGTGGTGAGTTAAGGGGATACTTTCATTGAGTAAAAGCCTAAAAGTGATGTTTCATCAAATGACTCCATTGGGCCCTCACAAATGTAAACACAATTTCATTTCATTCACTAGTATTTACATACTAGTAAAGGAAAACCATTTCTTACTAGAAGAAGGGGGAAGCTTACTTTTTCAAGGTCCTTTAGCAGCCGTTTTGGGATTCTACCCTCCTATCCAGCATGATTTTAAACCCAGATGTGTAGGAATAACGATCGCCTGCTTGACAACCACTGCCAGGCACCTCTTCTCGAGAGCTGGAGTTCAGCTTGGCTGCTCTAGCTTGGATCTGATGACAGCTTTCATTATCACTTACTCGTCCTAATCTGATACATGTTGAGTGTATGCTCAGGCGCAGCAGGAACCCAAATACAATAGCTGCCTCAATCAGACCTTTCCCCTATATTCATTCTGCTCATTTTTTCCAGACTTACTTTCTGACTCTCATAGACATGTTCACTCACCACAAGTCAAGAGGTGTTTACTGAGCTCATGCTGTATGCCCACATGATGCTAGATGACATGGGGATAGAAAAGATATTGAAGGTTTCCTATGCCTTATAACTACTAGAAAGAAAAGAAGAAAGAGAGAAAGGAAGGAAAGAAGGAAGGAAGAAAGGAAGGAAGAAAAGGTAGAAAGAAAGAAAGAAGAGAGAAAGAGATGGAAGAAAGAAAGGAAGGAAGGAAGAAAAAGGAAGAAAGGAAGGGAGAGAGACAGAGAAAAGGAAGGAAGGAAGAAAAGGTAGAAAGAAAGAGAAAGAAGAAAGAGACAAAAGGAAGTAAGGAAGAGAGAAAGAAAGGAAGGAAGAAAGAGAGAAAGAGAGAAAGAAAGAAAAAAAGAAAGGAAGAAAAGAAGGAAGGAAAGATGAGAGAAATAAGGAAAGAAGAAAGAAAAGCATATAATTAAGTTTTGAATTATATGACATAAATGTCAACACTAATTCAAAGATGGGAACAATCGATTTGGCCTGAACGTTTAAAATAGGTTTCTTAGAAGATTAGGTTCTGAGTTTGGTTTTGAAGGATCAATAGGTTCTGGATTGTAAGAAACAAGTGGGGAGGATATTCCAAGTAGAGAAAACAATGTGGTGAATATCAAGGAGTCAGGGATGAGTCTGACATTTATGACAGAGTCAGGTGATCTGCCTGACTAGAGCGTGGCTAAGTTCGTTTAAGTAATACAAGGACAGATGCCAGGCTGAAGAGTCTGGATTCAATAGAGAGGCAACAGAGAACCATTGTAGTTTATGAATAGGAGGATATAACATTGAATAATAGGTTAGAATCATAAAACTTAGAGTAGGAAGGAATAAGAAGAGATAATCTCGTGTATATTGTTGCCTCAAGTAAGGTAATATATCACCTGCATTTGGGAGATAAGGAAGTTCCCAAAGGTTAAGATCATCTAGAAAATTGGTATTTTAAGAAGATTATTATGGTAGTATTATGAAGGATGGATTGAAAGTGGAATATAATATCTACATGGATACCTAGTCACTTAGTCTCTCTGGGCCTCAGTTTCCTCAGCCGTAAAATGAGTGATTTGGATCTGATAGTCTCAAAGGTCCCTTCTAGTTCAAATTCTGTGATCTTGTGATCCCTTAGGATGCTATTTTCGGTAGTTCAGATGTGAGGGCACGAGAGCCTGAAATAAATTGATCGGTGGTAGCAGAAGAAGGGACAGATTTGAGAGAAAAGGCATGTCTACAGATACTGACATGTCCATTTGTCCCTCTCTATTTGTGATAGAAAATTGTTAATGTCAAATTTCATATTAACTGCCTCTATTTCTTAATCATCCTGGCTATGTCAGAATTCCAGTAATGTCCTTGCATTAAGATAATATCAATTAGGTTGAGCTAAGCCACACCTTAAGTCCAAACCCCAGAACATTTTCTTGCAAACAAAGCCAGCTTGAATCAGACAGCACCCCCTGATGTCCTTACTCCCTACATTGGGATTCATGGCATGAAGAGCAAAACAGCCAGAATGAAGTGGTTTTCCTTGCTCGGACTGCTGGGGGTGGCTGGCATCTCATGACCATGCCTTGCTACCACATACTCCTCTTTCTCCTCTCCTCCTAAAAGTATAAAAACTTTCTTCATGGGTCTCTAGATAGGGATATCCATTGTGCTCTGCACTCATGAGACATCCCCCAGACTGGCAGGTTTGCTACCTTGTTATTTCAATTAAACATGCTTTATTCCTCAACTCATGACTTTGATTTATTTCAGAACTTGACATTTGTTTTGTGTGAATTCTTCTTGTTCTTTTTAGAGTGGACACAACATGGTACTATACACCTTGTGAGCACATGACCAGTGCTTTCCACGCTTTAACTCAGGGGCCTGTGGTACATCTCAGCCCTTGAAACAAACAACATATCATCATCACATATGTTCTTTACCATCCCTCCTAAGTCCTACTACGGCTCAAGGCATTCTTAGACAGTCTTGTGTCATCTCATAACTGGCTCCACCTGGCCCTTTAAGAGTCTAATTAATCACTAAATATAGTCCATAAGTTGCTCTTTGCAACCCCTGCAAGTATCTCCCCCACCCCACTGTGTGATGCCATCTGGTGCTGTAAACTCAGCCTCTGTGTTCCCTTCAAAGAGCCAGATTCAATGCATTCTAAATCAGGAATGTTGTGTAATTTCATAGCTTCTGGGACTAAGAAAAGATTTGAATCTAATGCCTCCTTGTGGATTGTTTCAGCATAACTATAGCCTGATATGCCATTTCTTCCCTCAACTGACCTCTTAGTTTTTTTCTATTTTAAAAATTCTTCCCTCCCCCCCCTCCAGTGAAGGGATCTAAGTAAGCCCCTAACAACAACTGGTTCTTTCCCTGTCTATATTTTTGTCTCATGTGCTGTTCTCAGTCCTATTGATATGCTGTAGGAAACCCAAACTTAATACGCTTTCCTCTCTCATTCTGGTTGAATTTATGTTATGGTACTAAAGCAACTGTTTAGGAATGAGGGAATAAAAGGGCCAGAGGTAGTGCTCTGACTCTAGCATTTCTTTTGCCTCCGCTCATATCTCACTAACTAATTCAGTCTTGAGACACTAATCTTCTGGGGGAGCAGAACACATTGGTGCCTGGAGGCATTTCAGCGCAAAACCTCCCCATGGGCAGCCAGATCTCCTTTGGATCTCAGATCCCTGCAATCCTTGGGTATAATGGGGTAAGGGAATGAATATTGCCAGATGAAGTGCGTGGCACCCTTCTGTGTGTCTTTTCCTAAATATATGACTCTTCTTTCCTATTTTCAGTATTCTTGGCTGTGGGCACTTAGATCATCAGCCTGATAAGAAAGGGAAGGCAATTTGTGATCTGCCTATTGCCTACCTCATCACTGGCACACATAATTCTCCCCTATGGATTTCAAGAAGTATTTACAGGAAAGCTCGCTTCCTGCCTAACCATCCTCTGCTCTTTTCCTTGCCTATCATGGTGACACCATTCTGTAGAAGGGAGGGGTGGGGGAGGGGAAGGAGAGAGGAACAGAGGACAGTTAGGATTATATGACAGTGATCATAATTTCCTAGGTAGAGAAAATTATCCCTCAGTTTAGCTGTTGCAGTTATGTTTATTATCTCTACTCTAGAATTCAACAATCATTTATTAAGTGGCAACTCTGCAGAGAGCTCCCAAGGCACCATATAACTTGTATGTGTCTTACCCAGTCAAGGCTACCCGAGGTTTATCATACTCTGTATGACTATATCTGGTCAAAACCATGTCTTACCACATCCTACAACACTGATGCATTTACTTTTACAAGTCAACTGAAGGACGAACTTAGTTCAAAGCAAAAATATTCAGTGAAATAGTATGGTAAGAAAGCAACAATTAAATATCTCTCTCATGAATTTGGGCTACTCTCTCATGAATACCTACACTATTGGTGGGAAGAGTAGACACCCCTACTGAATATATATGGCCATGGCATATGTATAGAGGGTAACATGTAGGGAAAATGTGCGTCCAGGGTGCATGCATCAAAGGGCACACAGGAGAGAATACTTATGGTCAAGGCACATATGTTGGAAGGGCAACTCTGGAGTCTAACACTGCACTGTTGTTCTTGTGTCTGACTCTTCATGACCCCATTGGGGTTTTCTTGGCAAAGATACAGGAGATGTTTGATATTTCCTTCTCTAGCTCATTTTACAGATGAGGAAACTGAGGCAAACAGGATTAAGGGACTTGTTTGGTGGCAGCTAGTAAGTGTCTGAGTCCAGATTTGAACTCGGGAAGATGAGTCTTCTTGACCTCTGGTCTGGCACTCTATTTAATGTGCCACCTAGATGCCCCCAATAGTTGTCAATATATTGCACTCTTCCCAGTAGGTTTGTTCTTTACTGATCTTGCCTGGTGTACAATCTCTGCATAGTGCTTGGTATCTGCTTAGCATGTGGCTGTGATAGGTAGTCTCTAGATAGGATGCTACTCCCTTTTACTCTTGTGTGGCTGCTTAATATTGTTCCATTGGTCCCAGGGTTCTGCCAGGTATAGCTGCACTCATTTTGACTTAGAGTTAGAAATTCTTTGGTGATTCCTGCTTAATTTCTAGTTGCTAAAGTATACCCCATCAATATCAGTTTAGAAGCTGCCCTTGCAACAAGATTAAAAGACTGAGTTTTTGCTATTCAGTTTATAAAACCCATTTCTTGTTATTTCATGCAAATGAATAGGAGGGAGAAAATATACCAAACAAAAATAAGATTGGAGGATAAAGTCCTTTTCTTATTCTTACCTTTAATGTGTATATGGTAGCCATAACAAGCTGCATTACATTTACAAGGCATTGTGCTTAGCTTTGGGGATACAAAGATAGAATGAACTTATCTTCCCTGTCAAGGACTACACATTCTATAAGGGGATTTTAAATATATATATATATATGTATATATATATATATGTGTGTGTGTGTGTGTGTATGTATATATATGTGTGTGTGTGTATGCACACGCGCCTGTGTGTGTGTATGTATATATATATATATGTATATATACATATATACACAGATTTTGACAAACAAAGTAACATGAGTAAGAAGAGAACACTAACAACTAAGGGTAGAAGTAAAGGATTCACAGAGGACATTGTACTTTAGATGAGTTGTGAAGGAAGAGAAGGCTTCTGAGAAGAGACAAGAAGGGAGTATGTATTCCAGGCATGGACTGTCCCAAATCCTAATAACATTGATTGGTCAGGTCTGGGAGTCCCCTTAGGGCTCTAAGAATACTATTGGGGTAGGTTTTTAATACTACAGCTCATGAGCCCCCCACAGATGGCCTACCTTCCACAATTATCAGTTGATATAATTTAGCCAGCTAGACTCAAGTGACTTTTAGAAAGGGGAATTTACAAAGGTAATATGGTAAGAGTAGTTGGTATAAAACATGCCCCCAATTCCCTGTCCTGCCTCTCACCAAAAAAAAAAAAGTTTGTGACACGGTCTCTCATAGGTACATATAAAATCCAGGGGAAATTGTGCTTAAGCTTAAAGAGCACATGTCACAAAAGAGTAACTTACAGTTCTTGGGAATCCTTTTGCTGGAGCCCTCAAGATGATCTCCATAGATATGGCATGACTTTTCTGATAGATTCTTTGTGGAAGTTCAAAGTATTCCTCCCATCAAGGAAGTGGTAGTGGAAGAGATCTGAGGTTTTTCTTTCTCAGGAGTTTAGCTAGAATGTGCTTTCCTCACCACTTGCTTGAATCTCTGAAGCCTAACATTTTCTTGATATTCTGCAGACCCATCAGATGTGACCAATTTTCCTCAGCCAATCTGAATACATTCCTTGTGTATTCAGTTTATCAACACCAGTTGATCAGGGTCTTTTTGCATTGTTAGTCTAAAGCCTATGATTAATTTATTCCATAGAGAAGTATTCTCACCTAGTTAAGCTATCAGGGCTTTAGATCTTGACGTTTTTGATGGTTGAGGATAACTTGATATGCTCAATCAATCCCCACCCTTACACTTATATATGTACTTGCTATCACTGCTATTAGAAAATAAGCTCCTTGCCAGCAGGGATTGGCTCATTCATTATATTTATAATCCTAACACTTAACACAGTGTCTGGCACATGATAAATGCTTAATAAATTTTTGTGAATTGATTGATCCTAGAGGCAATAAAGAGACATTTAAAATTTTTGAACAGGAGAGTAACATGGTTCAGTCATCTGTGCAGTGTGGCCAAATTCAAAATCAGAAACATTTATTGTTATAAATGTTGCAGGGAAAATGCCCTTAAGTAAAGGCACAGACTTGATCCTCCCCTTGTCTCTCCTTCCCTCTCTTCTTTCCTCCTCTTTCAAACGGTTATATGCAACATCCGCACTAAGCTGCTATGCCCTGTTAACGTCAAATGAACAAACTCTTTGTACAAAAACACAGTACAGCAACGTCAGCAATCAAATCTTTGGGCACATTTAAAGTAGCCTCAGGACATTTGTCTGGGAAGTCCTCACACTAATGAAATCACAGGCCCTTGGAGAAGATATCTGTCTTCTTTCTATACCAGCAGTAATGAAAGGATTGAAAGAGGCAGGATGATGTGAAAAGAGCATCTGTTTCCAAGGATGGTGGCACACACCTGTAATCCCAGATACCAGAGAGGCTGAGATCAGGAGATAGCTTGAGCTCAGGAATTTGGAGCTGCAGGAGGCTAAAGCCAAGTAGGTGTCCGGACTAAGTCTGGCACTAATGTGGAAAGCCCCCAGAAGGGGGTAAATGAGAGAAGAAGGGACTATTATAAGAGGCAAACTGGCCCAGGTTGGAAATGGAATAGGGCAAAGCTCCTCTGACAATCAAAAGTGGGATTGGGTCCATGAGTAGTCACTACATTTCCAGCCTGGGCAAGATAGGGAGAGAAAGAAATTAAGAAAGAAAAAAAGAATGGAGGGAGAGAGGGAGGGAGAGAGAGAAAGGAAGGAAGAAGGAGAGAGAGAAAAGAAGGGAGAAAGAGAGAGAAAAAGAAAGAAAGAAGAAAGAGAAGAAGAAAGGAGTGAAGGAAGGAAGGAAGAGAGAGACAGAAAAAGAAAGAAAGAAAAAGGAAGAAAAGGAGAAAGAAAGGAGGGAGGAAAGTAAAGAATGAAGACAGAAAGAAAGAAAGAAAGAAAGAAAGAAAGAAAGGAAGAAAGAAAGAAAGAAAGGAAGAAAAAGGAAGAAAGGAGGAGAGAAGGAAGGAATGAAGGAAGGAAAGAAGCAAGGAAAGAAAGGAGAGAAGGAATGAAGGAGGGAGGGAAGGAAAAGAAAAGAAGGAAAGAAGGAAGAAAAAGTAAGAAAGAGAAAGAAAGAAAAAGAAAGAAAGAAAAAGAAAGGAAGAAAGAAAGAAAAAGAAAGAAAGGAAGGAAGGAAGGAAGGAAGGAAGGAAGGAAGGAAGGAAGGAAGGAAGGAAGGAAGGAAGGAAGGAAGGAAGGAAGGAAGGAAGGAAGGAAGGAAAAGAAAGAAAATTCTTTGGCTTCCATGCCATTGCCTAGGCTGTTCCCCATGCCTGGAATGCTTTAATCATCTTTACCTCTTGAAACTTCAAAGTGACTTCAAGGTTCAGCTCAGGCTGCCTACTTTTCTGATTTTCCCAATTATTACCACCTCCCCCCAGCCCTATTACCTTGTCCATATTGTGTATTTACAAGTTGTCCTCCTCTACCTCAGTAGAACCTAAGCATCTGAGGGCAGGGCTGTTTCATTTCTGTCTCTGTGTCCCCAGTGCCTAGTACAGTGCCTAGTATTTAGTAGGTGCTTAATAATGGCTTGCTGAATTGAACTGAAATAAAACAGTGTATGGACTCAAGAGCCTAGGTTTCTTGGCCCAGCCATAAACCCAGTGGATACATCTCCAAATAAATCTCTTTTTAGAAATTATTATGGTCCTTTGAAGAGAATGGTCATATAAACTTCATTTAAAAATTCTGTAAAGTACAACCAAACTTGGGATAAAAATGATTAAAGGAGTTAGAGTACAGAATGTCACGACTCAATGTGGAATGTATATCCCTCTGGAAAACCTTTAGGAAAACCAGGATCCAAGTCTGTTGTTTCACACAGACCCCTCTCAAGTAGGCTTGGACAGAAGTTGTTCTCAATTTTCTTCACTAAGTTAATTTGTGATTTAGCTATGTCAAAATAACTTATCTCTTTGGGGTCTCAGTTTCCTTCTTCATGAAATGGGGCCAGTCTACCTCTCAAAATTATGAGAATTTAATGAAATTAGAAATTGAAAATATATTATCTAAAAACAGGATATTATTCCAAGGTAGAGGTAAATTTATTTATACTTATTTCACATTGGCATTGGATTCTTTGTTGCTAGCCCTAGCTAGTCAATTCTTAATTATACTCATGTAGATTGCTTGAGGCAAATTTTAAATTTCAGGTTGACTTTATGTAGCCATATAGTATTCTCCTGGCCCATTTCCTCCTGGACCAACATCCTTCAGATATTGATGGAAACCCATTTTAGTATTCATATACAGAAACATGGAGGAGGGAGGGAAGTAGAGGGGTATTTAAAGAAAATTATTTGCTATTTTGAATTATCTGAGCAAAGGGATCTCTCCATTAATGAGGATAATCAACAGATGACTAATCAATCTTTTTTTTTCCCTTCTTCGGCAGTTTTTGTGAATCCATCATTCCTTTTCACACTACTTCTTTAGTAAATTGGCTATTAAAACAAACTTTACATTTTCGTATTTTCTTCAAGGTATTGCCCAGAGATGCACAGCTATCAAGTATCACTTTTCTCAGCCAATCCGTTTGCGAAACATTCCCTTTAATTTAACCAAGACAATCCAGCAAGATGAATGGCACCTGCTTCGTAAGTATCTACCCCAAGGAAAGTGTCCAAGAGGAAGCAGAGACTTCCTGCATGAGACTTTGTTCTTACCAGAGCCCATGCTGGCTTCCACCTAGAAACAATGCCAGAGTAGGTGTTGGCATTAGGAGATGGTGTGGTGTGTGTCTGCCCTTGGGACCCAATCACACCTAGTAAGAAGCTGATGAAACTAATTCAGCGTAAAGAGGATTTGACTTGTTTACCAGTTGAGGCTGTGCATATGTGTGTATACATATATATGTGTGTATATGTGTGTGTTCATGTGTATGTGTCTGTATATATATATATAGAGAGAGAGAGACAGAGAGAGACAGAGATAGAGACAGAGAGTGAGAGAGAGACACACACACACAGATGAAAGGGAGTGAGAGAGGGGGGAGAGAGAGAGTGAGACAGAGGAGAGAGGGGAAAGAGAGAGAGTGAGAGAGGAGAAAGCGAGACAGAGAGAGAGGGAGGAAAGAGAGTGAGTGAGATGGGGGGTGTGGGGGTGCAGTGAGAGAAATAGAGGGAGGTGTGAGAGAGGAGGAGAGAGAGGAGAGGGAGAGTGAGAGCAAGAGCGAGAGAGAGAGAGCAAGAGAGAGCAAGAGAGAGAGAGCGCAACATGCTTATCCCCAAGTGCAAGGCAATGTTTAATTTCATTGCTGGAATTTTGTTTCTTTGTTTTGTTTTTATAAACCAAGTTTGAGGCATTGAGTGAGAAGAAATAATCACCCAAATCTAAACCAGTAGTTACTCATGCTTTTTATTTTGGTTATACAATTTTCCCCCCATCTCCGTTCTCTCTCCCAGGTCTTTGTTCATCTGCTCAAATGTCCCTGTGAATGTATGTCAGTAATTTTCTGGGGAGGAGCCATAGGTACCTGGATGTCTCTAAGGCAGCAATTATCTTTTCCTTCATCAGGGAAATACACTAGAACACCAGAAATAATCCCATCACACTTAGGAAGCTGAATGAGGTAGAAAATCCTCCATGATGACAGCTATCAGGTAGCAGTAGTAGATTAGATGACTTTTTAAGAAAATATTTAAAGCGAACACAAGACTTATACAGTTTACTAATGAGCATAACTACAGGGACAAGTCTTGTTTGTTGTTGTTGTTAGTCAGTAAACATTTATTAAGTTCTGACTATGTGCCAGGCACTGTACTAAACCCTGAGGATACAAAGAAAGGAAAAGCCATTACGCAAAAACAAATCATATGGAAATCCTAAATCAGAACTGTGCTAAGGAATAGCTTTGTGTTTTCTTTCCATGCCACTCCAGCGGATGGAACCAAAACTTAAATCAGAATATTGAATTGTCTTACACTCATACATATTGTATCTAAAATCTATAATCATTAGGAATTTTAAGTCATCAGAATAGGCATAAAATGTGGTCTATTTCTTAGTAGTAAGACTTCCTGAAAATTCCTCATGGTGGCTGACTTTTAATCATCTTTTCTCAGCAAATCAAAGTGAATAATACTCATCTAAGTTGTTTCTGTTCTCATGTCTTAATGCTTTGGGAGCAGATTTATGAGTTACCTTGATAATTGTACCATGGCATCGTGCAGACACCAAGCATGATTCTACAAGATGTAGACTGAGACAGGTTCCTTATGAGGAAGTTACCTACAAATTCTGAGATCTTCCCCTTTAGCCTAGCGTGGCATTCTTGGAATTTTACTGTTGTTGGTCAGTCCTTTAGTCATGTCTGACCCTGTGTGTGTGTGTGTGTGGGTTCTTGGCAAAGACACTGGAGCAGTTTGCTATTTCTTTCTCCAGCTCATTTTACAAGTGAGGAAACCAAGGCAAACAGGGTTAAGTGACTTGCCCAGGGTCACATAGCTAGTGTCTGAATTCATATTTGAACTCAGGTCTTCCTGACTCCAGGTCCAGAGTTCTATCCATTGACCTCTTAGCTGCCTACATTCTTGGAGTATTTTCCTGTAACTATGTTGATTGAAAATTTTTGTTCCTACTGGAAAAAATGGTTTTAGGAAAGCCCTTTCCTTAAGGATGAGTCTCTCTCGGATGTCATCTGGGATAGCGCTGACCAATTTTGAAGCATAAATCGTTGCTTTTGTATTAGTAGCCCTGACATGAGAGACAGCATGGCCTAGTAAGTAGATAGAGGAGTCAGCCTCTGAGACAGGAAGAACTGGGTTCAAGACCCTCCTCTGATTCCTATTGTGGCCTTGGGTAAGTCTTTTAGTGTAGAAAATCTTTAATCTTTTAGTGTAGAAAATTACCAACACGCATTCACTCTGTCTATATTGGCTGTTCTGACAGATAGCTCTCTAAGGTTATAAGGTGCAAAATACTTGCCGTCTACATTACTAAAATTAACTCACTGAGAGTTCCTGTACCAATTAAACCACAAGTTTCGATTGAAGCATGTTTCAGGTTAACCTACTCTTCCTACAAGCCCATCTTTCCATGAGACTCTTCTCCTGTCTTTACCTATGCATCTGGGGCCATCTCCAGTTATCCTGATCTATATCTTGCCTGGACCCAGGAGAGAGTGAGGCTGATGACTTTGAACAGCCCTGCCTCACTTAAATCCAAATCACTTGCAAGTCAAGACATCACCCTCCTGATGTCATTGGTTCTCTTTGAGAAGGAAGGATGAACAACAACAACAAAATGGTGTGTGTAGTCAAGAGAGCTGTTGGGCATACCTCCACCATCTACTCCCCTCTGGATGTCTGTCCATTCCCCTTCTTCTGCTCTTTGGAAGTACTCAGAACCCAAGCTTTCCAACCTTCCCTTGCCCCAGGGCCTACAAATCCTAAAGTCATCCCATAGGGAGTCAATGATATAGCCCCCTTCAATATCCATATTAAGCACTTTCTTATTTCATTCCTGTATTCCCATAGTCCACAGTTGCATTAACAGCTCTCTTCTTCTCTTCTGGCACCAGACTTACGAAGAATCACAGCGGGCTTCCTGGGAATGGCTGCAGCCGTGCTCCTCTGTGGCTGCATTGTGGCCACCGTCAGTTTCTTTTGGGAGGAAAGTCTTACCCAGCATGTTGCAGGACTGCTCTTCCTTATGACAGGTATGGTGAAAATATCCTCTCTCCCCTACCCATGAAAGGTAGACCACAGATTTTTCTTGACTCCTCCAGCAGCCACTGTCTAAGCAACAACCTTTGTTTTGGAGTTTCCCAGTTATAGCCATTGGATTAAAAGACAGTAAGAGATGTCTGTCGTCAAGCATAGAAAACCCAAAGGCCAGAAAATAAACCCCATTCTTTTCCTTTGTGGCTAGAGTGCTTAGTTTGACTAGATGGTTAGAAGATGCTACTAATCATGCTATAAATGTAAGGTGTTTGGATTGTTCTGGTCCATTCCCATAGATGATACCCCAGCCCTATCCTGTGCTCTTATAAATATGTGCCTTTGGTCATAAAAGGACACTAAGGCAGAGACTTATAGCTACAGCTGCACAGGTCACCCTCATTAATGGAAATCCACTCAAAGCCCATGTCCTACTGAGTGTGAGTTATTACCACCATCATCCTTTATATAGAATAATGCATTTTTGGGTTAAAATAATTAATAATACGTTACTTTTGTCTAACACTTTTCAGTAACTAAGTGCTTTCAAATAATTTATTTCACCTGATCCTTACCATAGTTCTATGCATTAGGTAAGGAAGTTTTCATCCTTAAAAGAGAGAACAAAGACTTGACAAGATTAAATGACTTACTTGGCAATTGGCCAAGCCTGAAATTGAACCCAAGACTTTAAGCTCTATGCATTGTACCTTTACTATCTTTTATTACAGGACACAGTTATTCTTGTACTTGAATACAGAGAATACTATTGAGATATAGAATTAATCCTCAATTATCTGCATTTGTGTATATATTAGAATGAATACTATCAAATGATAGAGTCTCCTTGGGCATTTTTCCCTCACTCATACAGTAGTATATGAGTTTTGAGATTAGATCAGATTGTCATAAAGGCAGAGAGCATGGAGTTAATTGCTGTGGAGTCCAGGGTTCCTCTGAGGGAATTCTCACGTCTTTCTGGATCCCTCTGGATTTTAGATGACCTCTTTTTGACTCCTTGTCTTATATGACAGGGAAGAGAAACCATCTTCTTTGGCTAATCTAAGGAAGGCAGTTTGGCATGAAAGAAGTGTTTGACTAGCTTGGCTACTTCTCCACTCCCAACTCTTCCCCACTTGTACAGGTCATATGAAAAAAAAGTCATTGTTGTCTGAGCCAGCTCCTGCCATTGCTAGGTGACCAAAATGGTCTGTTCTGACATTAGCGAAGGATATGTGCTTTCCTTTACAGCTTTTCATGTAATGGTTGATGCATTAATGAAGCACTTTCAGTGAATAGACCAATTAATAGTTCCATAAAATATATCTAACATCAGAACTTAATTACATTTGCCACAGACATGTAATCATTTAGAATAAGCTTGTTTCAACTTCCCTAGAGTTCTGTTATTTAAGCCACTCTTACTGGAGGGTGTGTGTGTGTGTGTGTGTGTGTGTGTGTGTTTGCATATTTTCCTCCAAACAAAGCCAAGGAATGGAATTTCTCACGTGGTTTGTAGTGTGCTACAGAACCCCTAGGTCATTTAGTAACAAGTCTTTAGTTGTTAAGGAGTAATCCAGCTGCTTGGTCACCCTTGGCTGCCCCAGGCCAGGAGCTAATCCGCAGCTGAGCTCTTCCCAGTCTCCAGGGCTGATGGTAGTCATGGCTAACACAGAGGTGGCTCTTCCATCATTGGACTGGTGCTGCACCCAAAGTAGTAGTAACGATCTTCTCAGCTCTTGTCTCTTCCTTCCCCCTGGAATGGTACTACAGCAGGCTGGCACTCTGTAGCACCAGGGGGTTCACATGAAAAGTGTCACCCAACACAGAAATAGCTTGAACCAAACTCACAAGGAAAGGAGGAAAAAAGTTGTTAGCGGGGATAGTTTTAGTGAGTAGCCTCCATGCCCACAATGGGCAGCACTGGGGGTGAAGGGATGATATCTACCATCTCATCAAAGACTCCCCCCAAGACCCTCAGGGCTTCAACCTTATATGCCATTTGAAACAAAGAGCCAATATGATACCAGTAGGAGATTATCTGTTATCTACAGGACCAGTAAAATGAAGATATTTTCTGAATTACTGGATAAAGGGGTTGGAATGCAGAACAGGGAAGCAGGAATGGAGAATAAGGAAGTAAGAAAGTTAACCCTAATGATATCATTCCAGCATGAGCTGAAAATGGGGGGATGGGCTGTTCCGGCTTTGTTTTGCTTTTTTTGTTCCCCAGATCAGTGCTGAAATACATTGATAACAAAGGAGGAAGCTTAAGGAAGCTAGCTAGTGTTCTAGCTTCCAGGGTTTGGGCTAGGGGGAAGAGGGTTTGGCTTATGGAATCTGTCAAGCAGGCTACTTCCCAAGATATTCACTTCAAATCCATTGTCTGAGAGGAACTGGAAACTTCAGTAACCCAGATCCAAAGGGATTCTGTGCCCCTGGGGTTCTTAATTGTAAAGAAAAAAGATAGCATCAATTTCTTCATCTGTAAAATGGGGATAATAATAGTACCTACTTCTCCAGGTGGTTGTGAGGAGTAAATGAGATAGCCTATGTGAATGTTTTGCAAACCTTTGGGAACTATATACATGCTAACTATTATAATATCCAATTTTCTTATTATGGAAAATTATATATTTAGATCTAGAAAGGATCATTTTAACCCATCTTACCAAGCCCTCTTATTTTAAAGATGAGAAAACTAATTTCCAAGGAAGATGTGACTTGTAAAAAAGTCACAGAAGCCATCTCAGGGGCAAGATTTTGAACCCGGGATTTCTGACTAATTTTGTGGACCATTCTCCCTATATTAACTCAAAAGAAAGGGGAAGGAAGGAGGGAGGTAGAGAGAGGCAGAGAGAGAGAGAGAGAGAGACAGAGACAGACAGAGAGAGAGACATACACACACACACACACACACACACACACAGAGGGAGAGAGAGAGAGAGAGAGAGAGAGAGAGAGAGAGAGAGAAAGAATCTGAAATCTTGCTGGATGAAGCCCCTAAATGTGATTGTCAGGAAATGGACAAATTATGGCACTGGCAGTCACCACCCACTAGAGTACATTTAAAATAAATCTTTTAATGTGGCTAATGAATGGATAATCTAAAACCTTTGGCAGCAGTTAAATCAGCCAAAGCACCATAGAAACCAGGAGTCCTGAGTGTCTCAGGAGAAAGTAGGGCAGGCTGATTCAGTTTGAAATAAAAGTTAGTTGGAAACAGCAAAACTCAGAAACCAGATGTGTAGTTGAGTGTTAGGATGGACCAGGTCAGTATCCTTCCCTTTCTAGTATGCTCCTCCTCTGCTTTTAATTCTACTTCTTAACATTGGGACTAGCAACAAAAGAAGAGGCCCAGGAACACACTTTTTTCGGGGTGGGGGGGCATAACTTTCATTTTGACGATTCTCTTCCTCCTCTCATCAGAATTTAGACTTTGCCCCTGGGGCCCTGGGCTCCTTTTGGTAAGTTTTCATCTTATTTTCCCTGGAACCTGCCCACTGCAATTTTCCAGTCCTTTACATATTTGCTGTTCATTTCCAAATTAAGCCACCTGCACTTTATCCATCTTCTTCATCCTGCTCCCATTGGAGCTCAGTCTGCCCCGCCCTCCCATGGACCCTGGGCTTTGAGAGTTGAGTTTTCATTTTATTATGCTTGAATCCAGGCCACCACACTCCTTCCCTAGGCATTTTTTAACCAGGACGCAGTATGTAAACAAACTGCACCCCTCCTTCTGGTACTCCTTTATGTGTTATCACCCCCCACTAATGTATGTAAACATCTTGAAGGCAGGGAATGTCTAGCTTGCTTGTATTTCTATTCTAAGCACTTAGCGCAGTGCCTGACACACATCAAAAACTTAATAAAATGTTCATTCATTCATTCATTCATTCATTTCAATATGTAGTTTGGCAAACCCAACAGAGGTATAGGTTATTGTTCTTCCAAATGTTGAGTCTTCCTCTTCTTTGGCCACCTGCCTTACTCCAGGTGAGATTTTCCACTGCCCAGCTGCCCTTCTCAGACTCTGGTTCCTAAGGCCCACTTTCAAAACCTGACTTACTGAGATAATTCCACTCCTGGGAGAAAATAATATATACACGTTCAACACATTCAGTGTATGTATTTGGTGTTGACTGTACACATTTAATAATGGAAAATATGAGTGAAATTGGGGGGGGGAGCGGTAAGGAGATTGATTTGACTTAAGCAGAAAAGTTAAGTAAAAGAATGTCACCAGCAGCTTGAATCAGCCTGACACCCACAAATCACGAATGCTAAACTTAGCTACTTTTAGATAGAAGGTCTCGATTTTCATCCTGTATCTGTTTATTAGTAGAGTCTTCAGTGGAAGAATGTCAGTGTTATGTCAGTAAGCTATGTTAAAATGGAAAGGTTTTTTTTTTACGTGTGTCACATTTTTATTCTTCTGTCTTATTCTTTACAGACAGCTCCTAATTACTCACATGCAGAGTAGGTAGTCTGCAGAGTGTCTGTGCACACTTGGGAACATTCCCCAGGTTCTCCTCTTCCTTCCTTACTCCAGCTGCCCATTTCACTCCTAGTGAGGAATCTCACTGACCAGATTTAGATCCTTTCCCCTCATAGCAGAGTGTCTGAGCTTCCATGGCCACTTTGGAGGGGTACAGGAGGAAACTCAGCTGTCTACTGTGACCCTGGCCAATGGACAGAAGGACCAAGAGAAGAGAAACAGAGGGAAACTAATCAGTATCTGATAGAATTCCTCTCTCCCATACATCTGTAGGTAGCAGAATCTATAATATTTAGAAATATCACCTGTAACATCTTGCTAGGAAATTATTATGACAGCAAGTCAATAGCATAAAAAACATGCCCTAGCCTAATTCATTCATTAATGCCATCATGTATACATTAAACAAGCACTTATTTAGCACCTAGTATGCTCTGATAGGTACCAGAGGTGCAAAGGAAATTTCATCTCTGCCCTCAAGAAACTTACTGGGGAAAACAACACATACACCTTTAAGTTATTACAAAATATACACAATTTTTTTTGGGTGGGGGGAAGAGAATAGACAAGCAGTTTAAATCTTTCCTTCCTTCCTTCCTTCCTTCCTTCCTTCCTTCCTTCCTTCCTTCCTTCCTTCCTTCCTTCCTTCCTTCCTTCCTTCCTTCCTTCCTTCTTTCCTTTCTTCCTTCCTTCCTTGCCAGACACTTTATAAAGTGCCTTACAAATATCTCATTTAATCCTCTCAACAACCCTAGGAGACAGGTGCTAATATTAGCCTCATTTTGCAGCTGAGGAAACTGAGGCAGGCATTAGGTATGTGATTTGCCCAGGGTCACAGCTCTAGGAAGTGTCTGGGGCTGCATTTGAACTCAGATTTTTCTGACTCACAACCCAAAATTGTATTCGCTGTGCCACCTAGGGCACTAACAATTAGCAGCATCAGAAAAGATCTCTGGTAGGAGGTGCCGCAAGAGCTCAAGTTGGAAGGGCTTTAGGGATTCCACGAAGTGGTTGGAGGGAGGGCAGGGCAGCTCAGGCCTGGGAGGGGTACTGCCCCTGAGGAAGCTTAGAGGCAGAAAATGGAACGTAGTGCACCAGGAATAGCAAATAAGCCAGTTTGACTGTAACCTGGGTAAGGGGGCGACTAGAAATTGGTCTGAAAAAGAGACTGGGGATTGACTATGAAGGGCTTTAAATGTAAACAATAAGAGTTTGCATTTGATCCTAGAGTTTTACTGAATTTTCTTGAGCAGAAGAGTGACCTGGTCACTGTCCTTGCAGTATTACATGTCAGCTGTGGCAAGGACCCAATCAAGCTGGGGAGAGGTGGTATGCAAGGAGACTAATTAGGAAGCTATAGCAAAAGTCCAGGTGAGAGGCGACAAGATCCTAAATTAGGCTGGGGGCAGTTCCAGTGGAGGGGGAAAGGATATGAGAGGTTGTTGTTGTGTTTGTCCTTTGCTCTTGAAGAGGACCATGACATCAGAGAAACAATGACATGACTTGCAGTTGACTTTGATTTGAGTGAGGGAGGGCCATGCAAGATTGGAGTTTGGGGTGCCTCTAAGATAACCAGATAAAGCCATCCAATAGGCAGCTGGTTATGTGGTACAAATGCTCAGGACAGAGATGAGCTCTCGATATATGTGGAGTTGGGAGTCATGTACAGAAATGATAATTGAACTGATGGGAGCTATTGAGGTCACTCCAAGAGAGTTCAGGGAGAGAAGAAAAGGGGGCCCTGTGTAGACCCTTGGGACACTCCCATCAATCAATCAACAAGCTTTTATTAAGCATCTGCTGTCTGCCCGCCACCGTGCTGGGTGCAAGAAATAGAGACAAAAGGGGAAGAAATGTCTATTCTAGAGAAAATTTATCATATGGACAATAATCCAGCCAAAGAACAGGCAGGTAGGAGAATAGCCAGAAGGGAGCAGACCCAGGGAGGAGGGAGGCAGTCAGTTATGTCCAGAGCTGCAGAGAGGTCAAGAAGGATGAAGTCTGAGAAGAAACCATCAGATGTAGCAATTAAGAGATCATTAGTAACCTTGGAGAGAGCAGTTTCAATTGAGTGATGGGGTCCTATGGCACATTAGAACAGGAAAACAATGAGAGGAAAGGAAACAGAGACCATAAACACAGATGGCTGGCTCTTTCCAAGAGTTTGGCTGTGAAAGGGAAGGGAGGAGAGATAGAGGATGATAGCTTGAGGGATGCTATGATCAAATGAAGGGTATTTTTTTAAGGGCACGTTTGTAGGCAGCAGGAAAGGAGCTTGTGGATAGGGAAAGGCTGAAGGTGAGCAACAAAGCGGTGGGGGGAAAGTGATTAAGGTGGCAAATTGGTGAATAACACAGAATAAACGGCACAAGTAGAGAGATTCACCTTGCCAAGGAGAAGGGCCATTTCCTTGTCAGGGACTGGAGCAAAGGAGGAAAGATTAGGCAGAGGAATTGTATGGGGACACAGGTGAGAACAGGCAGTCCTCCCTTTTTGCCATTAGGCATTTCTAGGAATGGATCATACTTTCCATAGACAAAGTGTTATTACTGAGGGTTGTGTTTCTGACCTATGACTCGGTATCAAATAAATGATGCAGTGGTTCTGTGAAATCATAGCTGTAACCCATAGTATATCATAAAAACAAAGAAACAACACAGACTTTTATACTAGTTAAAATAATAAAAAATATTTAGGTCTTATATTATACATTATACAAGGGCCCCTGAGAGTGTTACAAAGTGTTCACAAAACTACGGTGCAAAAATGTAAATGCTACCGTATCATAAATTAGACCTATCTGAAATCAATAGAACAGCTATATTAAATATTGAACATTTCATACAATCATTAAATTTAGGAGTTCAAAGAGACCCTGGTGGCCATCTAGTCTAACACACACCAGAAACAGGATTTTCTTTGCAATGTACCAAGCTACCTAGATGATGTAGGAAAAAAAAGAGTGTGGAGACCTAGAGTCAGGAAGACAAGAGTTCAAATCTGGCCTCAGTTTCCTCTTATATGACCCTGGACAATTCCCTTAACCTGTCAGCCTCAATTTCTTCTTCTCTAAATTGGGGATAATAACAGGACCTACTTCAGGGTTGTTGTGCGAATAAAATGAGATAATATTTGTAATGTGTTTTACAAACCTTAAATCACCATATAAATGCTAACTCTTTTTTTCCTCCTCTTCTTCCTTCTGACTTCGTAATGAGGAAGGATTTGAGCTGGGTCACAAAGTAGGAATAGAATTTGTATTGTCAGAAAGAAAGGCATGCAGGGGAAGGGCTTTGTAGGTGGCCACTGTTGACCTCCCCTTGATGGCAAGTCAAATCACCTAGCATTTATTAAGTGCATATTGTGTTCCAGACACTGTGCTAAGCTTTAAAAATACAAATCCAAGCCAAAGGAATGGTTGTCCCCGCCCTGGAAGAACTTACATTTTAATGGGAGGGATAAGAAGGGAAAAAGCCTCTGGAGGCATGGTGGAGAAAGTAGACATGAAATAGATAAATGACATGAATGAACTCTAAAACAATTTGTTGTTGTTCAGTCATGTGTGACTCTTTGTGATCCCATCTGGCCTTGTCTTGGCAAAGATACAGGACTGGTTTGTCATTGCCTTCTCCAGTGGTCAAGGCAAACAGATGTTAAGTGACTTGCCCAAGGTCACACAACTAGTGTCCGGAGACTAGATTTGGTCAGATCTTCCTGACACCAAGGCCCAGCACTCTATTCACCGAGGCACCTAGGTACCTCCAAAACAATTTACACAAAGTATTATTATGACTTCTGAGTGAAAAATGCATGAAAATAATTTTGCAAATCTTAAAGCATTATTTTAATTCTAGTTATTATCATTTTTAAAGAAATGAAGCCACAATATCCCATTGTCTCTGAGATATGATATAGCATTTCCTGAATTATCCTGAAATTAATTATCCTGAAAAAACATATGCTAAATTTTGGGAAAATCTCCTTTCCCAAGCCTCAGTTTCCAGAAGATGCTTAAAGGACTAAGCTTAATATAAGCTTTGAAAATATTATATTTTTGTGATTCTGAAATGTTTTTGTTTATTCTTCTGTGTATAACTGATGACAAAGAACAGCTTTTCCTTGAACAGGTCATAGCTTTATTATATCCTGCTCGTTAATACCCTGGAGATCAATTTTTCAAACTACGTTATTGTTCCATTACCAGCATTCATTAAAAGGCCCTTGTAAACATACAGTGTTTTGTTTGGGTTTAGCTTAAATGGTCATATAGGAATAAGAATGCTTTTCACAGTGTTTAAAGGAAAATTCCTTTTTGAAGATATTTCCTTAAGAAAAATATTTTAAGCCTGATCTTTCCCCTCCCTAAGTTGCTCAAAGAAACATGTTTATTTTTGTGGTCTAGGATAAGAAGGAGTGAACTAATGCTTTGGTAACTCTCTTCCTCTACCTTCCACCCCCAAAAAAGGAAAGAAAATATCAAAGGATCTCAGCACTTCTTTTCAACATTTTAGATCTTATATTTTTGTACATGTGCTTTAGGGGAAAAGGTGCCCATGCCCCAGGAATGTGCGATAACTTAGTTTAATGGGGAATATGAGTCAGCATTTAACAGATCACCTTTAATGATTTTTTTAAAAAAATCCCTTAAAATTTCTACCTCCTCTGGGTTCTTCTGATATTACGCTAATCCTTGAAGTTCTCAAATGATGAGTCTCCTCCTTAACCTTATTCCTTCTCCTCCCAGTTTCCAAGTCTTTCTCATTATCTCTTTTAGTAGTGGTATATCCCTAAGGAGCCCAAAGGAACTCTGAAACTGAAGGCACCTTTATCACACACATGCATTAAACAAAACAACAAGAACAAACCAACAAAATGAAATTGTGGAAAGGCCTGGCTTTCTTGGGGTCCTATAGTGAGTGGAGAAACAAGGAATGGAATCTGGAAATTCTGATGTGTAGCCTAATGGGCCATGTTGGTTTTCCATGACCTCTTTCCTCCCTCCCCAAACTTTCTTTTTTAGTTAAGCACCTGGGCCTCATTGTCATCCTGTGCCAATCAAAAGTGAGAATCCTCAGAAGGTCATTGCTATGTAATGGAAACATTCACATCACTAGGGCATAGTTACAGTTGCTAAAAATCCTCAACTCTCGGCTGGTTGTTTGGCCTCTGAGCATTGGGGCTCACCATTTTATCCCAGACCTGATTTTTAATGGCCAGGCTGTTTGAGATCATTACAAATGTATGTGTTGGTAGAAAACGGATGCTAAAAGCCAATGGGTTTAATTTGGATTGTGGCCACTCTGATCATGTCTCTTAATTTGTTGGCATTCTAAATGGGTTTAAAGATACAATCTCTTATTGCAGCCATCTTTCAACTCCCCCAAGTCCCTGGGAAGAATGAATGGATTAAAATAATTATTAAATGATGCAAATACCTATGTAAATTCTTTGGAAACATGAGCTACAGGAAACAGCATGTTATCTAGATAAGTAAGAATCATTAAGGGTGCCCATAATATAGTTTGAATGTTCCTTAAGAATAATATAGTAACAATAATTAGCATGTATGTGTCACTTTAAGGTTTGTAAAGCACTTTACATATATTGTTTCATTTGATCCTTCAACAACCCTGGGAGATGGGTACTAATGCTATCTCAGTGAAGTGACTGAAGCTGAGAAAGGTTAAGTGGTTTGCAAAGGGTCATATAACTTATAAATATGTAAGGCAGGATTCAAAGTCACGTCTTCCTGACTCACTATGCCTCCTAGGAAAGATATCGTGTCTCTTCCACTGGTGACAATTGTTATGCTGTTATCATAGAATCCTAAAACTATTGAGCTAGAAGCAACCTTAGATTTCATCTAATTATTGTTAATAATAATAAATAATCATAATAATCACCGGCATTTATATATCACTTTAGAGTTCGCCAAGTGTTTCATATACATTATCTCATTTAAGTCACAACAATTCTGTGAGAAAGTAAGTACCACATGTATTATTTGCATCTCCATTTTGTAGATGAACCTGAGGCAAAGTGAGTTGAAGTACCCAACATTACACAGCTAGTAAGTGTCGGAGACAGGATTGGGACCCCAAGTCTTCTGGACTCCAAACCACAAGAGTCATGGTTGACATGAACGGAACCAAATCCAGATTGACATTAACCTACCAGCAGACGAGACTTTAACTGATCTCTGTGTTCTGTTTGTGTTTTTTTTTAGGGATATTTTGCACTATTTCTCTGTGCACTTATGCTGCCAGTATCTCCTATGATTTGAACCGGCTCCCGAAATTAATTTATAGCCTGCCTGATGACGTGGACCATGGCTATAGCTGGTCTATGTTTTGTGCTTGGTGCAGCTTAGGCTTTATTGTGGCAGCCGGAGGTCTTTGCACTGCCTACCCATTTGTTAGCCGGACCAAGATTGCACACCTAAAGTCTGCCAGGGACTCCACAGTCTGACTGTTTCCATTCAAATTCAGTGCTCACCAGCCTGTTTTTGGCTCGGAGGACTTCTGAAGAGAGTTGAGTTGAAGCTCAAGTATGGAATCCAAGCACAAGTGGATCCTTTCCATTCCAGCATGTCTTCTGCCAGCCAAGAGGGAGGCAAGAGGGATGCTACTGGCCTGCCTGGGTGACTGGCGTCAAAGAGAAAGCCCACAGCCATTCTAAGGACATGAATACTGTGGAATCAAGTGCTTTAAAGAATTACGTATGCGGTTTTCTGTAACATTTGGATGTGTCTCATGGGGACAGCACCTGTGGAACATTCCTTGGGCCAATAAAGGGGGGAAAATCTCTTGTGGGGGAGAAAAAGAGGATGATTTGCATTTGTTTAAGAAAGTTTGTACATAGCCATTGCCCAAGGGAGTGATTTCTATTTGCAAAATGATCTTTAGCAAAGCAAACCTACTTTGCTGTCATTTACCGTATGCCTGCTAAGTTTTAACGCAGCATCTCCCGAGCTCAAAGCTGACTGTCCTGATGGTGTCTCGTGTCATCACCAAATATCTATGTATTCTTTGTGGATATTCTTTGTCTAGGGAAGATTCTTGCTCGGTTGGCTTTTATTGAAGTCCCTTCTATGTCTTTTTACTGGACCCAAAACGATGTATGAAAAACAAAATTGATTATGTAAGAGATAGTAAGTGACTCTATGCAGTATTGTTTGAAGTCATGTCTTGCCATGCAATTTCAGTCTCTTTATGTTAATTGGATTTCAGTATTAAATGACTCCCCCCTTGTTAGTCTGTGTGTATGTTTCTATAGATAGCCTTCTATATATAGTGTGATACAGCATCCCAACTATAAAATGGATACAAATGTCGATGCATCAGCAAAACCTTCACAAGCTTCATTTTAATGAAGTCATTTTAATGGGCATAGCCATTAGTGTTTAGTTAAAACAGAATCATATACATACTTCACAGAAAGCCATGCCAATTACTGACAAAAGTCACACTTCCCATTTACCCTTTAAAAATTACATTACAAGTAAACAACAAACCACCAAACCCATTGCTACCCAAATAGTCCAGAAGCCCAGGCTCTCTAGCCAGGTCCTCTAACTCTAATTCCACCTCCAGTGTTCTTTCCACTATGGTAGCTAACACTTACGAGATATCTTCTCTCTCTCTCTCTCTCTCTCAAAAAAAATAAAAGCTCTCAGGGCAAGTGACTCTTGAAATTTAGAGCATAATAATAATAACAATTAATATTTATATCATGCTTTAAAATTTTCAATATGATTTATACATAATAATAATAGGTAGGTACTACAGATAAGGACTGATAAGGAAAGTAAGCCTGAGTGAGGTTAAGAGACTATCCCATGATCACTCAGCTAGTAAGTGCTTGAGGCCAGATTTGAATTCAAATGTCCCTGACTCTTTTAAGTCCAGCACTCTGTGCTTATGTATAATGCTCTTTTAGGGGTAGGAACTAGCATAGAGACCAGATCTGTGATTTAGCTATTTTAGGGAACTTTGGGGTAAGTAAACTCCTCTTATCAATGAAGAAGAACACTCTTCCTGCAACTCACAGTCTTAGGAGAGTTGTCCAGAGCCAGCCCTGAAAGTTTAGATGATTTGTCCAGTATCAAATAGCCAGTGTGTGTCAGAGGCAGGATTCGAATTCAGAGCTCCCTCAATCCAAGGTCAGTTTTCCATTCTGCTTCCTTGCAGCTTGGTGATACTGTGGGTAGACCATTGGATCTGGAGTCAGGAAGACCAGAGTTCAAATCTTGCCTCAGATATATCTCCTAGCCGTATGATTTTGGGCAAGTCACTTAAGCTCTGGCTGCCTGTGTTTTCTCATCTCTAAAATAGGGGTGATAATAGTACCTACCTCCTGGGATTGTTGTGAGGATCAAGTGAAATAATATTTGTAAAGTACTTTGCAAACCTTAAAGTGCTACATAATTGCTATACATTTATATAGTGCTTACTATAGGCCAGGCATTGCGTTTGGTACTTTACAATGATTATTTTCTTAGGTTCTCACAGTTGAGGAAGCTGAAGCAAACAGGGGTTAAATGACTTGCTGGGGGTCAAGCAGCTAGTCTGAAGATGGGTCTGAATTCAAGTCTTCTTAGCTCCAGGTCCAAATGCTCCACTACTGTGCTACCTTGCTGCCAAGGCTTTTGTTAGCTCTACAACAGGGCATAGAGTGTTGGTGAATTTGGTACAGTGATCCTGGAGAGTCTGTTAAAAAAGAAGCCCTATGACCCTGCCTAATCTCTGCTGTTTACAGCACACCCACCACTCAAAGATAGCTTGGAGATGGTAGTGACAGAAAAAAAAAACAACTTAAAAAAAGAGGATTATACAACAATGAGGGCCATTAACTGAGGCAAGGGAATTGCAATTTGGGACACCATACAGCACATAAATACTGGAGTGCCCTGGAAGGGGCAGAGGGAGTGGGGTTTAAATATGCTTCAACAGGGAGCAAGTCTCATGGAAGGTACAACTTCTCAAAGCTGTTACATAAATAGTTTTGCATAAGAACCAAAAGTCCATAGAGAACGCTGGGGATGATGGGGTGCTTGGGTGCTTGTGCTTGGACCCCAATTCCAAAATCACATATCTCCCTAGCTTCAAAACACTATCCCTGACACTTTTCTCTCCAGCCCAAGGACACTATGCCTAACAATAACTCATGAGTGGGCCCCAGTAAGGCAAACTATCTTTCCCCATCACAAGAATAAGCTGACCTCTGAAGAAATTCTCTTGTAAAGACAGGACTATCTTGTTACCATGGAATTATCATGTATTGATTCCCCAAATGATCATATTCAATCCAGAGGGCAAGCTATAGATATCAACTCTCAAAGCTATCTTGCTACAAACCTAACAGACCAAAAATATACCCCTGAGAAACCCCTTCCCCTGGTTTCCAGTAGTGAATGACGCCTGTGACCAAGGTTGTAAGTCATCACCTAGCTAGCACATCTGCCAGATAATCCACTACTTTCCCTATATAAGCTTTAGCATCATTCCTGTTAAGTGGCAGGTTCCTTAAAAAGCTCTGCCCACCATATCGGTGTAATAATAAACCTTTGCCACTTGGACTTAAAGAACGCTTGAGTTCGTGAATTCATTTCACACAACCTCTCCTGTACTTCAGTCCTTGAGGGGTCCCTGAACCTCTTAAACTGCAATAGGGAGAGCCTGGGAGTGGTGACATCTGGTCTGAAGTGCAGGCTCCAGGTTGGAAATGGGGAGTTTATAGAGCTATCACAGGACTGGCTCCAACTGGTTCAAACCTGTTCCAACCCTGGGGTCAGTTGGGTCAGGGTCAGGTAGCCCTTTGTCCTGACTGCATTCAGCAAGTGAGAGAGCAGAAGGTACAAAGGTTCATATACCAAGAAACATACACATAAAAGCCAAGGTCATCCACTCAGAACTGAAGTGACTGCCAACAAGGCCCAAGACATAATAGCCTTCTCAGCCAAAGTGAGTTGTGAAATGAATAGCCATTCCCTCAAGGTCACCTGCTTTCCGTCTGCTGTCATAGAAACATGATCTAGATGCATGCCAAAACCAGACAGCTGGTCAAGAGGACACAAGAGGACTTGCATCCCTCTTAGGAAGATTTATGTTATTGGTTGCATTATGAATAGGGATTAAAAGGATTGCACAGTACCATAGAGAACATTTTCTGGGGAAAACTTTTTGGCAAGAATTATCTCTCACTATCCCCTTCAGCCCTGTATTTTTCCCCCTGAATTGCCCAAGGCTCTTGTTTTTCTTTTTCTTTCCAGTTTCAGTGTCAAAACTGACAACTGATTGCAGCTGTCAATCTCATTTTCCACTCAGCTGCCAAGAATACTCCATAGGAAGTACTATTCCCTTCTATTTCTTTACCGTTTATAAGTAAATGCAAGATTAGAGGGATGTAGAAAACCTAAGACACTAGATCCTCAAGGGAGGCCCAACAGGGCCAATCAAGGCACAGTAGAAGAAGCTGGATGGGATGCAGTTAAAGACTCCTAAACAGATTCTCTGAGTCATCCTCAACTACTCAATTTCTTTCACTTTTTGTGGTTGTTGTTGATTAATTTCAGTAATGCCCTACTCTTTGTGACCCAATTTGGGATTTTCTTGGCAGAAATATCGGAATGGTTTGCCATTTCCTTATTTAGCTCATTTTACAGATGAGGCAAACAGAGTTAAGTGACTTGCTCAGGGTCATACAGCTAGTACATATCTGAGACTAGATTTGAACTCAGGAAGATGAGTCTTTCTGATTTTAGGCCTGCCTTGCTGCCTTGCCTGTAAGGGGATAGAAGTGGGGTTAGACTTGTTCTATTTGACCCCAGAGCGCAGAAGTAGGAACAATTGTTGGAATGTACAATTCAGGCTTGATAACAGGAGGAACTTCCTAACAATTAGAACTAAAAAAGAAGTGAAAAGTCTTAGGGAGCTGTAGGTCCCCCCTTCCTAGAAGTTTTCAAGCAGAGCCTGTTGGATTATCACACTGGAAATGCTATAGAGCCAGAGGTCTTAACCAGGGGCTGTGAACTTGTTTTTAAAATATTTTGATTACTATATTTCAACAGAATTGATTTATTTTATGCTTCTAAAACATAATAGATTTTATTCATTTAAAACATAATGCATTTATTTTATGCATTCAAAAATATATTCTGAGAAGGGGTATATAGTTCTCTCCAGAGACTGCCTGAAGGGTTCATAACAAAAAAGGTTAAAAAAAGGTTTCTTCTGTAGAGGGATTCCTATGGCAGTCATGATATCTAACTTCGGAGGTGCCTTCCAACCCTGAGATACTACGATCCTTCCCTATTGTTTGCATTGCCTACAAAACATAAGGAAGCTGCTAGGGAATGTAAGGAAACATCTGGAGACCTTCTAAGCTCCACTGGACAATGGAACTGCCCAGAATAGACAGCACTGGTTTCCTTGAAACACACAGGAAGGTACATACCATTATGTGATGAGGCTAAATAGAATGAGGGTGTTAGTGCTGTGAACTGACCCCATCAGGATAATTAGAAGGACCATTAACTCAAATTAACCCAAAAATAACTGGTGATGCCCTGTGAACTAAAGACTATGCAAAATTTATTTTCTGTCCTAAACAGGCTAGCCCCCATATGGTTCTGCATCACAATTTGCAGCCTTACCCTTTATGTTTTTTTTAAGGCCTCTGATGAGGACTAGGAAAGCAATGGTTTGGAAATCTCTTTCTTGCAGGCACCTGTTTTCAGCTAACAGAAAGCCTGCAAGGTCTATGTGCATACGTGTTTCTCCAGGGGCCCTATTCTCAGAAAGGAAGCGTCCTGTTATTTCCTTCCTTGCTGCATCCACAAAGGGTTCAGCTCAAGGCAACTACTTGATCCTGCTATATCCTGTGAATATAGATGTTTGACCCTGTGTCTAATGCTGTGACCTGAATTTCAGAGACTTCTCAAGCATGACTTCAAAGTATACCTGTACATTAACTATACATTTTACTTATAAGGATCTGTCAAGAATGAAAAATGCAAAAGAAAGTTAACTGTATAGGCAGTAGAAAAAAGAGATCTTTTCTTGGTTATATTTTGTCTTCCTTAACAATCAAGCAAACAACAAGCATTTATTAACTATGTACTATGGGCCAGATTCTGTACTAAGTGCTGGAATGCTGGAGATGAGAGAAAGACAGAAAGACAGAAAGACAGAAAGACAGAAAGACAGAAAGAAAGAAAGAAAGAAAGAAAGAAAGAAAGAAAGAAAGAAAGGAAGGGAGAAAGAAAGGAAGGGAGAAAGAAAGAAGGAAAGAAAGAAAAAGAAAGAAAGAAAGAAAGAAAGAAAGCAAAAAAAAGGAAGGAAGGAAGAAAAGAAGGAAGGGAGGAAGGAAGGAAGGAAGGAAAGAAGGAAAGAAGGAAGAAAAAAGAAAGGAAAGAAGGAAGAAAAAGAGATAGCGAGAAAGAGAGAGAAAAAGAAGGAAGAAGAAACAAAGAAAGAAAGTATCCCTGACCCCAAAGGACTTATATTTTATTGAGGCAACCAATGCCTACATATACCACATATACATACACAATACATAAAAAAGAGAGATTAGGAAGAAGGGAGGGCACTAAGAGCTGGATGCCTTATCATGCTACCTTTCACTTTATGTCTCTGGGGATCATAGATCAAACACGGGAAGTCCAATCCCATTTTGTGGAAACCTTCAGATAATTCTACATTATAACTCGAAGCTGTACCTTTTAGTAGCTCTTCAGCATCATCATAATAGATGCCATTTTAAGATCTGCAAAGATTTTACATATGATATCTCAAGTGATTCTCCTAATAACCCCATACTGTTATTAGTCCCCATTTTGAGGAGGAAGAAAAAGTTCAGAGCAGTCAGCCTTAACTGATTTTTAGAAAGAGTATTTACAAAGGTGATAGGATAAGAAAGAACAATTGGTACAAGCATTCTGCATATACAGTCCATACTGGAATAGGGACTGAAGCTTTGTGGCCATAAATATGTGGCCAGACAGTAATTCACAGCTCCTGGAAGTCCTTTGCTAGAGTCTCAACATGTCCCTCTTAAGAAATTCACAGACCACCGAGTGGAGGATCTGTTCACATCAAGCTCTTTGACACTAGATATGGACACTAGATATAGATCATAACCCCATGATCCACATGGTCATTGACTTCCCCTATGGACTGTCAAGGCAGAGGAGATGAACTGAATGGCCAACCCATCTTCGAGTCCATGCTTTAAGATCATACAGTGAATCGTGTCAGGACCTGAGAGCCAGTTTGCCTGATTTCCCAGCCAATAATTTTAGGCCATGCTTGTGACCGAGGAGAGTTTTCCTTAATGTGCTGTGTTGGTAAGCAAAATAGGCTCTTAGCACTTAGTTGGCCTTTTGTTTCCTTTGAGTAATTCAGTGTATTTCATTGAGCCTTACTAGGGGCTAAGCCCCAGGCCCAAACCCCTATTAGGTGTAAAACCTTAGTAGGTGTGGATTGGCAACTAAAGTGGGGCCCAAAGTGGGGCTAACTCTAGGGAGGGCCTAGTTTACATGTCTGGGACAGCAGAGGGTCTTAGACCACATGGGTTTAAGTCCACCTCTTTGTGACGATTTTAGGTCACGTGGGTGAGTCGCATGTGTGACTCACCCCTGACACCGAAAAAGATATAGAACTAGGGGTTGGCCTCCTCTTCCTTGGAGCTCATTCCCGCAGTGGTGGTGGCTCAAGTGACTCTGGGCCAGCCCTTGTTCTGAGCTCCTGGGCTGAACCTAGATGTTGGTAACTATGAATCTGTATTGGGTTTGTCTGTTGATGTTTGTAATTTGTTTGTAATTGGCTCTGAAGTTCAGTGTGCTGGTCTCTTCCCCTGAATGATATTTGTATGCTGAATTAAAGTAAGCTTGTCAACCCCTTCACCTTGCTTTCCTTAGTTAAGCAGATCAAAAGAACATGTGCTGTTGGCAGCTTTCTGGGTGCTGGCTGTGGGTGGATCTTACACCCCCACAGAATTGTCGAATTCTTACACCCCCATAGAATTGTTGAAATATGTGCAAATTTTAATAACATGACACCTCAGAACAACAGCAGCAGCAGCAACAATATAGGATTTGGAGCCCTCAGAGGCCATCCAGTCCATCTCCCTCATTTTACAAATGAGGCAGCTAAGGCTTAGGCGAGAGAAGAGACTCACCCACAGTCTCACTGGAAAGTATGCCACAGAGGTGGGCTTGTAAAATCATCATACAGTTCCCAACCCAAAGGTTCTTAGCTATTGAAAGATCACAGGATACGGTCCCTAGGCATGAATAGTGAAGCTCATACAATAGAGAACCTCCATTGTATCAGAGAATTCAATATCTTTATTAATCCTGATAAAAAGTTCCCCTATTAGCTGAATGACAGTGTATAAGACCTTGGGAAAGGTGTTGATGATAGACTACAGTCACAGTCAGATCTCTGGCACAGAACATGTTATTCCTAAAGAGCAAAACCAATTCTTTTCTACCTTTGTCACCTTGGGATGGTGTGAAGCCTAGTCAGCTGATACCTGGTAGACAGTACTTGGGACACAAAGGGAAGGGTGGGGATGATGTGGACAGCAGGCTTGCTATAGAAAAAATAGCACTGATTTCATTGTTTTATTATTCTTTAGTGTGTTTAGTGGAATTTAAACTCGTTTCCTGCTCTTTAATAAATATAAAATCTCATCTCATTGGTTAAGTTGGTAGAGCTCAGGATGTTAGAGTTAAACCAAAGACTTTAGTAATGTTAGAGTCTCTGGTCCTTTGGGGGGTTATTAGTGAGGATCCATGCTTCAAACCAAAGCCCTGGGTCAGCCAAGATCCTAACTGTCATGGCAAAATACCAATAGGAAAAGCTGTAAACAGCAGTTGTAAAAAAAATGTGGAATCATTAACTTGAAATCAGAAAGGATTTCAGAGGTCATCTAGCTCAGCCAGCCTACGAGTAGCCCTTTACAATACCTCAACGAGTGATTCTCTAACCTCTGCTTGAACACCTCCAGGTAATGTGCAGTGGAAAGATTACTTGATTTGGGGCTAGAGGCCCTGAATTCAAATCCTGACTCCGACATTGAGTGCCACCTATGTGACCTTAAGAAAGACAGTTAGTTTCCTAATGTATAAAATGATGAGGGTTGTATTAGGACAGAGGTTCTAGTAGCTAGGTGGTGCTGAGCTCAGAGCCAGGAGTCAGGCAGCCTCATCTTCGTGAGTTCAGATCTGGACTCAGATACCTACGAAAGACCATTGAAGACTTTTGAGCAGTCATGACATGTGACCTGAGCTATGCATGAGGAAGATTATTCTAAAAGAGTGGAGAGAGATTAGAGACTAGAACACCTAGGAGAGAGTTGTTGCAATATTAGAGTTGGATTGGTGATGTGGGGCTGTACTAGGGTGGTAAAAATGGTACTAGGGAGAAAGGGTGGATGCCAGAGAGGTTGACACTGACCAGATTTGGTAACTGACCTGGGATAAGAGGTGTTGCCATGACTAGATCTCAAGGACACCTCAAAAATTACAGTAGTCCAAGGGCGTGCCAGTCATTTTTAATGGTCTTCTTTGGTGTTCCAAAGAAGATTCCTTATTCAGGAATAAGTCCATAGGACTAAGATGGATAGAGACGAAGACTAGATCTATGATTTTGTTGATATAGGCAACTCCTGGATGAGGAATCTCCTTCTACCAAAGCAGTTTGGTATTGTCTTTGTAACTCTGAAGCTTATAGAGTTGCCTAGAATAATAAAGGATTCAATGACTTGCCCAGGGTGTCATAGTCTATATGGCTCAGAAGCAGGACTCGGACCCAAATTTTCTGGGCTCTGAGGCCAGTTCTCTATCCACTGTGGTAGGCAGCTTCTCACTAAGAAAACACAAAGATTATTATTCAAGAGGGCATCTTCCTTCCTTTGTTTTGTGTTGGGCACCACAGAAAAGCACTCCAGATTACTTTTCTTTACTCTTTTTTATTTGAAAAAAAAATTTTTTACTTTGAAATTAATCATCTATAAGCATAAACATTCCAATATTCAAAGAAAAAAGAGGATTGTACATGAAACTACAAACTTCTCTTAAGTATTGTTAAAAAAAAAAGTGATAATCACATTGTCTTGTTGGTGCCTCTTTTTGAATTTCTTTTTGTTTTCTGTGTATTTTCTTTTGGTTTCTTCTTTTATCTCTCTCACTTCCCACTAACTCGCCCTTTCTTCCCCTACTCGCCCCCCAAAAATAGAAGACCTCCTTTGTAACAAATAAGTTTAGACAAGCGGGGGAAAAAAATCAACACTTTGTCTGAAAATGTATGTCTCATTCT
The DNA here is from genome assembly GCA_028646595.1 of Phalanger gymnotis. Classification (NCBI taxonomy): domain Eukaryota; kingdom Metazoa; phylum Chordata; class Mammalia; order Diprotodontia; family Phalangeridae; genus Phalanger; species Phalanger gymnotis. The sequence goes on along the minus strand of CM053625.1, from coordinate 284,857,667 downwards.
GTGCCTCTAGTGACTAGAGTCTGGTGCATTACCTCTCCATTCAGAGCCAGGAGGCATGCTTCATCCTGGTGACTTTTCTTAATTTGCAGTAACAATTGTTGTAAAAGGAGGTCAGATTAGAGTTCAGGAACAGGAACTCAGAAACTTTTGAACTGTAGTCTTGATGGACATGAAGTGACTCTGAAAGGAGCTTATCTATTCTGAAGGGCACCCTGTGGTGTGGGGCGGCGAGCTCTCCAGACTCCCTGGAATCTTAAAAAACAAGAGCATGTTTGCTTTTTACTTGCTTCATTCAAAGTGAATTTAAAGCAAGGCATTTTTTAAATGCACAACAAATAAGGTATAAACAATAAAATAAAGCCATCTGATGTTGGATCAATAAAAGGATACTTTCCAAGTCTTTGGAAAAATCATAATAATAATCTTGGGGATTAGGGAATCCCTTTCTTTGACAAAGTTTTATTTGTTCAGAATAGCAGTTCCAAAAATTTTTGGTCTCAGGACGCTTAAAAATTATTGAGGGTCCTCTCCCTGCCAAAATAAAAAATTGTTAATGTGGGTTATATCCAGTGGTGTACTGGTAAATGTTTAACAACCTATAAACTGATTTGTACAATATTTCTCTCTCTCTTCCTCCCGCCCCCTCTCGTATGTGTGTGTGTGTGTGTGTCCCTGCTTCCTTCTCTGTCTCCCTCTTTGTCTCTCTGTCTCCTCTGTCTCTTTCCCTTTCCCCCAGCCGCTTACCCTGCTTCCTTGTCTGTGTCTACCTGATGAGCTCAGCCTTTCCTTAAAGACCTTCTCCCTCGTGAAACTGCCTACTTCCAATTCTAAATATTAGGACGTCCTCTACGCAAGTGTCAAGATCCCTACGCCAGGACAACTCCTCTCTTTTTACTATTAGGAGACACCTGGTTTTCCAGAGCTAAGGCCCAGCAAACAAGCTGTGCCCTGAGCTTGGCATAACAACAATACTTTGGGGCTGTAGTAGGAAGGCCGAATTTATGATCTCAAAAAGGATCATATAAATATCTGAATGGTTCGTAATCGTTGAGTATACAGAATTCTCCAAGCAGA